>CM027869.1:15712383-16080183 GCA_016097605.1 Eucalyptus guilfoylei | reverse complement strand
ATATGTCACGTGACATAGTTTGTAGTTTTTTAGGTCACAAAACAAAGCTAGGACAAATGTGTTATAGTGGACATATTTTGATGTTTTTTGTGGCTTTTCTCCTTATAAATACTTAATTTATCACGGACCGTTTCTATTTAGTTCAAAGGACATTGTAAGGTCACTTTCTTTAATAATTATTGTTCTTTAACATATTTTTAATATTACATTTCTTACTACGTATTGATCTTTATGAAACCAAAAGTGTATTGTATCATAAGGTAACAAAGTCAACTTTTCTCTCTCTCTCTCTCTATATACATTATTATGTAGATGCATCAATAGATTTTCCTTTATCTATGTCACATCACATGCAAGTGCATTATAGAGTTAATTTTGTGTGAAGTTATGGATATAATTGATTTTCTCTTTTTATCAAAAAGAAATTTCTATTCATTATCAAAATGATCCATGATAGAAAATCTCAAAAGTCGCAATAACAAGATAATCTCATAGAGTTCCAAAACAAACCAAAAATCAGAATTCAAGATATTTCATTAGAGCATGGTGGACAAAAATAATCACAGACTTGTCTTTTAAGAACAGATCCGTGACTTTAGATATTACCTAAAAGATGTAATATTTTTAACTTTGTTAATATCTTGAAATATTTTCTCTGAATAAAGTGAAGTTTACTACTTATTATCGTGATATTTTCCTCCAAACTTTTGGTTTTTCTGATAAAAATCTTAGATTTTTATTTATAAGAGAAAAGACTCATGTCATTAAACCTAAGTATATATAGTGTCCAAAAAAGTTACTTTCAGTATATTGCACAAAATTTGCATTTCATATTAATTTAGTAAACTAGTAGTGCTTAATTAATTTTCTTGAGCCAATTGCATAAAAAAATTATATCTTCAAGATTGCATTTTGCCTTCATCACCGAGTATAATCCGATTAAGCTTTGCATTGGGTATTATCCAACCTAATAATAAATTATTGCACCTTAATTTCTCAATTATTTTGAAAATATCATGTAAAGTCATCTTCGTGGTTAAGTGTTTATTTGAGTCATTAACATATTATTTTAGTCAATTGTTCAACATTTGTCCACTGCTGACTTGAGTCATAAACTTGTCACTAGAGCTATTTTGATATGATTGGAAAGACTCATTTGCCATTGCTAGCGTGTTCGCTTAAGGCCTACTGTCTTTGCGTAACGATGGGGTCCAAAACCAAGTATCCTAAAAGAGCCATATAGTCAATTTCACCCGAAAAAAAGTCATAAATCTAATGGATTTGTGCCAATTTAGTTCAAAATATTTCAATTGTACTAATTGAGTCTAAATCTTTGGATGATTTGCCAATATAGTTTACCCAACTGGATTTTAACTCGAAATACTGTAACATGAACACCGAACATCTTTACATGACATGACCCGTTAGAACGTCTTGTATTGATGCACACAATTTTATAACTTTTTAATATATATATTTTTACAACTCTTGGCCAACGAGGTCATCGATCGATCATTGCTAGCCATAGGCGAGGGTTTGTTATCCCTTGCTTGGTTTGAGCGGGTCCTTCGCACCCTCACCAAGATGCCATTGCTTATGGCCGGTGAGGGTTTTGTGGCCCTAGCCCAAATCAAGTGAGGGTGTTGTGCCCTCACCACCAACAAGCGAGTCATGGCCCTCTCTTGGATCTTGGTGAGATAACCAACATCTATAATAGTGATTCCGACCAAAATTAACTAGATGAACTATATAGAATCATCAAAAGATTTAGACTTAATCGATACAATTGAAAGGTTAATGATTCGATTCATACACATACAATATGTTTAGAACCTTTTTAATACTTTTCCTTCAATTTCGACCATATGTTGTTCTCCTGTCCAACATCCTATTCATACTATTTGTGTTAATGAATACATTCTCCAGAAAAGTAAACGTTGATAAAACATTCACTTAAAATAACTTTCATCTTTACTAAGCTAAGAATGAACGATTATGATAGAAAAAATCTAAATATCTTATGACGTTCATCCCTAGAATTGGAGCAACTTTTTTTTTTTTTTTTTTTTTTTTTTTTGGTCTTTTTATAATTTAGATGAATGGCATGAAGATCCGATTATTTGGACACCCATGAAATGTGCCTACCCCATGAACTTGGTCAAATTTAGATTTTTGGTATGTGCAATATGTTGGAAATTTTCTATAATATAGGCTTACATTAGTTAATTGATTTTCTATTTTAAATAATCGGGTTAATGGATATTCGATAATTGTTAACCCTTCCAAATGATCGATTAAATTGGGTATTGGCATCTATTGATAACGGGTTTAGTTGAAGAAGAAAGTGTAGGCAATTGTGTTTAACCGAAGCCCGTAATGGGCGTTGACCATTGGACACATTGATTAAGGTTTGCCAGTCCCTCTAAATTTATAAAAGGAGATTATACCTATCGCCGCTTTAATCCCATTGAAAGCTGCTATACCGAAATAGGTCATAGAGAGGAAAATGCTAAGATTCCAATAGATCCGATTATCGAGTGATCTACTTTTCTTCAAGTGAAGAATGACTCAAACATGTACGCTTTAATTCCGCCGTATTTATTGATCTCGGTGTTTTGCAATCATATATGGATCCGTTATTTTCTTGATTGATTAGTTATTCATGTGAATAATTTTTTACATGTGGTATCGAGCTAATCATATATGATTGTAGAACCCAAATTTTTTTTTTCTTAATGAAAAATTCGAAATTTTCCTCTTTGAGCCGAATATGGGTATTATTTATTTGTATGGATTTTTTGCTCGATTGATCCTGAAACCGTAGGGCTTTTGTTCTACATGTCAAGATCTTTTCAACCATATATAATTTGCATAATTTTGTTGAGAATTGAGAGAGAATTTTAGATTTGAAATTCTAGGGTTTATACGTGAAAAAGTTCTATAATTTGCAAATTACTTGCAATCGATTGATGTATGATGTAAACCGTTGCATGGGTATTGTTATATATTTGTTTTAGTATCTTCGTTGTATTAAATTGAGTTTTTAGGGTTTAAATTTAAGAAATTCGAAATTCGGCCATGGGAGCTTTAATTCGAAACTTTGAAGCTTGCATGTGGTAGATTTAGTTGGTTTTTTTCTCTGTTTAATACATTATAGTCAATCATATTGATGTCATATGCAATATCCATGGATAAATTTCATAAAAAAATCAGTGTTTCTATGGTATTTTGGAGCTTGGTTGAAACCGGGTCGTGCGACCCGGTTTTCTGCAACTTTGGGACCCGGCTGAAGGTTGAAGAAGACCCTTCAGCCAGGCCAGACCAATGGATGGGCTTACGCCTTTCTTTGTTTTTTTTTTTTTTTTTTTTTTAATGTTTAAGGTTCTCTACGCCCGAAACCTTTATTAGAGAAACATAAAGGTTCTGGGCTGCGCCGTAACCCAAAGCCCAAAATTAATGGGCTTAGCTCTTTTTTTATTTATTTATTAATTTATATGTTTTGAATTTGTGGGCCAATTTTATTCGCGGCCTACCCGTTTTAAGTGGCTTGCGTGCGGGCCGGGCGCAGTAAGGGCCCGCGGGTTGGGTCCGTATTATTAAAATAAAAAAAGATAATAATAAATATTTAAAAAAAAAATTTGTGGCAAAAATTGTTGTTTGATAGAATGCAATATAATCTTTGGAAACACATGTTGTGAAGTGTTTCATATTGTTTGATGAATTTTGGGCATAAATTTTGGAGTTCCCTATTGATAAAAGATTAATATATACAATTACTCGCCCAAAGGGAGTTATTGTGTATATTAATTTGGAAAATAGCATAAAGTTTAATTCCCATATTTAAAAGATGGGGATGTATAATTGAAAAATATTTATCTGCCTAAAGGGGATAAATGTTTTGAAAATTATATGTAATTTCCCTCTATGTTGATATTATGGAGATGCATGATTTAAATGATTTGTCTCGCCTAAAGGGGATGGATCCTTGACAATTATATGTAATTCTCCTTGTTGTTGCTTTATAAACTTCATGTTATGAAAAATAATGGTGCTTTATATACTCCGCCCAAATGGGAGTTTATAATGTACTAATTATTTTGTTGAATTGCTTATTGCCCATAATTGATCTTATTGCATTATGTGTGTTAAACGATTACCTTTGCCGTGAATAACAACAATGCCATGGTTGAAATGTTAACTGGATCAAACTTTAAGAGATGGAAGCAAGATATAGAGTTTGCTTTGGGCATCGTTGATATGGACTTGGCTTTGCGTGAGGATGAACCTACCATGCCCAATGATCAAAGTACCGCAGATCAAAAGGCCCATTATGCTAGATGGGAAAAATCTAATCGACCGAGCCTCATTGCCATGAAGAGATCCATTGCTGAGCATCTGATTAGTGGTTTGCCGGAAGATACGAATGCCAGACAGTTCCTTGAAGCAGTGGGAGAAAGATATAGAGTCTCAAATAAGGCTGAAGCTGGGAATTTGCTGAGTGAGTTAACGAACATGAGGTATGATGCTGCTATGGGTGTTAGAGAATTTACACTGAAGATGGTCCACATTCAGTCCAAACTTAAGGCCCATGAAATTGTTCTTTCTGAAAATTATATTGTGCATCACGCCTTAAATGTTTTGCCGGCTGAATTTAGCGATTAAGACTACTTATAGTGCTCAGAATGAGATATGGAGCGTTAATGCCTTGATTTCTAAGTGTGTGACTGAGGAAGAGAAGTTAAATAAGGAAAAGTATGAGTTTGCCCACTTAACTACCAATGCCAAGTTGAGTTTGTCTAGAGGCAAATGGAAGCCTAAAGGGTCAAATGTTCATGGTCCGAAGAAATGGCAAGACTTTAAGAAATATGGGAACTATGGGAGAAATGGAGACAAGGATTTTAAATGTTTTCACCGCAAGAAGCGGGGGTCACAAGAGAGCCAATTGCTACAAATTCCAAGCTTGGCTAAAAACTAGAAAAGAAAGTCACCACGGTGAGTTGTTTGTGTGTTTTGAATCAAATCTAGTTGATGTTCCTTTGGATTCTTGGTGGCTCGATTCTGGTGCTACTATTCATGTGACTATCGCCTTTACTGGGTCTCACAAATCTAAGGAGTCTAAGTCTGAGGGAGTCAAAGCTTAAAGTTGGAAATAATGCGGAGTTGATGTGGAGCGCATCGGGACAGCTTGTTTTGAATTTAGATTCCCGGGTTTTCAGCTTGTCTTGAACAATGTCTTTTATGTTCCTAATTTTAGGAGAAACTTAGTATCTCTTTCTTCGCTTGACAAAGTTGGATATTGTCTTCATTTTGCGAATAAAAGAGTGGATTTGAGTTATGATTCAAGAATTATTGGGAATTGTGTTTTGTTTGATGGATTATATCGATTATCCTTATCTCCCAATAGACCATATTGCTCTTTCAATGTTGAGAATGTTGTTGCTAAGAGATCTTTAACCAAAGACAGATCTTCATTGCTATGGCATAGGCGATTGGGGCATATCTCAAAAGAAAGGGTAAAGTGACTTATCATGGCTGATATTCTCCCCTCTTCTTGACTCGATGATATTGAGACTTGTATTGATTGTGTGAGGGGAAAGTTAACTAAAACCAAGAAGAAAGGCGCTACTCGCAGTCAAAGTCTATTGGAGATAATTCATACGATATTAGTGGGCCATACTCAACCACCTTGTGTGGAAATAAATACTTCATCACATTCATTGATGATTTCTCCTGTTATTGTTATAATTATCTAATTAAGGAGAAGACTTATGTTCTTGAAATGTTCAAAGTATTTCGATCAAGTTGAGAAACAATTGGGAAAAATTATCAAGATTGTCGATCGATCGTGGTGGTGAGTAATATGGGCGATATGCTGAGGCTGGACAGCAAAAGGGACCGTTTGCAAAATATTTGCAGGACTGTGATATTGTCGCTCAATATACAATGCCTGGGAGTCCTGAACAGAATGGTGTAGCTGAACGGCGAAATCGTACACTCATGGAGATGAAACAAAGTATGATGGGCAGTTCTAATTTGCCTGAATACTTATGGGGTGATGTGATTAAAACAACAACTTATATTTTGAATCGTGTACCTAGTAAATCGGTGCTGAAAACACCTTTGAATTGTGGACAGGAGGAAACCAAGCTTGAATCATTTACGAGTTTGGGGTTGTCCTACAGAGGTGAAAATTTATGATCCTTCTCAGAAGAAGACCGAATCCAGGACTACTAGATGTTACTTTATTGGATATCTTGATCATTCTAAAGGGTATAGATTCTATTGTCCTACTCGAGGCACTAGAATCGTTGAATCTCAAAAACCGCCAAATTCCCGGAATTAGATATCATTGAAAAGAGTTCTTCTCAATCTTTTGAAAGGGAAGAACCAAACAAAACGATCTCTATTCCATTGCCCATCTTGCATGATGATTCTATGCGAGATCCCACAGAGTGGAAATTCAGCAAGAAGCAAATACCGAAAATATGACGGTAGATCCTCCCATTACAAATGAAATTCCCAGATGAATGAAGCAGCTCCGTAAATGCCTATGCGAAGATCACAACGACAAAGAAGACCAACACCTCTAAATGATTATCATGTCTATCTTAGAGAAGTTGATTTTGACATTGGAAGTATAGTTGATCCGATGACTTTCAAAGAATCTCTTAATAGTGATCGTGCAGATAAATGGTTAGGAGCGATGAATGACGAGATGATTTCCATGTCAACTAATCAAGTATGGAAACTTGTTGATTTACCTAATGGGCATAAACCAATCGGTTGCAAATGGGTATTCAAAACTAAGAAAGACAATAAAGACAATATAGAGAGATTCAAGGCAAGGTTAGTCGCAAAGGGTACACATAAAGAGAAGGCATTGATTATCTTTGAAGTCTTTTCTCCAAGATCCACTAAAGATTCTTTTCGGATAATCATGGCATTGGTGACTCATTTTGATTTAGAGCTTCACCAAATGGATGTCAAGACAGCTTTTCTAAATGGAGATCTAGATGAAGAAGTATATATGCAGCAACTTGAAGGGTTTAAAGAAGCTGGAAAGGAGCATATGGTGTGCAAACTTCAAAGGTCCATATATGGTCTCAAACAAGCATCACGTCGCTGGTACTTAAAATTTCACAAAGTTGTGAGATCATTTGGCTTTGAAGAAAACAAGTTTGATCAATGCATCTACATGAAAGTAAGTGGGAGTAAATATATTTTCTTAGTACTTTATGTAGATGACATTTTACTTGCTAGCGTGATGTTGATCTATTAAATGACACCAAAAATTTTCTATCTACAAAGTTTGATATGAAAGATCTTGGGGAAGCCTCTTTTGTTCTAGGCATTGAGATTCATCGTGACAGATCTAAGAAGGTTCTTGGGTTATCTTTAAAAGTTATATAGATCGTGTTTTGAAAAGATTCAACATGCAGACCTGCAAGTTAGGCGATGTTCCTGTTGTGAAAGGAGATAAATTGAGTATAGAACAATGCCCCAAGAATGATGTTGAAAAAGAAGTCATGAAAAATGTTCCATATGCTAGTGCAGCTGGCGCCTTATGTATGCACAAGCATGTGCAGACTCGATGTTGCTTTTGCTGTGAATACTCTTGGAAGATATCTGTCGAATCCAGGTCAAGAACATTGGGTTGCAGCTAAGAAGGTGATGAGATATCTACAACGAACAAAGGACTTCATGCTTGTGTATAGCAGAGTTGAGGACCTAAAAGTGATTGGATATTCAAATGCTGATTTTGCTAGTTGTTCGATGATAGAAAATCAACTTCTCGGATATATTTTTATGATGGCCGGAGGTGCTATTTCTTGAAGAGCACAAAGCAAACCTTGATTACGAACTCTACAATGTATGCTAAGTTTGTAGCGTGCTACGGCGTCAATTCAAGCAAGCTTTGGCTTAGAAATTTGATCTTAGAATTGCGAGTTGTGGACTCTATTGCTAGACCTATGGTGATCTACCGTGACAACACCTTTTCAGCTGTGTTTTATTCCAAGCATGACAAGATCAGCAATGCGTCCAAACATATGGAGATCAAATATTATTCTGTTAAGGACTTGGTCAAAAAGGGAGATATTGTGATTGAAAATATCAGAACTGAGTCCGTGTTGGTTGATCCTCCAACAAAAGGCTTACGACCCATTTTGTTTAAAGAACATGTAAAGAATATGAGTGTTTTAGATTCTTTTGATTTCTTTTGTTATTGTGAGTTAATAATTTGTATTTCTGGATATTATAGTTATATGAGATCGATAATGCTTTTATGATGTCTATTAAAGCATTTATTTTAATGATTGTTATTATTGACTCTATTGTTATCCTTTCTCCGTTGATCGAGAAATGGAAGTATAAAACAAGATCTTTAAACAAATTTTAGTTAAAGATGACTGGATGTCACGATTATGAGATCTCATGTTGGATTGTGACATAGTTGTGCAATTTCATGTTGTTTAGAAATTACGTTAATGCAGTTTCATGTTGTTGAGAAATTGCATTGAGGACCAATAAGAAATAGTGTATATTTTGATCACATGTTGGCATTATTTCTTACTACACTACTAGGCCCATGATCCATGAAAATATAATGCTTATTATATGTGATTATGGAAGGTCTTATGTAATGATATTTTCTTAACACATTGATCTCCATAGTCCTATACGAGGTTATATAGGATTGGATTGGTTTTGAGATGCTGTTATTGGAATATTATTTTAAAATTGTGGCCACATGAAACAAAATTTCAGTTATTAACCCGATAGTGTCGTTTTCAATATAAAATCTTTTTCAAAATAAAATAAGTTAATTAATGTAGCTCAAGTGAGAGAATGTTGGAAATTTTCTATAATATGGGCTTACATTAATTAATTGATTTTCTATTTTAAATAATCGGGTTAATGGATATTCCAATAATTGTTTAACCCTTCAAAGGATCCGATTAAATTGGGTATTGGCATCTATTGATAACGGGCCTCGGATTGAAAGAAGAAAGTGTAGGCAATTGTGTTTAATCGAAGTTCCCGTAAGTAATGGGAAGGGCCCAGTTGACACGCCTGTTGATTAGGGTTTGCTAGGTCCCCTCTCTAGCCTATAAAAATGTAGATTATACCTATCGCTGTTTTAATCCCATTGAAATCGTTTATACCGAAATAGGTCATAGAGAGGAAGATCTCGGCATTCCGATAGATCCCGATTATTAGAGTGAACTACTTTTTCTTCAAGTGAAGCAATGACTCAAATAGGTACGCTTTAATTCCGCTCGTATTTATTGATCTCGGTGTTTTACAATCATATATGAATCCGTTATTTTCTTGATTGATTAGTTATTCATGTGAATAATTTTCTACATGAGCCTTGACTTAGATCAGTTTACATGCAATCGTAACATTCGAATTGGAAAACCTTTTAGTTTCTAAGCTGAAAATCCTTGAATACTGTACAAAATACTATTGGAGTGGCAGGGAATCTTTATGTGATGAAAAGCTCTATAAGTGGGGAAGTTATTTTCCTCAATATATTAGTTTTCTAGTAAAATCATTTTCAATAAAAACAGTTAGCTTTCATTTGTTTGGTAGTTTAGAGAAAATAATTTCCTTCTTTAGTAAAAAGGGAAGTCATTTTCCTCGATCAATTAATTTTCCGAAAGCAGTTTTCCTTCAATCAAACAGATCCTCGATGGATAAATGCCGAAAAATTTCCAAAATTCAATAACCAGAAAAGAGAAAGGAAGATACTCTCACCCTCTTCAAGTTCCCTACGGCCACCGCACTGTTAGAGCATTGTTAAATCAACTTGGGGACAAAAACCAGGAAAGATAAGCATAGCGAATGTGGGATTAGATTAAACGACGAGTTGAGGATAATAGCGGTGAAAGCCGCGTCCTTCTTTGGACCCACCAATGCCGACGACGGTGGTCGCTGGTGTCGCGCTGCGGTGTCGCCGCCCACGGTTCTTGGAGGGAGGGGAAAACCACCCCTCCCCCACCAAACTAAACAAAACAAAACCATTCGCCGTTTTGGGAAGGGAAAAGAATATAAAATGGAAAAGGCGGTTCCGCTTCCTAATTTCATTTCGAAAGTCAGGAGTCAATATTCCAGTTTTAATCCTGATGATAAATCCGTATTTTTTCCGCCCTTTTATTCACGACAAGTTGCCGGTATTTTGGTGAGGAATATTCCTTCAGTCTTCCGTCTAGACACCATGTTCATAACCTTTGGACTGCCGTTAGTAAGTACATAAGAACCGAAAAGAAGAAGAAGAAAACACGACTATTTGTCGTTGTAGAATTAACAGTTTCATCGGATTGTCGATCAACTGATAATTAAAGAGACAAGCCCAAAATCAGAGACGAGACGGGGTAGGGCACCTGCCCTCACGTGGGGCATATTTGCATAACCTCTAATCCCCGGCAGCAGATATGTGGATTTTACCTTGCCCCACTTGTGTGTCGTTCCACGGTGACTCAGTTCCAATGAGATGACAGCGAGATGCGCTTCGGCCAACAGCATCAATCGTAGAGTTTTTGTTCAAAAGACCTATCGAAGAGCGACGGATCTAGTCATAGTGACGCAAGAGCTACATCAATCACCGGCCGTTGATTTACTCGGAATCTCATGGTACGGTTGGTCATCCCTCTGTAGAAAATTGTCGTATGAAAGATCAATCAAGATGACTGAGTTGATGATGCCTCTGTCATTGACAAAAAATACGATCATGGTACACGTGAATCTAAGGACAAGGTCTAAATCGCCAAAACCGTGGATGGCGCAAGAGACGGCCGGCCAGGCCCACCTCAGCGACATTGATTAGCTTGGACAACTCACTAAACTTGAGGAGGAGAGTCGGGGGGATGAACCTAAGCTTAAACATATGTCGATCAGTCAAATGATGACAAGATGATACATTGGATTTCGAGAGACTACTTCGTGGAATACAACATAGGAAAATCCCATTTGATTGGTTCCCAAAACAGTGGGCTTGGTCGACTTGCCCCCCATCACGGCCTCCCACGTGTAAGCCGGAATAATCGCGCATCGAAAAGTATCTTTAATCTTTTATTCATAAATTTTATTTTCTTGTCCGCATTTCGAATTGACTGATACCAAATTGGGAAGAAGGTGTTGATCTTTCACGGAAACATTCTAGGCCAAACAACTGTTTTTACCGTGAACACTCCAACCAGATGGAGCATCAGTTATGTCCAGGTGCGAAAAGACCATCTCCACATTGTCTGGACCTCCCCAGAGGAACCCTTATCCGATTATCTTCCGAAACATGGATCTTCCATGTTATAGAAATTAGAAAGATTTGAACTTATACTCAGCGCTCTAATGTAATACGAGATTTTTATGGGTCGTTGCACACTTTGAGAGTATGCAGCGAAAGTCCGATACTTTCACCAAAGGGATCGTCAAGGGGGAAGTCCGATCCATTAACATATTCACTTAGACCCATATTCACTAAAAAAACTTAAGTCAATGAGTTATAGGTCAACTAATTGCTCTATACCACATCGTTTTCCGATATGAGATTTCTCTTAATATAATTCACGCATGATATCTTAACAATCTCCCATTTTGTGTAAGCATACATCATTTTGCATCAATTTCCACAATGTCCACTTACTTGGAAACCACAATCGTGGGCTTTGAATACCATTTGTTGAAAGTCAATAGCAAAAAGTTTGATAAGTGAGATCGCTGATAAAAAGCTCAAGTCCGAGTTCATCATCTTTACTCAAAACTTAAATCAATGAGTTATGAGTTAATTATGATATATTAACGATTTATACCACGTTAATTATTTGATGTTGAATTTTTTTAACACAACTCACACATATATCCTAACACAAATTAATTATAAATTATATATCATTAAATAAATGTGTGATTTAACGTTTATATGCTCTAATGGATGAGACCCTGATTTCTTTGTCACCTAGTGACAATGATTAAAATATCAGAATGAAGATTATTGGCCATACATATCTATATTACGAGCATCTTGGGCGTGTGGGTTGCAAGGATTGGATCTATCCGTTTAGGAATGGATAGACATTATCGTCCTACCCCCCTCTTTTGAACAGAAAGGGTTACCTACTCCAAAGCTGTGACACGTCGACAAGTAAATTTTTAAGAATTTTATATTTTGCCACGTCATCAGTATAATTCCGCCTCGCCTTTGTGGTGGCGACGGCCACGCCCTTGACGTACTTGTCTATCTCTGCCGGCACTCCATCTGCCTATCGGATGTAAGCTCATTGTCTATCTCCCGCAAATTTTTTTTTTGTTCGAGATGTGAGAAAACAAATGTAATTAAGCCATAAAAAAAGAAGAAGGAAAAGGACGAACATGATTGGAAGAAATTTATAAGAGAAGATATTAACTAACCCTTCTAAATTTCACCTGTAATTGCACTTTATTTTATATATTTTCAAAAACACTAGTGTCAGACAGCAATTAGCAACTTACATCAATCATTTTTGTGCTTTTTATTCACAATAGTCCTTTTTCCAATATATAGTAAACCACCATTTAACAATATGTACCGGCGGATATAAAATATATGAATAATACTACAAAAAACTCTAAATTAATATATACGTGACAAATTTACTTTAAACTAAGTTTTTTATCACAAAAAAATTTCAAACTTGTACATTTGTAACAAATTTACCATAAATTCATTTTTAATCACAAAAACTCTAAACATATATATTTGTGACAAATTTATAATCTATTAGTTTCTATAATTGGATTAATATTACAAAAAAATCACAAATAAATATTAAAATCACGTTGTTTTTTTTTTAATACCTAGGGAACCCCATCGATGGCCGTGTAAACCCGGAGTGATGCTAGTGGAGGACCCACCACCCCGATGTCACGCTTAAGACGCTCGATGCTTCCCTGTAGGTTTCGACCACCTCACCTTCCCCAATGATCAAAGGATGTCTTATCCATTGAGCCACCAAGGCCGTGGTGTAAAATCACGTTGTTACGTATCATTCAATTCATAAATTTGATAATAAAATTCAATGAAAACTTATAGATGGTAAATTTACCACTCGTTATACTAATTTGAGTTTTTTTATGGTTAAAAAATTAATTTAGGATATATTTGTCATAAGTATACCAATTTGGGATTTTCCTTGCTTGTGGCTTGTGAGGTTATCGGCCATTCTTGAGACCCGTACGACGAATTGATATAGGAAAAATAGAAAAAAAAATGAAAGAAAAGAAAAGAGAAAAAGAAAAAAATATAATATAAAAAAATTGCAAAAACTGCTCGCCTTAGTGCTAACATTAATTGGCCACCGATTATGCCATGTAGACACCCGACAAATCCATGTTAGCGATTTTCGCCTAAATTTGGCGAAATGACTATATTGACAAATTCTCAAAAGGTTAATTGCTAAATTGGTCATATTAAAATGTTTAAAATTAAATTGGCCATCGTATATTATGTTTTAATTTTTAGATAGTTTTCCCTATGATATAATCCGTCACAAAATTCAAAACCTTAATGAAAGTCATAGGCATGTCAACCGGGGGGGTCATTTGTCACGAATGGTGGTGTAGTTGGAAATTAAATTTTGCTCTTGCGGGATTTAGCGGTGACTAATTTTTTTCCCAAATTGTAAAATTTTCTTCGTAAACAATTAAAGGATGCGAAACTAAATAAGGATGAAGAGGACGAGGGTAATTAATCTTTTCACAAACCATTATGCAAGAAGGTGAGGAGAAACATGTACAAATTGTTAAGATTATAAGCACGTCTACACTATATTTTAAGAAATGTGCAGTGATTCTTTTTTTTTTCCAAAGCTTCTTCATGAAATATAATCTTACTCTTTCAGAAGAAACTAGACTCTAATGTGGTTGAAGATTATTAGAATAGTTGAATATTCTCTCCATCCACACCTTCTCATTAGTCTGCCTCACCTCTATCTCGATACTCAATGATTTTGTCACTTTCTCTATAAATCTTTGCTAAACCGCTAATCAAATTCCTTCTTATGCACTTCATAACAACAATAACAACGATAACAAAAAATCATTAGGTCAAGACAAATTTGATTAGTTATGAACTCAATTTCGTATTGAATGGCTTGTAGAAAAGAGAAAATTTCAAAGGACAAGATATGGATATATTAATCTAGGCAACATTTTACATAGTTTATTGCGAGATAATTATAATATTTACTAAATTTCTATAAGTAAAAAATTCCACATTAAATGGGCACATTTGGGTTAATTATGAAATTTACTAATTTTCTATAAGTTGAGATTCCACATTAAATGGGTACATTCTTTCATATTAATGATAAATTATTTCCCTATTATTTACTTTGTAAAACAAAATATGGACGTAAGCATTGGGATATGGGTAACATCGCTGGCCAGGGAACTCACACAAGAGCTAGTCATTCATCATATTAGAGATATTTAGCTATAAAACTTACTAATATATAAATATTGATATTAAATTAAAATTCCAACGGGAAAATGAAATGAGAGTGCGGTTTTTGTTTTATACTTTATATTACTCAACATCCAACTAGTTCTTGTATTTCCCCAAAAAGTGAGAAAAATAAATAGATAAATTTTAGAGTGATTCGAAGTGATTTCATGTGATAATGTTTATGTGGTTTTAAAAAATCTTTACAAACCCTATTTTTTTTTTAAAAATTTTCAAATAGAAAAAAAGTTAAAATCGCTGTTAAAAACCCGATTTTGTTTTGCACCTATGCTTGACTCTCAAATTGACCCCATCATGCCACTATTAATTAGAATGTTGGCAGATTTTCGGATTCGAAAATTAAAGATTATTCATTTGGATTTCATTAACCGTGTGGGAATCACTTTAGGTAATCTTCAAATTTTGATCCAAAATTTGAAGATTACTTGCTCAAATCTCATCAATTATGTGGAATCACTTTAGGTAAGAAATACTTGTAGAGGCCAATGGGATTATGGAGCGGAATTTCATGGGCATTCAAATAATCGGACCTTTAAATTCGTCCGTCCATCCGGTCCGTATCCCGATCGGGCGCACGCCTATACTACGCCGGGATTGGTTACTAATGTCAAGGGGATCCAAAGTGATCCCCTTTAACTCTCTTAGAGGGTGTGGAAGGTAATCAATGCAGGGGATTTTTTTTCGAGGACTCTACCCGCTTCTATCGAACTTTCCCTACGATTAGAGTTTTTTAAGGATCTGCTTAAAGTCCACATTTTCTGGACTATTACAATTAAAAAGGGGGGGGACGGGTGTTGGGTTAGAAAGGAAATTCCCAAGAAATGAGGATAAAGAACACCTCGAAGCAGCCGATAAGAGCAGCTCCACGCGGTCGGCTTCCCAACTTGCATGCGCTCTCCGTGGACCCCCTGCCACGCAAATGTCACTTTGAATTCCCCGCAGTTTTTTCTTTCCTCTTTTTCTTTTTCTAAAATTTTCTTTTCCCATCTTTATGAGGAATTTAAAAATCTCATTTTCTTTATTTATTCTGCAAAATTAATCTGCGTTTTTGTCGTTAGGAGATTTAATACTCTTATTTTCATAATTGGTTCTGCGAAAAAAATTAGTCTGGGTTTTTGTCGCTACTCCACGTTGGGACAGGACAGGATCCGCTGGATTTTCGTGGGTCGCGTTAGGTTGGTGGGTCCGATACCCGATCCGACCCGGCCCGAAATTGGAAAAGGCAAGGAAACGACGACGTCGTGTTTGCGTCCCGATCTGGTCTAGGCTGCGATAGGCTTTCGATCTAATTCTAATCCCAAGTTGGAAAATTTAAGTCCAACCTTCTCGGATAAGATGGACCCCACTGCCACCCCCCCCAACTAGTTTTGAATATTTGTTAAATAAAAAATTAATTAATTAATTATTGAAAGAAAAAGAACAGTGAATCTCATAATTGCAAGATAAGGAAACGAGTTCCGAAGTAATGTTTGAAGATGTTTCCACTTTTTACCTAATCACTCGATTCCTCCCGCACCACCTCAGAGATAACTTTTTTGATACGTTTGGTTCGTGAAAAAACTTAAAATTTTAAAAGTATTTGAAAAAAATATCACCTATATCATTTGAAATAAATAAATAAATAAATAAAATAGATTTTAATCATTCACGAAAATCATTAAATATAAATTATTATTAATGATGAAGATATCTTTTTTATTAATTAAATTTTTTAAGTAATATAACAATTATTTTTCTGAATTATTTTTTAAATTATTTATTTTTTGTGAAATAAATGAACCAAAATCTCAAGTATCGAATCATTAATATAGCTTTTTTTTTTTTTCACCTACGGTACAAGCGCAGAAGCAAAGATTTGACCATCTGAGTGGCGTATAGAATACCTAGCGAAATCCATAAATTAATTAAGTCAATGTCTGACTTGGGCACCATGTGTGGATCCAAATTAGTCGGGATTGGCAATTCATGGGTTTTCTACACGTCGAGTCGGAGTCGCGCCCATCAACTGCCTCAATCTCGGGGCAGAGCTGAGAGCAAATGGACGGGGAGGAAAATGGAAGTCGCAAAATCGGGCGTATGTAATTTCTTGTTTTGTTTTTAAGAAAAACAGAATAAATCCGATTTAATATATTTATTGATGAGGAGTATGAACCCATGAGATGGTACATTGGAAAACATGGAACTTAAAGAAAGGCTATTCTAAGACGACTCCCATCAAATCTTGTGGGGGAGGGGTTGTAGAGAGAGAAAGAGAGAGAAGCTCCAAATCTGTTGGCGAGACGGGGGAGGTGGTGATGATCTGCGCCCACAGTCCCGCGAAGCAAAACCAGCTCCTGGTTTTTTCCTCTCTCTCTCTCTCTCTTCCAACTTACTTGAGATAGACTTCCCGAAAACCGGGAGCTCCTCCCCCCTTTTTTCTTTTATTTTTTTTCTAGAAAATTCAAACAACTTTTGATTTTTTTAATTGGGGGGGGGGGGATCATTCCGTGTTCACGTAACAGATGTGGCGATTCGACCGCACCCTGACCCCCATAACGTGCTCGCCACGCGCCTCCCCCGTTCTCTCCTCAATTTTCGCAACGCAGCTCCACGTGTCGCCCCCGCCCCGCCCCGTTCCTCGTGATTAACCCCCCTTCCTCCCCACTTTACCTGCCTTCCTCACTCCTCCATCACCGTCGGAAAAATGATAGACATTAGACACTACTTAAATTTTGCCTAAATATAAAACGTGATCCGTGAATTTTTAATATATTTGATATGGCTCTTAATTATTTACACGCATTGGCTTTTAATTTATTTAACGTGATTTCTAAATTTTTAACGTACGCTTAAAATTATCCTTAAATTATATGAAAATATTTAATATTTTCTCGGAACTAAAATCAATGGAGGACTAACATTGAATATTTTCTACAATTTAAAGATTAGCTTGAACATAAACACAAAATTAAGAGATTATATTGAATAAATAAAAATTTAGGAGCAATATTACACATATTTGCCTAAAATTGAGGGATGACATTGAATAAAATAGAAGTTAAGAAAACACACTCCACATTTGATCAAAATTCACGATTCAATTTGTGTCCTTCTCCCCTTAATAGTCTACAACTTAATTTCGTTCTCAACATTCATCATTGGACCTAATTAAGTTCTTAAAAAGCTTCTTTTTAGTTTTCATTCGAATTTCGAGATCATCGAATGTAAAATACCGAGAAGGTAATTCCTATTAATAGAGAAGAAAAAGATATAAGAATAATTAGGGATGTGATTATCAATATGTTAAAATAAAAAATATATCCGTGAAGCCCGCTGTCCTTGAATGTCAAACAGATAGGCCGTCCAGATTCTTGGCAGAAACTGCTACTTCAGTTTCGATGAGTTTCTACCGCGGCAGCACTTAATCCAAGCGGGAGGCTCCATCCACGCGCCAAAGAGCCGCGAGTGGGGTTGTAAGGAGGATTGTACGATCAGCTGGCTCTTATTATAATAGAGCGCAAAAAAAGGGTGGTTACTTCCTAATCCAAAAAACTGGTTTTTCTTTTTCTTTGTTTTTTTAGTTATGAACACTGGAACGTGGAAAAACAGCTTGCTGCTCTCTCAGTCCCTTCCCCCTGTATAATCCAACCCCGCACCCAGAAATACCCACAGGTACCATCTTCTCCCTCCTTCTCCCTCCTTCCTCCCCTCGTTTATAAACCCCCCGTCAATCTCTCTCCCTCCCTCCCAAGTTCCTCATCGCCCATCGCCTCCAAACCCATCTCTCAAAATCCATCCCACCAAGGAAATCTCTCTCTCTCTCGTCCTTCCTTCCTTCCTTCTTCTTGATTTCCTCTCTGTTCTATAGCTTGTGATCCAAGAAAAACAGAGGTTCGAGAATGCGGATGAGCTGTAACGGGTGCAGGGTGCCCGCAAGGGCTGCAGCGAGAGCTGCAGCATCCGGCCCTGCCTCCAGTGGATCAAGAGCCCCGAGTCCCAGGCCCACGCCACCGTGTTCCTCGCCAAGTTCTACGGCCGCGCCGGCCTCCTCAACCTCCTCAACGCCGGCCCCGACCACCTCCGCCCTGGTCCGTGCTCCGTCCTCCCTGCACTTTCCGCATGCATTTCGAGTTACTGTGTTTTTTTTTTCACTCCCCTTCGAGAAAAGAGAGTTCCCCCTTCTGATGGGTTCTTGTATTTGCTTTGGTACCTGCAGCGATCTTTAGGTCCTTGCTCTACGAGGCGTGCGGCCGGATCGTGAACCCGATATACGGCTCCGTCGGGCTCCTGTGGTCCGGGAGCTGGCAGCTCTGCCAGGCCGCCGTCGAAGCCGTGCTCAAGGGCGTGGCCATCACCCCGATCGCCTCCGAGGCGGCGGCCAGCAGCCACGCCCCGCCTCCAAGGTCTACGACATCCGCCACGTCTCCAAGGACGAGACCGCCGCCGCCGCCGCCGATCTCCACCGCGTCAGGGCTCGCTGCCGGTTCAAGCGATCCTTAGCCAAGGCTAGGTCGTCGACGTCGTCCGGTTCGGCGGCGGCGTCGGCGTCGGCGTCGGAGTTGGCGCCGGTTCAGGACGAGCCGGAGAAGTGCTCCGACGACGAGCCCAACCGGTCGACGAGCCACGAGTCTTCGCTGAGCCACCAGTCCGAGGTAATCGCCGCGGCGGCGGCGGGGGCGGCCGCCAACGCGGAAGGCGACAGCAAGGAGACGGTGAGCGCGGTGTCCGAGGAGACTGCCGAGCCGCCGCTACTGTTCCGGGCCGCCAAGCGATCGCCGGACGAGGCCGATCGCCGGCCGGGCGGGGCCGAGGAGATCGGGCTGGAGCTGACCCTGGGGTTTGAGCCGGTGGCACGTGCCAATCACGTGGTCCCGGTGAAGAAGAGGAGGTTCGAGGATCACGGAGCGAGCTCTAAGATGGAGTTGGGCCTGGACTGCTCGGCCCATTTAGGCGGAAGCCCAAAATCAACCCTTTGAAGTCAGCAGCGTGCAGTTTTGACTCTGGACGGCTCTCTGTTAATTAACTGAGTTCCCTTTCTTTTTCTTTTTCTTTTTTTCCCCTTATTTTTTTTTCTTTTTCCCCTTTTTTATTTTCGCCTCCCTTTTTTGGGGGGTGGATTTTAGCTGTTGAGAAATGAGATGTACAAATTGCAAGTGTCTTTCAGATGAGTAAAAGAAAGATGGAGACAATACCTTTTCCATGGTTGTGCAAAAGTGAAAAACCACAGGTAGATGAGGCAAATTGCCTCGTTAATCATATCGATTAATAATACGGCGAATCTGGAGAATCGGACCTTTGTCGCGTGCTGATCCTATGGGGCGGATTCGAATCATCGGTGCATGTTCTAATGTTGTGCTTATGTTCCTTGCATAATAGTGTCCATGGAGGCGGAGGATTCTTACTTTCTTCGAATTGGGTCCTCTTGCCTTTTGTAAAATCTAAGTTGGAAGCCGAATTTGTTTCTTTCCCAGAAAAAATGTGCACGCGGCACGATTGCGCGGGATTTTTATATTTATCAGGAAAAATTAGAAAGGAAAATAGATGGATAGAGACTTCAAGGAATTAAAGTAAATGAAAGAATTGAAAATATCTATGGGTAGGCGATCTTTGTGGAAATGCAAATGTGTAAAAGAAAGAATTATCAATTTTTTTCTTTTTTTAAACCAAAACACGACAACAAGAAGTGTACTCCTCTACAAGAGGAGCACGGTGCGCGTTTTCCCACACTATGCCAGTATGTATTTTCGTCCTCGCTCCAAAATTTATAATAAAAATGGACCGTACATTCTGCAACGAAGAAAATGAAATTTCATTCTGCAACGAAGAAAATGAAATTTCAAATCTCTATGGTACCTTTCTAAATGGCTAAATTGACTTGAAAAAGATGTAGATCTCATTCGTACTGCTCTGCTCACACCCATGTTTAGATAATTATAACAAAATAACTGGAGCATGCTGATTGAATTGTCAAAACAGATTGACAAATTTAGCGATTAACTAAAAAGTAATTATCAATATGAAATAAAAGTAGTGGAAAAAATTGGATTTCATTTCTAATCTAAGGTGTAAGAAAAAAATGATGGTGTAGAACAATCAAAAAGGCATATGAAGAAGGCCTTGGGCATTGAAGAACAATCGCAGCACGGCTAATTGGTGAAAATGGATAGACACTCATCCACTTTTTGGGCTAGCAAAATGTTAAAAATTGGAAGAACAAAGTGGGCCTAAAAGAAGGGCCAAGGCCCACAAACAATTCAAGAACTGTCTTGTCACAAGAAAACAGAGGAGGCCTTTTTTTACTTCTTCTTTTTTTTTTCTGGGTAAATAGTTTTGATTTTCTTCTCCCAAGAATGTCTCCGCCATTGGAGAGTGACTTCACAACTTGCGCCAGCGACGCAATCCATGTGGAAGAAAATTGGCGACGAAAACAGACTTGGTCGCCATACGCCAAGCCTCGTTGCCCATAAAGAGACCTACGGCCGCGAAATGCGAATTTCTTTGCCCTCGATTCACTGAGAAAAGTATCAGGAAAGCCTTAAAAACAATTGATTTGGCCAATTTACTTTAAATCTTTTCGACATAAAATCAATTCGCACATTTCGGTTAATTTTGACTAGATATCATTGGGATGTGGACGCCACGACTTATGCGCACGACTAAGATTTATGCGACAACCTTTATTAATATTTTAATATGTTTTCAAGTTTTTTTCCTTATTCTTCTTAATTATCGGTGACCAGCCATTGGCCATGGGCTAGCCTCACCAAATTTGGGTCGGGCGAGGCCGAGGCTTGGCAAGGTTCACCACAGCCTTGCCTTGCCTAGGCCATATTTGGAGAGGCCGACTTTGCCTAGGCCAAGGCAATCGTGCCGGGCATTGCCTTTGCTCGGACGATGCTTGGCAAGACTGCCCTAACCCGGGTGAGGATTGGCTTTGCCATATTTGGTGAGAGACATCTCATTGGGCCTCGCTTGGGTGCCTATGCCAAATTTGGCGAGGGGAGCCCTCATTGGGGCTTGCCTTCACCCAGTAGGGCCTCGGTTGTGGCGGGCGAAGGTGAATGTTGCCTAGGTGAGGCTAGCCCGACTATAGCCGATGGTCAGCCATTGGTATAAGGGAGAAGAAGAAAAGAAAAGAAAGAAAAAAGAAATAATAGAAAATTATTAAAAATTATGTATGTTAATGCTGGTCATGTTACGTAGGTTGGACAAGATTCACATTAACAATATCTAGCTAAAATTAGTCGAAAGGACAAAATTCACATTAACAATATCTAGCTAAAATTAGTCGAAAGGATTGAATTGATATTAATGTAATAAATTTAGAATTTTTTTTACGCTTCTCCCATGATCTACCCTACAGCAGCATACCAAGACAAAACCATTAGGCGAACGAAAAATCGTTTTTGCCGTGCTTGGGTTGAGCAAGAGGCGACGGCATTTTCAGTTCGCCGGACATTGTTAATCATATTTCCAAATGATGATTGAATGGGCAAAATTTCCTTCGAGTGACACTAGGCGAGGCGATTGGTGGGGTGGGACGAAGCTGGTGTTAGCCCCGCCCCCCCCGCCCCGCCCCGCTTGCATGTTTTAAAACAAAATTATTTAGTTATAAGTGATATACTAGAATTTAGTTATTATATCATTTAACTTAATATAAGTTATTATCCACTTAATTTAAAACTAAGATAAAATTAAAACATGTGGCACCGAGTGAATAATACAAACAAGTTCCTGCCTATATAAGTAGATTTTTTTTTTTAAAGTCAAATATATATATAAGTACAGTTTAGCATGTTGGATAGTTATTCTTTGTATGATTGTGAATAGTTTTGGCGAAGCTGCTATATTATGCATCATCTTTTTTTCCCTCTCTCCAAGGGTTTCAAAATTGAACATTGAACCCATTTCATATGATTGGATTTGCCGAAATATTAGACATTGCTCTCGTATGCGCTATTCATGGAGTTACTGTAGAAAATACTTTATTTGAAAATGGTGATGATGCAAATAATTCCATGCTTTTAACACAACTCAAGCTGAAGAAACTTATTTAATGGTCACCACTAAATGCTTTTGTTCCCAAATATTTGGGGTTGCTTTTTCCAACGCACGTTGGTTACATTTATTCATGTTATTTTAATCGATTCTTGGATGAGTGTTCTTGGAGTAGTAGGTTCGGCTTTGAATCTACGTGCTTATGACTTCGTTTCGCATGAAATCCGTGTTGCGGAAGATCTTAAATTTGAAACTTTATATACCAAAAACATTTTCTTAAACGAATGTATTCGCTTAGATAGTCAAACTTTAACAAATATATATATTTCTATTGTATAATTCAAATAAAATTATGAATTTTTTTCTCCCCACGGGATGAGGAGGCTACGGCTCAAAGCTCCCCAGTCGTAGGGACTGGGAATGTGATCCCCGCCCCGGCTGGTCCCGTGCCCCATGCCTAACAAGTTGGCCGAGTTGCAATTGTAATGCTTATTCTACTCGAGCCGTATGGCCCTGTGCCCATTCCCAACAAGTTGGCCGAGTTTCAAATTTTAATGCTTATTCTACTTAAGCCATAATCCGACACATGCGGTCTTGTTACATGGATCGGGTATACAGATTCTCTTGCATCCGATCTATCACAATATTCAGCTGAAGTAGCTTTAATGCGCGATTTACCCTATCTAAGAAAGACCAAAATAAATAAACCCAGTTCACATAAACCAACCGCGGAGCGAGAATGTACGATCGCAGAGGATATTTTGGTCGATCTCAATCATTAGTTTATTCGCCGGAAGAAAGCAAAACCATCACGGATCTCCAAGCCACATGCGGTATTTCGATTCTCCTTCTCTCCTTTGAAAGTCGATAGGTGCGTCCCAAAAGTTGGTCAGCGTGTTGAACATAAAGTAGACTAGGACAACATACATAAGGAAATCGTGTTTCATCACGCAAGATATAAAGTGCATCCTTATGCATGCAGCACCAAAAGTAAGCAAGCGAATCCCCCAGCAAGGGTTGAATACAGACAGATCATCAAATCATCATCATGGACTCTCTCTCCTTTTGAATTTCGAGTCTAAACGTTCCCATCTCTCTATCCCTCGCGGAGATCGCTGAGAAACAAAAAGTTAAACTGAGGAAAATGCTAATGAGTGTCCCCGTCGACTTGCTTTTCCTTTGTTGACCGAGCCACCACTCATCGGCGATCTGTCCAAAACACGCGCAATGTGTACGTGCTAGAGAACGAAAGAACAGAGCAGCTGTGCATAATAGTGTTGACAAAAAAAAAAAAAAAAGACGAAAGAAAGTAAGAGATTGTGTTGACCCATCAATGTTGCTCTTTCTTGGTGGGACAAAAGAAATAAAGAAGGAAGAAGTATATTAAAAGTCCTGAAATTCTATCATGAAAGTGCAGTTGATTTTTAACACTTTCAAAAATTGCATTTGATCTTAAAATTCATTAAATTAGTGCAATCGATTTATTTCGTTTACTCCATTCGATTTGGTTAACGAAAAATATTGATGTCGCTTTCTTTTTATTATTAGTTTCTCTCTCACATGGCTATGACGTGGCTAAAACATAAAACATAAGGTTGAAATGACGTCATTTTAGGCCAAATATGATTTTTTTATACCATTTTTACTTAAATTATATTAAAAATAAGCAAGCTTAAAAAAAAAACACAGAAAAAGAAAAAAAGAAAAACTCATTGGAAGGGCCGGTGATGGTGGAGAAATGGTTGGCGGGGGCTACTAGCCCTTGCCCTAGTCTAGCCGAGGGCTACCATTGGTGGCTAATCTTGGCTAGTGGGAGCCCTTGACTAGACCTAGGTGAGGATTGTTGGGAAGGGCTAGTGATAATTCTTCCTTTTTTGGCTATATATTTGCATTTTTTTTATGTATTTCTTTAATTTTTTTAATATAACTTAAATAAAATTAAAATTGGAAATTAGATTTAGACCAAAACGATGTAGCAGGATAGAGAAAATAATAATAAAAAGTTACGTTAGCATTTTTCGCTAGCTAAATTGGATGGAATTAATAAAATGACTTGATTGCACCAATTTGACAAGTTTTAGGATTTAATTATATTTTTTTAAAAGTTTTAAAATTTAATTGCACTTTTTTGATGAATTTTAAGACTTATAATGCACTTATCCCAAAGAAAAAGAAGGACATTAAAACCAAGAACTAAAATGTCTCGACTCCAATCCACTTCTACATTACGGGAAGTCTAAACTCTTAAGAACAAGTTACATAAAAGTCTGAAAAATTACAAAAAAAAAACACCTAAATCTATTATATAAATGCTAGTTCTTTTAATTTGGCTAATTTAGACTTAAACTTTTGATGATTTGCTAATATAATCCCTCTAACCAATTTTGACTGGCAATACGAACGAGGACGCCAACCACTATGTGGCATGGCTGATAGTGCTCTCTCATTGAGAAGATGAGATTGAGCATCACAGCTTTCCCCACCAAGGCATAGATGACTCCAAAGCGCACGTACCATCTGAACTCCCGAATGTAAATGTGCATTTCTAGGCTAATCATAACTAGCATGGAGCACCAAGCAAGAGACTCTATAGTTAATAGTTAACGAAACCATCTGCAGAAGCATCGGGAGATGAGCGTCGAGAAGATAACGTCGATCAGGTATTTCAAAATTTCGAACCTACTATTGATTTTGAAAAAGATAAAACTTTTGAGTCTGATCTACTTTAGTCTCAAGAACATGAACTTGCAAACCATGCTTTTTACGATTGAGGTATTATTCCTCACCACTTTGTAGATTTCGAGTTTTTAGACAATCATGGAATCTTTCTTTTTGAGCTTTTTGAGACTCTTCAACTAAAATTCTTTTTCAATGAAAGAGGAAATCCACCCTGCCTTAGTGGCAATGTTTTATTCAAATCTACACTTTCCAAACAGTAGTGCTAAAGTGGAGAATTTTTTTATTTAATTTTTCTGAAATTTTATAAATTTTTTGAATTTTTTTCTCTTGTTTTCCTTCTTCCTTCATCGGCCATTGCCCGACAATTGGTGAAAGAAAAATAAAAGAAAAAATTTATAAAAAATTCAGAAAATATGCAAAAAAATATTCCACATCAGCACCAACTGTCCAAATCAGCATTGCTGGTTAAAAAATATCAAAATATTTAAGACTGAATTAGCCAAATTAAAAGATTTATAATGGAATCCATACAATAATTTTAGGACTTTTTTTTGGTAATAATCCCTGTCAACTTCCAAATCTCCAATAGATACTTCACCGAAAATCTGCATTTCTTGCTTTTGGTGTCAACCTAGGATTGTCAAAGCATCCGCGCATCTTCTGAAATGCTTCATCTGAACTTGCTGCAATCCTTATAACGATGCCCTCATTCAAGAAGAACAGGAGGCCGTATGAAGCCTCACTTGAATCTTTGCATGATTGCATTTTCTGCAGCAATTTATCGTCATTCGATTTCCAGATTTCTAATGTTGCTCTCATGAGCCAGTTTAATCCCATCTGCAGTTACAAGAGCAAATTTGCGACAATCCTGACGAGGAACATTACTCATCATACCGCTCTTGACGAAACATGAACCGAAATATGAAAAAGAAGCATATCTAACCAGAACAACCATTCTCACATGGATTCAGGGGTTTCAAACATATTTGAACCCCGTACTTAGGTTTTACGGTGAGGACAGTAACAGGGGCATGACGATAACTGTCTGAGATTGTGAAGCTAAACCTCGATACCAGCATCGCTAATATGATCTTCGCTTCCATCATAGCGAAAGACTGGCCAACGCAATTCCGCGGGCCCATCGCGAATGGCATGAACCGACCCGACGAGAATGGTTTGGATGCGAACCTTTCGGGATTGAACTCGTTGACATCTTTTCCCCACAACTCTTCGCTGTGATGAATCGCTAGCACCGGGATCCAGATTGATAATCCCTTCGGGACGTGAAGGTCGCCTAGCTTGATGTCTTTGAAGGCCATGCGCGGAAGAAGTGATGCCGGTGTATAGAGTCTTAAGGATTCGTTAATAACCATATTCAGCTGCATGAAGTGTGAATTATTCAGCAACTCGTCACAAGATATAATCAACATAGTGCTGACATTAGTCAATATCCGCATTAGGTGTTTCGGCCATTGATTTGCACACCTTAATCATCAAATGTAAATGTTATTGGCCATTGATTTTCCCTATCCACATGAAGATACTCAATTGATAAAACTGAAAAAATAAGTATTGAAAATTTAAGTGGACAATCTTAAGTGATGAAAATGAAACAATTTGTTTTTTCATAATGGCTGAAAGAATATGTCAAATATCGTATTAGGTTCTTTTAAGAAAATATAATGGCTGCGAATAAGGTCATGTTTCACTCCATCTCTTACCGGAGGAATCGGTCTTATAATTGGTAAGTTACATACATGGACATCACTCAATTTATTAGCTATGAATAATATTAATAGGTTTAACTACACAATCATTTATATTCTAATTTTCATTGATATGTTGATATTGAATGGATTATGTAATCCAGCAAAAAACTAATTAGCACTACTAGGCGACCCCATTCTGCATGCTTAGCTCCATTTTCTCATCAAACCTCCAGATCTCGGGGGGTATACATTGCCTCCATGGCCAAGATCTCGACGACAATGGGAAGTGGAAATCGAGAGAGAGAGAGAGAGAGAGAGAGAGAGAGAGAGAGAGAGAGAGAGAGAGAGAGAGAGAGAGAGAGAGAGAGAGAGAGAGAGAGAGAGAGAGAGATCCATTTTCTCATTGTCAGTAGTGATAAGCCTTCAGATCTTAGGGGTATACGTTGCCTCCATGGCCAAGATCTCGACGACAATGGAAAGTGGACTTCGCCCGAGGGAGGGGGGGTGGAGATCCATTTTCTCATTGCCAAAGGCGACAAGCCTCTGGATCTCAGGGGTATACGTTGCCTCCTTGGCCAAGATCTCGACGACAATGGAAGGTGGGGAGAGAGAGGTAAGCCTCTGGATCTCAGGGATATACGTTGCCTCCATGGCCAAGATCTTGACGAGAGAGAGAGAGAGAGAGAGAGAGAGAGAGAGAGAGAGAGAGAGAGAGAGAGAGAGAGAGAGAGAGAGAGGTGTTTGGTGTTAGGGTGGTTCTAGTTTCGATTTGGTATGTTAAATATTGGGAACATGCAATCTTCACTTAGAGGGATTGCTAAGAGGGAGCTTAAGTTGGAGCCCGTTAATATATTAAGTTGGACTCACTTTTATTCAAAAAGTTTAAGTTAATGAGTTATGATCAATTAGGATATATTAACTATTTTATATCACATCAATTCTGTAATGTGAGGTAACACAACTTACTCCCACGTGAATTCTAATAGTAAAGCTGTTGTGAAGTTGGTGAATGTCATGATCAAGAGGATGCAACATGCGATGAGGGCACGACTGGAGTGGGGAAAAGGATTCTCATGATTTAAATATGGGCTTTTTCCATTTGAAATTGTAATATGGGAGAAGCTGCTGCTGCCGCCGCGCAGCAATATTAACGTTGCTATCAGGACATGTAGCATAATTTCATGCTTTCACAAAAACCCTAACATGCAAAGTTAGTCGATGCAAGTAAACCCTAACCCCATCTAGCCCTTCTCTTCTCTTCTCTCTCTCTCCCAGTATGCAGCCGCCGCCCATGGCCACTACAGTCCTTGCCATAGGACCACCACCGCCCTTCCCCCAACTGCGGCCTCCTTGTCGCAAGTTCGAGTGCTTCCGGCGTAATTAGCTCAAAAAAATGTTTTTCTTTACTGTGACCGAAGTAGACCTTACGTTGAGCTAAATTTGAACAATGGAAATACTTGATTTGACGAAGAAAAGAGATTGATACTTGATTGTGAAACGGGTAAAAGTTAAGATACTTTTGGATCATTATCCCGGTTTCCTCTCGCGTTTTGCATGCAAATTTTTCAAAAGAAAGACGCAGTTCTTGACTCTGACTGGTTGGTCTTCTCTACTTTGGTTACCCATTTGACAATCTCTTCAGGTGAATTTTCTGAAATCAGTTTTTCTGGGGCAGTTCTCGAAAGGGTGCATGAATTACGCCAGAAAAGAACAAAAGTGCTTGGAGGAACCTATTAAGGAAATAATTCTAAGATTCGATGGTCCCATGAGTTGAAAGAACTAGTCCAAATTCGACTTCGTGGGACTTACAATACTTTCCTGTGACGTGGACATCTTCAATGTTCCTTTAGCATTTCTTCTGATTTACGAACAAAAACCGCCACAGATTCTTGCAAAACACTTCAAATAAATGAACATGAAATCATCCTGTAAGTTTTTTACATTCTTTTGAAGTCAATCGTGCTTTATTGAGTGCCATCACCGCCATAATTTGCTTTTCTTGAAGATTATATGTGCTTGTGAATTTATGTTACATGGCATTTTGATTTGCGACTTACGAATATAGACATAGCACACGTCCAATTTCTATTTATTTATTTTTTCTGTCAGAGTCCAATTTCTAGTTTAACTTGGTTTGTGAATGATGTTCATATTGGTTAGCCCCAATGACAAATAAAAAAATGACCATAATTCATATAGAGTATGTGCCTTTAGTGCTTACCAAGCTGAGTTTGGGAAGATGATGGACTGAAGGATTTTCACCGTTGCAGACCCGAGTCACCTCAGCGCGGACCTTATCTTGCCAAGACCGGTTGGTTGCCAGTAGCATGATGGTCCATGTGAGAAGAAGCGCGGCTGTGTCATGCCCCGCGAAGAAAAACGTCTTGCATTCGTCCATGATCACTTGCATGCTAGGACTACATGCACTCTTATTCCTGGCGGTCGTCTTGATCTCGTTCAACAGCATGCCGAGTAAATCATCGCCATACGTACAACTCCGTCCAATCTCGGCACAGTCTTTTCTGCTTTCAATTATCTCCATCAGGAGCCTCTCCACCTCCATCTTCAATGTCTTGATCTCCTTATTATATCTGGTGGGAAAGAACCTGCATACAAATTTTGAACATGTTATAGAGACAGAATTCTGTGTATTTTGATGTTGAACACAAGTGATGGTTGAAAAATTCATTGTATCACAAAGAAGACATTTCACAACTCACCGGCTTCCGGGAAGACACAAACGCCGGCTCGCTTGAGCACATCGATGCTGCAAAACTGTCAAAAGATGGAATATTCGCTTTCCCTTCTCATAGCTACTCCCAAATTCAGTCCTAGAAATGATGTCGGACGTGAGCCTAGTCATGTACTCACCGATCTCGATCTCAGTTCGACCCGAGTCTATGTCCTTTTGCAGTGATTGCAGCGTCTGATTAGTGCACTCCACCATGAACCCAGAATAACTCTGATTTTCACAAATACGGAAAACATGAAGATAGTTCACTGACATATTGCAGAAGAATTCATGAAATATGCTCAAAACACCAATTGCTGATGTTTGGACAAACCTTGAGTTTGTCTCCCATGAACGCAGGAGCGACGATGCGGCGCTGGTGAATCCAATCGTCCCCATTAGTCATCAAGAGCCCTCTCCCGATAAAGTGCTTTGATCCTTGTTGCTGAAGCCATGATTTTCCAGTTTGAGTGCTGTACTTGGAAAGCAACTCCTTGATGAGGTCGATCTCGGTCAAGCACAGGCGAGGCTCAACCCCATTCCAATATATGAATCTCTTCCTGTGAACAAAATTCTTATCAGCACATACTTGAAAAAGATGAGCTTAAAACTCATCATAACGATCATTTCATCGCAACTAGATCATACGAGGAAGAAATCAAGGACAGACCGTATTGTTTGCTCCATCTGACGTAATGAGGCAAGAGGCGATCCACGATGTCGTGGCGTATGGACTCCATGTCCTTGGAGGTAGATTCAGCAACAAAAGAAGACACATCGCGGAGGTTGCCGATGAGAAACCGCGGTTCAGGGCCATGCACTCCTTGCCTCTCCATTATTTTCTTGATGCGTCTCGGAGTCAGCAAGTAAAACGAGAACGTCGCATACACGGCTCTCACGATTAGCAACACAAGCAGAAGCAGAAGGGTTGCAATAACTGCCATGGCGATGGCGGTTGCCATGGCACCTAAGAGTCTTCTGCACTGCACAAGCTCGACCAGACGGGAGGGAGAGATTGATACGGAATGTAGGGTAAGCGATCCTGAATGCCCTATTTATAGAGTCTTCAACAGACAGGTTCAGCGAAGTTTCGCGACGAGAACACAAAATCTCCAACGTTGGTGCCTTGGTTTTGACAGGACGCTTGCTTTTGAATTTTACCCCCACATCTTGGATGAATGTGTTAAATTTTACATACAATTTATTCTGGACCATAAAAAAACCAAATAAAAAATAATTATAAATTGTTATGGGTCCTATTCATTCGAAAATATGTGACTTATAACATACTATTTTTTTTTTTGGTAAAATGACTTACAACATGCTATTATTCTTACAATAACTAAAAATCGTTATCCTAGCAAAACCTTTACATAATACTAGGATGCATGTGTGTTTACATTGTTGTAAATAGTGAGGAATGTTGATACATGGCCTGGTGCTCCAAATGTTTTTTCGTTACATGAAATCCTCTTATCTTTATCTTTCTCTCCGTTCCGTGTCCAATTGACTTATCAATGCGAATATGAATGGTTGTGAAATATCATTCTATTAATAAAAAGAAAAAGAGTAAAGTTATGCCAAAATAAAACTTTGTTAATTTCGTAACCCCATTTGTGCAATTACATCGCTAAACGTAGAATACAGAGGGTCCATATATTTCGAATTTCTGTCGTTCCGTCGACCGAGATGGGGTGCCGAGATCCAACATAGAGCATCTTTGGATATGCAAACTTTGCTTTAACAACAAAAAACTTTTCGGGGTATCATCAGAAGTGATAAAGGACATATACTTTGTGTACATTTTTTCTGTCTCTTTTGATGCGACTAAGTCTCTAACACACATTCTTATTATTCACCAAGATCCACTTTAATTAATTTACGGTATATCCTAAATCATGTTCTTGAATCTAGAATGAGAATCGGTGCTTTACTTCACTTCGGTCTTGATTCTTCTTTGATTGAAAACTCGCAAAAAATTTCCAGCATTCGTCAATATCATAATTGTTATGTTAATTTGATATTGGAATTAATTAAAATTCTGGGACTATACTAATTATTAATTAGCTACCACTACCACGCTCATAATCTATCGATCCTTCTGTCGAGAACTCTTCGAGTAAAGATGATGTGGTTGGGAGTCCACGCCCGTGATGAGATTTTGCCTTATTTGTTTATTTTTCTCATGATTAAAGGAGTTCCCCAATTAATCTAATCACGTTAATTACCAAGTATTAAGGAAATTCGATTGTCCATCGTGCCCACAAGGGCAAACCGAAATAATGAAGAGCACTCCATCCTCTATTTGTAAAAAAATAAATAATTTGAAAAATATTTTCTTAAAAAATGATTTTTTGTATCAATGGAAATAATTATTTAATGAAAAATATTTTCATTGTCTATAACAATTTATGCTAAATATTTTCTTAGACAATAAAAATCTTTTTTGTTTATTAATTTTTGTGAGCATTATTAGGGATTATTTTTTAAATTATTTAGTTTTTGTGAAATAAGCAGGGCCTAATTGTTTCCGATTAACGTGAAGACTAAGAGAGAAGGGATTGGCCAAGCCATGACAGACTGCTTTCTATCGAGGAAGAGGAGGAGGCGTGATGTTGACTTTTCCAAGTGCCGAGTACTTTTGACCTAAGATTGTGGAATTTTAAGGGAAGACCATATCTTTAAGGTAGATTTGAATCCTTTTCTTTGGAGCACAAATCCCGAAGATAGGATTGAAACAAGATCGTACGTTCAAAGTAGTGACATGTGAAAAGATCTTGCAAGCAAAGCAAGAAACTTATCTAGTTGGGTGGTTGAGACGAGAGTTTCGCACTCAAGTAATTCTAGGTCCAAATACGCAATCTCGCAACCGGATACTGAGGAAACTTTGGTCCTGTCTATACTAGCCTAGTCGAGCATGGAGTACCTATATTTCATTTCTCCTGAGGAGACAGGGACGGTTGAATCCGACTGGATGATGCAGCATTGTCGGATAGAATGTGGCATAATTTGTCCTCGATTGAAATACACATTTGTCACTTCTAAGCCTAGGGTAATTAAGTTATGCCACTTCGGTTGTCATAGTCGCGACTTGCATGAAATCAATTTCGATGGGCTCCCAAAGTTTGACTCCGATTAAATTCTTGTCGGAACGTCAATTCTATGCTTTCCCGTGAGTTGTGAGTGCCCTTGGTGAAGGAAAGAAATATCTTACAAAGCTAGAATTTCATTCGTCAATTTCGAATTCTTCACATTATTATAAAGTGCGCCCCCGCCCCCGCCCCCCCCTCCCGGCTCCCCCATGTGCCCCTCCCTTTTGAAATCTCCTGCTATGTTTCCTCCATAATTGTACAGTCAAAATAAATTAAACATAACAATAGGATAAAATAAATAAGAAAATGATAGGAGAGGGACAGAGAGAACGTGTGCTTTAGCTACGTCCGTAGAGATTCATGGCAGTCATTGTCGTTGAAATTAAAGTAATTTTAGCTAGAGGGGAGCATGGTTGTAAAGTAGAACCAAGACCTAAGAACCGGTTCCGTTCTAAGTTTCAACATATGTAGGGTAGGTTCCAAATTCAAAAATTAGAAAATCTATTCAATAGGCAGCATGGACTTGGAACTTGAAACAAATCTGTTTGTTCCATATCTTCGCTCGATCTTGCAGCATTTTATAACATTCAATGATGAGTGCATAATCTCAAACTACTAACTGGGCCTTCGTTTCCGGTAATATCCATGACCAAGACTTTTATTTTATTAATATTTCATAATCTTCATGTGTCTAAATATAAGTTGTGATTAATGAATTATAATAAATGATAAACATTAGAGGTGATAATCAGTGTAGTCGTTCAATCAAGAGTATATATAGCATTTGAATAGACCCTAAAACTTTGTGACATGATAGATTCTTGATTCCTAAGTATGTAGAGTAGGTTCTAGGTTCTAAAAATTAGGGAACTTATTATGACGGTAGGTTTCGCATTTTATATGGAATCGGATGGAATCTAGAACTGTTTATCTTTATTTTTAGCCAAAGACCCATTTCCCATCCTCTCTCTCTCATGTTATTAGACAATAAAGATTCTCTTTCGTGACGGCTTTGGTGATTCTCTTAACCAATCCACTCCCTTTGAGTCATTGGCTCACTCTTCAACCACCATATGATCAAGGTTCTAGTTATCTCCTCCCATTGCTTTGGGGGACCTTATGACGCTTAAATAAGTGATGATGTCCACTACCACCGTCGACTTCGCTGGAAGTAGCAATAGTATCAATTTCATTTTCTGTTGACTTTACAACTAATGTTAGTGGGAACTTAGCAATGAGTTCCAGAAAATCAAGGGGCACATTGCAAAATCGTAACCATCTAAAAAAGCCTCGGGCACATACTTTAATACTTCCGAATTTGCGGGACACTGTAGCTCTTCACAACGAGCACCGCCTAACCATGTGAGAGCACGTCACCGGATTTTCTACGAGCAACTAGGCCAGATTCGATGGTTGGGGTCATATTGAAACGGATTCATAATGTCGGGGTGGAAATTGCAAAAAAGGAAAAATATTGGGGCGTGATGTCATCATTCCTCGAAGCCCTTTATAAAAAGAACCTTTGTCAGCACCATGAAAATGGAGTCGAAGGTCTCGCTCCCGTGTAGACTGAGAATCGATCCATGGCCAATCTAGAACACGAACCGGTTCACACCCACAAAGTAACGTCTTTATCACGGGGTAAAAAGAGGGATCGATACAGAAGGACTTGGAGCCAGAATTTGGAAAAACCGATCAAAGTTGGAGACTTCTCGTCGGTGCGTGAACCTCCCTCGGCATCATTCAAGGTGGCCTTTTTTCCTTCTCCTAGAGAGACGCTTTTGCGGAAAAGAATGTGAAGCTGTGCGCATTGTCATCGATGGCGGAAAGTACATTATGATTCATCGCCCGCTGATGGTGAATCCGCGCCATTCCTGTTGTGTCTGCGGACAGACGGGTGGAAAAAAGAAGAAGAAGACTTTATCCACCGAATTGGTTCGCCAGAAAAAAAGGGTGAGCCTCTGAACGTGCATTGCCGTTCAAGAAAATGAATGGTCGGCAGACCGAAAATTCTTTGTAAGATTTGGATCCGACAGATCAAGTATATCTCGGCCATCCTTTTTGTGGGTCCCATATGGATCCCGTAGGGTCCGTGATATAGATGGTTGTGATAGGCCTAGTCAAGTGGGCCCGCAATAGGGCAAGAAAGTTTTGTTGGTAGAGCTAGGAGCAATGTTATTCTTGTGCTAGTGAATGGTTTGTCGAAGTTATGGTGATACCATGGTGAGGGCCTGTGCTCCTACATGTGGAAAGGAAAGATTGGTTTGCTAGAAAGGATGAACCTCCGTACGTTCATTGCTACTCATGAAAATGAATAGTCGGCAGAGAAAATTTCTTTATAAGACTCGGATTCAATGGATCAAGTATATCACAACCATCCATTTTATGGATCCCACGTGGATCTCGTATCCAAGCTCGTGATATAGATGGTCGTGATAGGCTCAGTCAAGTGGGCCCACAACTAGGCAAGAATATTCTGTCGGTGGAGCTAGGAGCAATGTGATTCTTGTGCTGCATATTGTGTAAGTGACTGGTTTCTCGAACTTGTGGTGATACTGCGGTGAGGGCTCGTCCTCCTAGATGTGAAAAGGAATGAATAGTCTTTGTCGATAGAATGCTACTCAAGAAAATGAATAGTCTTTGTCGATAGAATTGGTTCACTAGAAAAGGGTGAACCTCTGCTCATTCATTGCTACTCAAGAAAATGAATAGTCGGTAGCGGAAATTTCTTCATAAGACCTAGATCCATGGATCAAGTATATCATGGCCGTTCATTTTATGGATCTCATGTGGATCCTGTACCCGAGCTCGTGATATAAATGATTGTGATAGGCTCGGTCAAGTGGTCCGCAACTAGGCAAGAAAGTTGCGTCGGTAGAGTTAGGAGCAATGTGATTCTTGTGATATAAGAAAGTCATGATCATATTGCGATGAGGGCTTGTGCTCCTACACATGGAGCAAGTAATTATGGCTTAACATGAACACATGGATGTTAAATGATGATATGAAATACATAATTTTGACGAAAATATGAAATTTATCTTGAAAGTTGGATCGAAAATTAGTTTAGGGACCAAACCGGTCACAAAATAAAATAGGTTGAGAAAGCTTCAAAAAATAGGCAATAATATTGGGACCATTTTTCCAAATCTCTCCACCATTTTAGTTTTTTTATTCGATGTCACGGCCACGTGTTCTTCTTCGGCGCATAGTTAGCATTTCCGATGAAATGTGGAAATGTAAAGGGATTTATTCTAGAATCGAGACAAAAGATTAACCTAGGATCGAATTCGTCAAAAGATAAAGGACAATGACCAAAATTGAAAAGTGGCAATAACAACAGTGACCACTTTTTGCAACTTCTCAGAAAATAAAATATTTTCACAAGTAATTATTTGGAGATTCGATCTCTCTAACAATTATAAGATCTTGGAATGTTTTAACTATCTAGAGATACCTCTTTTTGTTTTTTATAATATATTGACAGCTTTTGAAGTACCAATTTGTCCATAATTTAACACGAATAGATTATGATTTGTCATATAATAAGCATGGGTTCTCATGTTTTGGTTAAAGTTTGATGCAAAAGTATTTTTAGTTTACTCAATATGTCCTTTTATATAAATATGCTGCTATATTATGATAATAAATAATTAAAGGAATCTATCTCTTTTTCTCTTTCTTAAAGTATAATTTTGAAAGTTCATTAAATAGAAATACAACATAAGTCTCGAAATTTGACTCAAAGTACAATTTAATTCAAAACATTTCAAAAAGCGCAATTAAAATCTTATATGGAATTGTAGCTAGTGCAACTTTTTTTCCCCCTTTCGTGGACTTCTCATCCCATTTTGTTGACATGGCAGGTTGGAAACTGATGTTCCATTTCTTTTACTATAAAATGTCCTTAAAATTTGAGTTTCAAGAAATATGAAAATCTCCCGGGTGGGTGGGGGGATAAAACTTTAACTTTAGAGACATATTTGTAAAAGAAATTTTATTATTGGGATCTCAACAAACTCTCAGAAAAGTCGGGGGGGGGGGGGGAACCCGTCCCAACAACCCCTTCCAAAAAAAAAAAAATCTGATCCTGACTAGAAATAAAAGGTCGAGAATGAATTTCAGTCAGAACCCACTTGATTAGATCACTTTATGAATGTCACTTTTTCTATAATAATAACATGCATTCAATTCGGAGTTGCGCCTTTTTCATTTGTAATTTGACTAAAACACTCCCAACAAAGCGTCTTGACCGTTTTACCCATGGTGGGTGCCATCTTGGGTCCCACTTTCCTCGATCTTCATCGTTCCCCCTTTTTCTCTCCTTTTACTTTCTTCTCTTCCGTGTTCGGGTGCTAGATAAATTGAATAAATTTAGAGTGTTGGTTAATGTTGAGTAATGTGGTAATTTTCCTTGTGATGGGTTCGGGTCAAAGAAGCCTGCAGGTCTTTTTACCTCTTTTTCTTCTTTCATCTCTCTTTCAATGTCGAAAAAAATTAGGTATTGATTCATTTCTTGTTTATGGTTGAATCTGATTAAAGTTGATGTTTTTGAGGATGTTCAGTGCAGCCTTTTTGGCATTGCCGAGTGTCTCTCCTTCTAGGAATTCTCTGTTAGTTAAAGTTTTCGAAATTTTGTGGACAAGAGTGGACAGAGGAAAAGTGGATCTTGTCCGACTTTAAAGAGTTTTGCTTTCACCAAGTGAAAAAGGTTTATCATCCCATTAACTTTCAACTATAGAACTTACTGATTTCTTTGACTTGTTGGGATAGAGCATGCATTTGGTTTTTTGAGTATTCTTTTTCTTGAAAATTTTTCGCGGACTCGTTTTCGTTAATCTCCTTCTTTTCGGCATTTTGTTTGGAAGAATGATTTCAAGATGCACATTTTGATATCTTCCCATACTATCGGTCTAATTATGGTTGGGACTTAGTAAATAATGAAGGTTTTTTCTTCTTCTTTTTCCCAAGAAATTTCAGTTTTTCTTTTCATTTTTGTAGGTTGATTGAAACTTTTTATGATTTGTTTCCGATTCTTGAGAAAGTGGAAAACAAGTGCGTATGCTAAATGCATTTTCGCAAATTAGCTGGTAAAGTTTATTGGTGAAGAGGCGGAGTGTGGTTGGATTCCTCCTCTTTATTATATTGGGTTGGTTTTAAATAAAGAAGGGCTTTTGCCTGTCGCACAACCACTAATTAGACCCCGAAATCATCATTCGACCAAGTTTTGTGCTTTTACGGAGGTGATTATGGTGACATTTTCTCTACAAAAATGAATTGCTAGGAAATCTATGCAATTTCATCTATGTATTTTTTCTTTTAATTTTCAAATGGCCTACTTTTTTTTGACAAATTCAAATGGCCTACTTTATTGTCTCCTTTTAGGGTCATTTCATATAGGCAGATCAAACCAACACTATACAGACTTCACATGGAACTGCTCAATTGATATACTTTTGACCTTAAATCTCATAAAGATGGGTCAAATAATAAAAAAAATGAGGTGATCTTTTGTCTTAGTTTTTTTAGACATCAAATTGATTGCCATTCTCTTGCTCATAGATTTATGTTGTATTATAGACTTCTTCTCACCAACATATTTGATTCTTACATGGCTGTCATCTCGGAGGCGAATCTCAGGTGCGATAATAACCATTTCGGCAAGAAATTGCCGCTTGCTCGGAGGTTGCTTTACAATCCTGACTCTCTTTGACTCTGGTGCTTTGCATTGTCCTCAACCACCGGAGCGCAACCTTTCAAACGGCGAGACCCACATAAACATGTTTTCGCTTGGTTTCTCTCCCGTTTCTGGGTTTCTCTCTCGCAGGAAGAGTTTTCTCCACGTCTGATGTGGTAATGGCTTCGCCACTCTCAAACCCCAACCCTAATCGAAACACCCAACCTTCCTCCACAGCCTGTCTCCGTCCCAAACACTCGCTCTTCCGTCCAAACTCCTGATCATTCTCCCGTTTCTGGGTTTCTCTCTCGCAGGAAGAGTTTTTTCCACGTCTGATGTGGTAATGGCTTCGCCACTCTCAAACCCCAACCCTAATCGAAACACCCAACCTTCCTCCGCAGCCTGTCTCCGTCCCTATTGACTGCTTTTAAAGATCTTTTGCGTTTTGACCAGTGTCTCCTTTTGGGTACTGTTCCATTCGTCCATGAGCTTCATCCATGGTGCGAGAGCATCTACTCCTTTCTGAGTACGCCATTTTTACCAAAATCTACTATAAAAGAAAATAGATCTTCACATACTACCCATCAAATAGCCATGCTGTCCCATTCAAAAACCGTTCCTGCATTCTACCCCAAATTACAAAAACCCTAACCTTCACCCTGTTCCTTTCATAGAGCAAAAAACTAAAATCCCGAGAAGGTGTTCCAGGAAGATGGGGTGCTTAAAATAGTAATAGTTGATTACATTCAAACGGAGGCAGTATACTCGTCATCCTCATCATGGTATCATACGCTCTCCACTGCTCCAGGTTGCTCTCTTCCCTTAAGAAGGTATGAACTGCATTTAGGGTCTCCGCGACATCACTTGTTGCCCAGTTTAATACCTCTTTCCGTATACTATTGGGGGTTGGCCTTCATGGAAAACAAAGGAGCAGATCCTCGCCTAGAACTTCTCTGTAGGAAATTGGGAGATATGTGGTCAGAAGATAATATAATTGATCTGGAGGATATAGATACTTCTGAGCAGGAAAAGAATTGTCGAGCTGTGTTGATAGGAAAGCTATTTATGAACCCATCTGTCAATTTTCAAGCTTTTCAAAGTACTATGAAGAAGGCTTGGAAAACATAAAGTGTTGATATTACCCCTTTGGAGCAGGGTCTTTTCTTATTTGCCTTTAGAACAGAAGGGGAATCTAAAAGAGTGCTGAATAGTGGGCCGTGGTCTTTTGCTAATCACTGTTTGTTATTAAAACCATGGGAACCTAATACTCCCCCTAGCTGTTACAACTTCTCAAAAGGGGCATTCTGGGTACACATATATGGCCTCCCGGTAGAATGGCGTAATGAAGAAGCTGTAAGGAGGATTGCACAAGATCTAGGAGAAGTTTTAGAGATTAAAATGGAATCCAAGGGTGCTGCTAATCTCGTTTCAGGGAAAGTGAAAGTTGAGTTGGATCTTTTCGCACCTTTAAAGCAAGGGAGTGTGGTTAAACGAGCGGGGAAAAAATTCTGGCTAGAATATAAATATGAAAGGCTACCTCATTTCTGTTATGCTTGTGGTAAACTGGGCCACTTTACTACTCATTGTGCTGAGAACCAAGTTGACCTAGAGAGAATTAATGAACTAAGATTCGGGTTTTGGTTGAAAGCAGAAGCAAAGGAATTCAGCCCTATATGGAAGATGTATTATGAAGATCTGAAGGAGGAGAGTGTAGCAGAAGAAGTAATACCTGAAACTCAAGAATCTCCAAGTCAAATGGACATCGTTCAACAAACCCCCCCTAATAGGAGCTGCATGGACAGACCTGAAAAAAGAAAGGAAATGGATTATAATAAACCGATAGAAGCACAAGGGAAATCCAGTTCTCAGTTTCTGTTATTAACCTGGCCAGACAAAGGACCTTCCTCTTCAACTCAGAAACAAAACCCCCAGGAAGGACCGCATCAGAAAAAAGAAGGAAAAACAGCAAGGCAGATTAGCAAGAAACAAAAAAGGTTCAACCCTTACGGCAATGAGAAGATAGACCAGGAGCTTCTGGATGAGACACAACTCTTGGAAACCCCAATCCAAGTTGTAAATGGAGACGGTACATGGGCTTTGGTGGCTAGCCCTAATAAGCCACCGGGGTACCAATGAACCTATTAAGTTGGAATTGTCAGGGGTTGGGCAACCCCCTGACAATTTAGGAACTAAGAGCCTTAGTGGCTCAAAATAGGCCCAGTCTAGTGTTCCTAATGGAGACAAAGAACAAAGAACAGCTGGTTGTGAGGCTAAAGAAGATACTGAAGTTTCAGAATCACTTTGTGGTGAACCCAGTTGGGATTGCAAGGGGGCTAGCTCTAATGTGGAATGCAGATATTCAGGTATCAATTGAATCATACTCTGCTGAGTTTATAAATGCCATTTGTAAGTGGGAGGGAGACGGGACAGTTATGCGAAGTACGTTTGTGCATGCTCCATATACTTTCCAAAGAAGGGTGTCGTTATGGGAGGAACTGAAAAATATCAAGTCCCACAATTCTCTACCATGGATTTGTATTGGAGATTTTAATGAAATTTTATACCATTGGGAAAAAGTTGGAGGTCGACCAGCTGAATATTATAGAATCGCAGCTTTCCGAGAAGTCCTAAATGAGTGCTCTTTTATGGAATTAGAAGGAAAAGGTTGCGCGTTCACATGGGCAAATAACCGAGAAGGAGCTGATTTTATAAAAGAAAAACTGGACAGAGTCCTATGCACTATAGAATGGAGGGTTTCTTTCCCAGAAGCTTTAGTTTTTACCCTGCCGGCGATAGGTTCTGACCATTGTCCCTTGCTGGTGTCTCTCACGGATGTAAGGACGAAGAGGAAAAGGCAATTTAAGTTTGAAGCCTACTGGTTGGAAGACAAGGAATATGAGGAGAACATACATGCAGTGTTGAATGATCCTGGTATGGAAAATCTGAGTTGGTGGGAAAAGATATAGCAAGTCACGACTTTGTTAGAGACATGGAGTAAAAAATTTTCAAATGCCCAGAAGCAGATTAGAATTTTAAAAAGAGAACTTGAGTCCATTACTAATAGCCAAGAGGTGGAGCATGATAAAAAGAGGGTACAAGAGGTTAAAGGACATATAGAGCGGTTATGGAAGCAAGAAGAAATGTTTTGGGGGGATGAGATCAAGAATTACATGGCTGAAATGGGGGAAAGGAACACTAAATATTTTCATGCTACCACGACAGCGTAGGCAACGAAACAGAATATCCATGCTCCAAGTTTCAGATGGTGAGTGGAGCAAGGATGAGGGAAGACTGAAAAAGGAAACTTTAGCCTTTTTTACTGAATTATACAGCTCGGTCGGACCTCGCAACTTCCAACCCATTATTGATCAATGCCCTACTGTGGTGACTGATGAAATGAATACAGACTTAACAGCAAAAATTACACTACAGGAAGTCAAAGATGCTGTTTTCCAACTAGGCGCCATCAAAGCCCCAGGACCAGATGGATTGAATGGTCAGTTTTATCAACATCATTGGGAAGCCATTCAGAAAGATATTTTGAAAATGGTAGAGGACTTCATGGAGAAAAGATGCCTCCACCCGATTCTCAATAGAACCCAACTCGCACTTGTTCCTAAAATCCCAAGCCCAGAAAAATTAGACCAATTCCGTCCGATTAGCCTTTGCAACTTTACCTATAAAATTATTTCGAAGGTGCTAGCAAATAGACTGAAAAAATGACTTCCTGAGCTGATTGAAGTTGAACAAAGCGCTTTTGAGAGTGGAAGACAAATACAAGACAACATTCTCATAGTCCAAGAAGTCCTACACCAACTAAGAACTAGAAAAAGAAAGAAGAAGTTCCAGGCTGTGCTCAAACTTGATATGAAGAAGGCTTACGACAGAGTTGAATGGGATTTCCTAGAAGCTTATATGCTGAAGATGGGGTTTAGCACAACATGGGTAGCTTGGATAATGCAATGTGTAACTACCACATCTTTCAGTGTGAAATTCAATGGAGAAGCTCTACGTTATTTTCAACCAGCTCGAGGTATTAGGCAAGGAGACCCTCTATCCCCTTATCTTTTCATACTTATAGCCAATGTTTTATCGACTTTGATGAAAAAAGCAGTTGCTGATGGGAGTCTTAAAGGCATTAAGTTGAACAATCACTGCCCCACACTATCGCACCTACTGTTTGCGGATGACTCTATTTTCTTTTTAGATGGCAAGATTAGTGAATGCCAAAATCTAGCTGAGGTGTTAAATCAATATTGCACAGCAACTGGGCAAGTGGTAAATCTGAACAAATCAGGAATTTTTTTCAGTAGGGGCTGTCCTCAGACTTTAAGAAGAAATATGGCAAGGGAGCTGAGAGTCCCAGAGATCGAGAAAACAGGGAAATATTTGGGCATCCCCTCTGATTGGGGTAGTTCAAAAAAACAGATGTTTGCATGGATTTTGGCTAGGATTAATATGAAACTGGAGGGATGGAAGGAAAACTTGATGTCTAAAGCTGGAAAGGAAGTTCTATTGAAAGCAGTAGTTTAGGCCATTCCACAATATGCAATGTCAATATTTAAAATCCTGATATCCATATGCAAAGCCATTGAGCAAAAGATAGCTTCTTTTTGGTGGAAAAACAATGAGGCGAAAGCTGGAATTCACTGGAAAAGCTGGAATATATTAAAAATGAGAAAAGATAGTGGTGGGATGGGTTTTAGAGACCTCATTACTTTCAATAAAGCCATGCTAGGCAAGCAAGCATGGTGAATGGCAGAAAACTCTCCCACACTATGGATTCAGCTCCTTAAAGGATTATATTTTCCCAACACAGACTTCTGGCATGCAAGGCAGGGGCAAAGAGCTTCGTGGGGATGGAAAAGCCTCCTAGTTGGGAGGGAAGCCATATCGAATTCGGTTCAATGGGCAGTGGGTGATGGACAATCAATTAGAATATGGGAAGATAAATGGCTCAAGCGGGGTACACTCAAAGGACCAGGTAATCGAGAAGACCCCGAGCGTGTAAACGAACTGATTGACAAGCAGACTTGCTCATGGAAAGAAGACATAGTACAAAACATGTTTGAAGACAACATTGCAAATGAAATTTTGGCAATTCCTATCCCGGCCACGAGCGAAAAAGACAAACTCATATGGACAGCAACAACATCAGGTAATTATACAGTGAAAAGTGGGTATAATCAACTAAGGAAAACAGATATCAACCCAGCACAGAATGAAGCATCAACCTCATACCAAAAGCCTAGAGAGCTATGGGGTAAAATCTGGAGTTTGCAAACCCTCCCAAAAATAAGAGTTTTCATTTGGAATCTATGTCAAAATGCTCTTCCCACGAAGGAGAACTTATTCAGACGAAAAATCATACCTGCACCGACGTGTCATCTGTGCAAAATGAAGCTCGAAACAGCAGAGCATTTATTTTTGCTTTGTCCCTGGACATCCAAAATATGGTCCGATCCACGCATCAGCATCTCTATACAGAGCAAGGGACTAACAAGCATAGATAGATGGCTTCTTCATTATGGGAGAGGCTTACCAGACGCACCATCCCTCGAATTAGTTGCCGAAATGCTATGGGTAGTGTGGAAAGAGAGGAATGGGGCTATCTTCCGAAAGAAACCACCGAATCCGTACAGAGCAGTCACCGAAGCCCTTGCAAAGCACGAAAACTTCAGAAGCTGGAACTCAAAACAGAAAAATGGTGGAGAAAGAGATCGTACCTCTGCTATGAAGTGGAGTCCCCCTGCCTCGAAGTCGCTGAAAATAAACGTAGATGGAGGGTTTCGTGAGGGCACATCCACCGGAGCAATCGCCGGAGTATGTAGAGATGCCGTCGGAGTTTCCTTAGGAGGATTTGCACGCCACGTGAGAGTGCAATCTGCACTCCAAGTAGAAACCCTAGCTCTGATTGAGGGGATGGAGTTTATGCACGAATGGGAGAAAGAGAAAGGCAAAAGTGAAAGTACAACTATAACTATTGAGTCTGACTGTTGCTGTTTAGTTCAGGCAATGTTGGGGGAGAACCAAGTACCGTGGGAAGTTGCTGCACAAGTCAAGATGGGCCGAGCCTCAATGTCCTCTTCGCCTCACTTACTACTAACTCACTGTTTCAGAGAACAAAACAAGGCCGCCGATTGGGTCGTAAAAGCCCAACTCAATCAATCCCTTCCTTTGAACTGGGTATCACGCCCACCCCAACCGCTGTTTGATGTTCTTTGTTCTGAAGCCCAGTTGGGCTCGTGTCCTACTTTATCTATTTGAGTTGAAATGAAATGAAGCCTTTTCGACCAAAAAAAAAAAAAAAAAAAAACTTTGCTAGAGGATGACGTTTTACCAAAAAGCATAGAAGTGGGAGCCACAGGAGAGAAATATAATTCCCTGCAAGAGAGAGTAAAAGAGAAGGATGAAGAAGGAAAGTTGGACCCGCAAAAGAAGAAAACGAAAGGGAAAAGGAAAAGACATCAAGGGGATGCGTAAAATGCTGAAAGGTTGGACCCATAATGGGTGAAATGGTCATAACATTTTATTGGGGTGTATTTTAAAGAAACTAGAAGTGGAAAAAACGACGACCCATTTGGAAATTGAAAAATAAATAAGAGTATTGTCATTTGAAAAAAGAAGAAGAAGAGAGTTGTTAGGTCTATGATGGAAAAACTAATAAGAGGAATTTTCAAGTTTAATTGCATTTCTTGTTATTGAATATTTTACAATACAAAAGGACATTTAAAATAATATAAATTATGGAAAAAAAGATCGACAAGCGGTGATGAGAAACAAAATGTGAAAAAGGGAAAATTAGGTTAATTAACAATTAACGGTTTGAAACATAAAAAGGTCATTTTAATCTGTTAGCAACTAAAAAAAAGGTGAATAGTGAAGATGAGAGAGAAAAAGTAGGATGATCGGTGATCGGATTGACTTATTTCGAAAAATGTAGAATATTATTTTGATCTGTTAACAAAAGAAAGTATTTATTCGGCTAAAGAGGAAGTGGAAATAGCTCGTCCAAAATAATTGTTTTTCTTTCTTTTTTCTTACCAAACATTGGGCTTGGAAAAGCCCTTGTCTGGGACTATTGAAATCTAGTTGACTTTTTCTTCATTTATTATATCCGTGTGAGAGAGCCCATCAGTTGAACCAAGCTAAGCCCACTACAGAGTTTGAGAATGGGCAGGGCCTAAAAAAGTAATTTGACTGCGCAAATAATTTCCTGCAAAATAATATGCAATGTTCCAATACCAATGGACAAAACAAATGAATCTGGCTATGATATCAATTGATGAACCACAAATCTCGTTCTAACACTAATTGATGCAGAACATTAACGCATAGCGAGTAAGACATATTTAAAGAAATTGAAATCACAAACCAATTGAGAAAGAGGAAATACCAATCTAGTAGCTTAACACACAATTAGAATTCTCAATTCATAAATAAAAATGCTAATGAAATAAATGTTTAGGCCTATGTTTATATACAGCTTTGATAACAATTCATCTAAGAAAGTAGACATGAAAAGAGAGATAAATCATGATAATATTCCGAATCCTAGTGATATTAGATACCGATTTGGAAATACAATAACAAACTAAGGTGTTGACATGTTATCTTGATAACAATCTTTCTTGCATCATTAATTATCAATAGCTTCGGGAGTTGGATTACCAAGTATATCTACTAAAGAGAAGCAAATCAAGTGGTGGACGCCCAAGTAATAATTGCATCTTTATTGCTGCCCAAGTAATAATCGAATGATTGTCAAGAGAAACTTTTTTATAATTATGTAAATTTTTGTGGAAAATAATGTCTATAGTATTATGATCTTCACGACAGAAACGCTAATTTATCATTGGAAGTACTCTAATTGTTTGGGATACAAATATTAAAAATATCATAATTCTTATATGGTGCTCACTTAAGTATCATAACTGTTTTTATTTATTTATTCACTTGAGTGTCACATCAATGTAAAATTGTTCTATTGAGTGCCTATTTTAGCAACTTTTCCTACGTAGCTTTTAAATTATGTTTTGTAACTAACGTGATTTTTTAAAGGATTAATATCCTGAAAAACCCCAAACTGGTACACCTGTGACAAATTTACCAAAAACTATTTTTTTGACCATCAAAAATCCCAAACTGATATACCTTTGGCAAATTTATCTCAAACTGGTACACATGTAACAAATTTACCCTCTGTTAGTTTTCGTTAAATTTTACTGTCAAATTATTAAGTTAAATGGCACGTGACAGTTGACTGGTATAATTTACAATTTTTGTGATTTTTTTATGGTATTAATCCAATTTAACGGAGGGTATATGTCACAAATTTATTAGTTTGGAGTTTTTTACGGTCGAATAAATTAATTTTGGGTAAATTTATCATAAATGTACCAGTTTAGAGTTTTTTATGGTCAGTCGGGGTAAATTTATCACAGGTATATCGGTTTAAGATTTTCATGGTCAAAAAAATAATTTAAGGTAAATTTATCATATCATTTTGGGATTTTTCAGGGTATTGACCCTTTTTAAAAAGAAATTGGTGTTTGGTGTGTGATGGTTTTTTGTCCGAGTGGGAACGGCTAACAAAACGACTCTTTTAAGAAGACTCTGTGCGTGTGAAAATGGTTGACTACATAAGGAAAACTTATGAAGCTTTCTCCCTCTCCCGTCACTCGCGCACTGTCTTCTCTTACTTTAGCTTCGGAAGCATAGTCCGACAACTTCGATACTGCTCCTCCTCTATTGTCCATTGTTGTCCTCACTTCTCTATCCCTGAGCTTGCTCTGAGATCCCAAAATCTGTTCGTGGAGAAAAAATGGCGATGACAACTCCTGAGAGAGTGTGTGAGAGAATCTCGTTTTGAGTCAGGGCTCTTCACCAACAGATGGCACAAACCCTCTCTCTCTCTCTCTCTCTCTCTCTCTCTCTCTCTCTCTCTCTCTCTCTCTCTCTCTCTCTCTCTCCCTCGCTTGGTCTAAGAACCCCAATTTTGTCTTTGACAGAATTTTGCCCCAGTTTCAAAGTCAGGGTTCTTCACCAACTTTTTCAATTTTGAAAAATTTTGCCCCAATTTCTTTAAATTGAGTTAGGGATTTTTAAATACATCTCTAAAAGATGTTTTAACTTCTCACTTGTTGATTATCTTGTTGGCGAGCCATGTCGGATCTTATATAATAAATTAATGCCATGTTGGATTCTCCGGCAAAACAAGTCGCTTATGACATTCGAGTGAGCGACTTTTAAAAGATGTGGCACTCAAGTGAGTGCAAAAAAATTATGATACTTAAGTGAATATTGTATGAAAGTTATGACATTTCCATTGTTCTTGTCTTCTAATTATTTTGATGTTACATTCTAATCCGAATCATAAATGGCCATTCAACTTAAGTTTCTCTTTGGAAGACAAGGTGATCAGCATCCAGTAGTTATGATCAAAACGATGGAGGAAACAATAATTAGAAGTTGATAAAACGATTGAATTTACATGAATTAAGAGTTTGATGATTGACACGCTTTGACAATAATAAATTTCAGACTCTTTTGGATTTTATGTCAAGGGGTAAAGTAGATAATTAATATTAGAATTCGGTGCATAATTACAAGAAAATAGAGAGTAAAAGCAAGAAAAAAGAATTTGACACTCAAGGTTTTATCTTGATTCACCCTTAAACTAGAGTTACATTGAGTAGAGAATTCCAATATAATTAGCACATTATACCTCTCTATTACATCCCTTAATTACAAGAGAAATGGATTATATATAGACACACTAAGTAGTTATTCATTGGCTTAAGCCTAAACTATTCAAACTATAAAAGCCTTTTGGCAGCTTAGGAGCGCTGACCTCGCAACCCTTGCTAGGGTGGCCCTCTTGGACCTTCACCCGAGACTTCTGTGCCTTCTTATCAATGGAAAGTATAAAACACATCTCAATATTCTCCTATTAGGTGAATACTCCACATACTTTTTTAGACTCAACATAGTAATATACCATTCAAACTTTTTTGCATTTACTGTCTTGGTGAAAAAATATGCACTATTAACTTATGTGTTAATTTTCTCCAGCATTACAATCTTTTGTTTCAATTTCTCTCGGATGAGGTTTTTATGATGGTGTGCTTGTTAGAGATAGGAATTCCTCTAAATCAGTAACAAAATTAATGATCAATTTTATCCAATGTCATCAAGAGAGAGGTAGAGAGAAAAACAAATCATGTCCAATTGTCCGTACCGTGTGGACCATGAGAGGATCCCCACGGCGCCGGCGCTTGGCCGAGGAAAGCCATAAAAATGGAAAGTGTCGGTGTCAAAGTTGACTCCTTCCTCGAACACTCACACATGGGGCTACGTTTTCTTTTTTTCTTCCTTTTTATTTTTATTTTTTTATTTTAATAATTATACAAGCGGCCTTGTCTTTTTTACACAATTGGACAACTTGAGAAGAGTAAATGATTCTAGAGAAATGAAATCATGCCATGCCACTTTCGTCGTAACGCTACCTTTATGTTCGCAATTCATGAATCCACAACCATGCAACAAATATTTAAGTAGATATAATATAAAATCGGGTATTTTAGATAGAAATCTTTTTCTTATGCTCTGGGATAACATCATATACCTGATCAATCATCACAAATAGAAAGCTACCGACACCCCCTTATTTTCCTCAAACAAAAGGTAATTTGATAAAGCTCATCTCGTGGTACTTAGCTTGGTAGATAGTCGGGGTAGCGTGCAAAAGAATCTCTTTCGAATTTTTTTTTTAGGTTCTTCCCACACCACTTAATCAATGACCAAAAGTTAACAGGATCTTTTGGGTTTGATGTTCCTCCTATTCCATAATTCCTTTCTAACGTGTGAAGGTTTTCTCAGTAAAATGTAAACCCTTAAGTTCTGTTCTTTTCATGAAATATAAATGATTTCAAAAGAAAAATTCTTAAAATAATTACTTCTATCACTTAAAATAATTAGTCATTGAAAGATATTTTCATTGTAGACATCAATTTATATTTAAATACTTTCATGGATGATGAAAATATTGTTTATTGATTCTTTTTTACAATGATATAAAAGATTATTTTTATGAAAATAATGTTTAAATTACTCCTTTTTTGCGTAACAAACACTCTCTTAAACTCACGTGCCATGTTAAATGACCACTTTACATTTGTGCATCAGTATCGACGTGCGAAGAAATGGTCGATGAAAGGGCTGACAAAGCCTTCATCGCCTCCGCCAAGTCAGAGCGCTAGAAATCAATGTTTTTCCAACGCAGTACAGCGCATGAAGGACCAATCTGTCCGATTTCCGCAGTATTCCTTTTGTCCCTTCTAGACATAGTTCGCCGCCAATTTGACCAGACCATTTCGTCCCTTCAAAGGGGGAGGAATGATTCCTCCATGAGCTTCGTACGTTGGCATTCGCTTGCTGACTTTGTATGTACACTGAGAAACTCGCCCTGGACATCTTCAAGTCACAAACCCTCAAGTCAAATCATTTATTATAAACTATACCCTCCTTTTTAAACTGTCTTGATAGGGAACGTCTGCGTTGCCGAGCTTTGACTGTGTCTTCTCTGGCTAAAAAAGGCTTTGTATGGACCTACGCGCACATTAAATAACGCCGGCGAGTTGAACATGTTCTTTTATTTAATGCATCCGAGCATTGCGTATGGCCCTGTGCCCATTCCCAGCAAGTTGGCCGAGTTTCAAATTTTAATGCTTACTCTACTTAAGCCATAATCCGGCACATGCGGCCTTGTTACATGGATTGGGTATTCAGGTTCTCTTGCATCCGATCTATCACAATATTCAGCTGAAGTAGCTTTAATGCGCGATTTACCCTATCTAAGAAAGACCAAAATAAATAAACCCAGTTCACATAAACCAACCGCGGCGCGAGAATGTACGATCGTAGAGATATTTTGGTCGATCTCAATCATTAGTTTATTCACTGGAAGAAGGCAGAACCATCACGGATCTCCAAGCCACATGCGGTATTTCGATTCTCCATCTCTCCTTTGAAAGTCGACAGGTGCGTCCCAAAAAGTTGGTCAGCGTGTTGAACATAAAGTAGACTAGGACAACATACATAAGGAAATCGTGTTTCATCACGCAAGATATAAAGTGCATCCTTATGCATGCAGCACCAAAAGTAAGCAAGCGAATCCCCCCAGCAAGGGTTGAAAACAGACAGATCATCAAATCATCATCATGGACTCTCTCTCCTTTTGAATTTTGAGTCTAAACGTTCCCATCTCTCTATCCCTCGCGGAGATCGCAGAGAAACAAAAGCTAAACTGAGGAAAATGCTAATGAGTGTCCCCGTCGACTTGCTTTTCCTTTGTTGACCGAGCCACCACTCATCGGCGATCTGTCCAAAACACCCGCAATGTGTACGTGCTGGAGAACGAAAGAACAGAGCAGCTGTGCATAATGGCGTTGACCAAAAAAAAAAAAAGACAAAAGAAAGTTAGAGAATGTGTTGACCCACCAATGTTGCTCTTTCTTGGTGGGACAAAAGAAAAAAAAAAGAATAAGTATATTAAAAGTCCTGAAATTCTATCATGAAAGTGCAGTTGATTTTTAACACTTTTAAAAATTACATTTAAATCTTAAAACTAGTGCAATCGATTCATTTCGTTTACTCCGTTTAATTTGGTTAACAGAAAATACGATGTCGCTTTCTTTTTACTATTAGTTTCTCTCTCTCGAATGGCCATGACGTGGTTAAAACATAAAACATAAGGTTAAAACGACATCATTTTGGGCCAAATATGATTTTTTATACAAATTTTACTTAAATTATATTAAAAATAAGCAAACTTAAAAAAACACACAAAAAAAGAAAAAAAAGAAAAACTCGTTGGGAAGGGCCGGTGATGGTGGAGAAATGGTTGGCAGGGGCTACTAGCTCTTGCCCTAGTCTAGCCGAGGGCTACCATTGGTGGCTAATCTTGGCTAGTGGCGGCCCTTGACTAGACCTAAGTGAGGATTGTTGGGAAGGGCTAGTGATAATTCTTCCTTTTTTGGCTATATATTCGCATTTTTTTATGCATTTCTTTAAATTTTTTAATATAACTTAAATAAAATTAAAATTGGAAATTAGATTTAGACCAAAATGATGTAGCAGGATAGAGAAAATAATAATAAAAAGTCATGTTAGCATTTTTCGCTAACCAAATTGGATGGAATTAACAAAATGACTTGATTGCACTAATTTGACAAGTTTTAGGATTTAATTATATTTTTTTAAAGTTTTAAAATTTGATTGCACTTTTTTTATGAATTTTAAGACTTATAATGCACTTATCCCAAAGAAAAAGGACATTAAAACCAAGAACTAAAATGTCTCGACTCCAATCCACTTCTACCTTACGAGAAGTCTAAACTCTTTAGAACAAGTTACATAAAAGTCTGGAAAATTACAAAAAAAAAAAAAAACACCTAAATCTATTATATAGATGCCATTTCTTTTAATTTGGCTAATTTAGACTTAAACTTTTGATGATTTGCTAATATAATCTCTCTAATCAATTTTGACCGGCAATACTAACGGTGATGCCAACCACTATGTGGCATGGCTGATAGTGGTCTCTCATTGAGAAGATGAGATTGAGCATCACAGATTTCCCCACCAAGGCATAGATGACTCCAAGGCGCACGTACCATCTGAACTCCCGAATGTAAATGTGCATTTCTAGGCTAATCATAACTAGCATGGAGCACCAAGCAAGGGACTCTATGGTTAACGAAACCATCTGCAGAAGCACCGGGAGATGAGCGTCGAGAAGATGACGTCAACCGGGTATTTCAAAATTTCGAACCTACTGTTGATTTTGAAAAAGATAAACTTTTGAGTCTGATCTGCTTTTGTCTCAAGAACATGAACTTGCAAACCATGCCTTTTACGATTGAGGTATTATTCCTCACCGCTTTGTAGATTTCGAGTTTTTAGACAATCATAGAACCTTTCTCTTTGAGCTTTTCAAGACCCTTCAACTCAAATTCTTTTGTTCAATGAAAGAAGAAATCCACATTGCTTTAGTGGTAATGTTTTATTCAAACCTACACTTTCCAAAAAGTGGCGCTGAAGTTGAGAATTTTTTTTTATTTAATTTTTCTGAAATTTTATAATTTTTTTGAATTTTTTCTCTTGTTTTCCTTCTTCCTTCATCGGCCACTGCCCTACAATTGGTGAAAGAAAAAGAAAAGAAAAAAATTATAAAAAATTCAGAAAATATGCAAAAAAATTTCACATCAGCACAAACTGTCCAAATTAGCATTGTTGGTTAAAAAATATCAAAATATTTAAGACTGAATTAGCCAAATTAAAAGGTTTATAATGGAATCCGTATAATAATTTTAGGACTTTTTTTTTGGTAATAATCCCTGTCAAATTCCAAATCTCCAATAGGTAATTCACCAAAAATCTGCATTTCTTGCTTTTGGTGTCAACCTAGGATTGTCAAAGTATCCACGCATCTTCTGAAATGCTTCATCTGAACTTGCTGCAATCCTTATAACGATGCCCTCATTCAAGAAGAACAGGAGGCCGTATGAAGCCTCACTTGAATCTTTGCATGATTGCATTTTATGCAGCAATTTATCGTCATTCGATTTCCAGATTTCTAATGTTGCTCTCATGAGCCAGTTTAATCCCATCTGCAGTTACAAGAGCAAATTTGCGACAATCCTTACGAGGAACATTACTCATCATACCGCTCTTGACGAAACATGAACCGAAATATGAAAAAGAAGCATATCTAACCAGAACAACCATTCTCACATGGATTCAGGGGTTTCAAACATATTTGAACCCCGTACTTAGGTTTTACGGTGAGGACAGTAACAGGGGCATGACGATAACTGTCTGAGATTGTGAAGCTAAACCTCGATACCAGCATCGCTAATATGATCTTCGCTTCCATCATAGCGAAAGACTGGCCAACGCAATTCCGCGGGCCCATCGCGAATGGCATGAACCGAACCGAGGAGAATGGTTTGGATGGGAACCGCTCGGGATTGAACTCGTTGACATCTTTTCCCCACAACTCTTCACTGTGATGAATCGCTAGCACCGGAATCCAGATTGATAATCCCTTCGGGACGTGAAGGTCACCTAGCTTGATGTCTTTGAAGGCCATGCGCGGAAGAATTGATGCCGGTGGATAGAGTCTTAAGGATTCGTTAATAACCATATTCAGCTGCATGAAGTGTGAATTATTCAGCAACTCGTCACAAGAAATAATCAACATAGTGTTGACATTAGTCAATATCCGCATTAGGTGTTTCGGCCATTGATATGCACACCTTAATCATCAAATGTAAATGTTATTGGCCATTGATTTTCCCTATCCACATGAAGATACTCATTTGATAAAACTGAAAAAATAAGTATTGAAAATTTAAGTGGACAATCTTAAGTGATGAAAATGAAACAATTTGTTTTTTTCTTAATGGCTGAAAGAATATGTCAAATATCGTATTAGGTTCTTTTAAGAAAATATAATGGCTGCGAATAAGGTCATGTTTCACTCCATCTCTTACCGGAGGAATCGGTCTTATGATTGATAAGTTACATACATGGACAGCACTCAATTTATTAGCTATGAATAATATTAATAGGTTCGACTACACAATCATTTATATTCTAATTTTCATTGATATGTTGATATTGAATGGATTATGTAATCCAGCAAAAAACTAATTAGCACTACTAGGCGACCCCATTCTACATGCTTAGCTCCGTTTTCTCATCGCCAATGGCGATAAACCTCCAGATCTCGGGGGGTATACATTGCCTCCATGGCCAAGATCTCAACGACAATGGGAAGTGGAAATCAAGAGAGGGAGAGAGAGAGAGAGAGAGAGAGAGAGAGAGAGAGAGATCCATTTTCTCATTGTCAGTGGTGATAAGCCTTCAGATCTTAGGGGTATACGTTGCCTCCATGGCCAAGATCTCGACAATGGAAAGTGGACTTCGCCCGAGGGAGGGGAGTGGGGGGGGGGGGGGGGGGGGGGGTGTGTGGGAGAGATCCATTTTCTCATTGCCAAAGGCGACAAGCCTCTGGATCTCAGGGGTATACGTTGCCTCCTTGGCCAAGATCTCGACGACAATGGAAGGTGGGGAGAGAGAGGTAAGCCTCTGGATCTCAGGGATATACGTTGCCTCCATGGCCAAGATCTTGACGAGAGAGAGAGAGAGAGCTAAGCCTCTGGATCTCAGGGATATACGTTGCCTCCATGGCCAAGATCTTGACGAGAGAGAGAGAGAGAGAGAGAGAGAGAGAGAGAGAGAGAGGTGTTTGGTGTTAGGGTGGTTCTAGTTTCGATTTGGTATGTTAAATATTGGGAACATGCAATCTTCACTTAGAGGGATTGCTAAGAGGGAGCTTAAGTTGGAGCCCGTTAATATATTAAGTTGGACTCACTTTTATTCAAAAAGTTTAAGTTAATGAGTTATGATCAATTAGGATATATTAACTACTTTATATCACATCAATTCTCTAATGTGAGGTAACACAACTTACTCCCACGTGAATTCTAATAATAAAGCTGTTGTGAAGTTGGTGAATGTCATGATCAAGAGGATGCAACATGCGATGAGGGCACGACTGGAGTGGGGAAAAGGATTCTCATGATTTAAATATGGGCTTTTTCCATTTGAAATTGTAATATGGGAGAAGCTGCTGCTGCCACCGCGCAGCAATATTAACGTTGCTATCAGGACATGTAGCATAATTTCATGCTTTCACAAAAACCCTAACGTGCAAAGTTAGTCGATGCAAGTAAACCCTAACCCCATCTAGCCCTTCTCTTCTCTTTTCTCTCTCTCCCAGTATGCAGCCGCCGCCCATGGCCACTACAGTCCTTGCCATAGGACCACCACCGCCCTTCCCCCAACTGCGGCCTCCTTGTCGCAAGTTCGAGTGCTTCCGGCGTAATTAGCTCAAAAAAATGTTTTTCTTTACTGTGACCGAAGTAGACCTTACGTTGAGCTAAATTTGAACAATGGAAATACTTGATTTGACGAAGAAAAGAGATTGATACTTGATTGTGAAACGGGTAAAAGTTAAGATACTTTTGGATCATTATCCCGGTTTCCCTCTCGCGTTTTGCATGCAAATTTTTCAAAAGAAAGACGCAGTTCTTGACTCTGACTGGTTGGTCTTCTCTACTTTGGTTACCCATTTGACAATCTCTTCAGGTGAATTTTCTGAAATCAGTTTTTCTGGGGCAGTTCTCGAAAGGGTGCATGAATTACGCCAGAAAAGAACAACAAAAGTGCTTGGAGGAACCTATTAAGGAAATAATTCTAAGATTCGATGGTCCCATGAGTTGAAAGAACTAGTCCAAATTCGACTTCGTGGGACTTACAATACTTTCCTGTGACGTGGACATCTTCAATGTTCCTTTAGCATTTCTTCTGATTTACGAACAAAAACCGCCACAGATTCTTGCAAAACACTTCAAATAAATGAACATGAAATCATCCTGTAAGTTTTTTACATTCTTTTGAAGTCAATCGTGCTTTATTGAGTGCCATCACCGCCAGAATTTGCTTTTCTTGAAGATTATATGTGCTTGTGAATTTATGTTACATGGCATTTTGATTTGCGACTTACGAATATAGACATAGCGCACGTCCAATTTCTGTTTATTTATTTTTTCGGTCAGAGTCCAATTTCTAGTTTAACTTGGTTTGTGAATGATGTTCATATTGGTTAGCCCCAATGACAAATGAAAAAATGACCATAATTCATATAGAGTACGTGCCTTTAGTGCTTACCAAGCTGAGTTCGGGAAGATGATGGACTGAAGGATTTTCACCGTTGCAGACCCGAGTCACCTCAGCGCGGACCTTATCTTGCCAAGACCGGTTGGTTGCCAGTAGCATGATGGTCCATGTGAGAAGAAGCGCGGCTGTGTCATGCCCCGCGAAGAAAAACGTCTTGCATTCGTCCATGATCACTTGCATGCTAGGACTACATGCACTCTTATTCCTGGCCGTCGTCTTGATCTCGTTCAACAGCATGCCGAGTAAATCATTGCCATACGTACAACTCCGTCCAATCTCGGCAGAGTCTTTTCTGCTTTCAATTATCTCCATCAGGAGCCTCTCCACCTCCATCTTCAATGTCTTGATCTCCTTATTATATCTGGTGGGAAAGAACCTGCATACAAATTTTGAACATGTTATAGAGACAGAATTCTGTGTATTTTGATGTTGGACACAAGTGATGGTTGAAAAATTCATTGTATCGCAAAGAAGACATATCTCACAACTCACCGGCTTCCGGGAAGACACAAACGCCGGCTCGCTTGAGCACATCGATGCTGCAAATCTGTCAAAAGATGGAATATTCGCTTTCCCTTCTCATAGCTACTCCCAAATTCAGTCCTAGAAATGATGTCGGACGTGAGCCTAGTCATGTACTCACCGATCTCGATCTCGGTTCGACCCGAGTCTATGTCCTTTTGCAGTGATTGCAGCGTCTGATTAGTGCACTCCACCATGAACCCGGAATAACTCTGATTTTCACAAATACGGAAAACATGAAGACAGTTCACTGACGTATTGCAGAAGAATTCATGAAATATGCTCAAAACACCAATTGCTGATGTTTGGACAAACCTTGAGTTTGTCTCCCATGAACGCAGGAGCGACGATGCGGCGCTGGTGAATCCAATTGTCCCCATTAGTCATCAAGAGCCCTCTCCCGATAAAGTGCTTTGATCCTTGTTGCTGAAGCCATGATTTTCCAGTTTGAGTGCTGTACTTGGACAGCAACTCCTTGATGAGGTCGATCTCGGTCAAGCACAGGCGAGGCTCAACCCCATTCCAATATATGAATCTCTTCCCTGTGAACAAAATTCTTATCAGCACATACTTGAAAAAGATGAGCTAAAACTCATTATAACGATCATTTCATGGCAACTAGATCATACGAGGAAGAAATCAAGGACAGACCGTATTGTTTAGTCCATCTGACGTAATGAGGCAAGAGGCGATCCACGATGTCGTGGCGTATGGACTCCACGTCCTTGGAGGTAGATTCAGCAACAAAAGAAGACACATCGCGGAGGTTGCCAATGAGAAACCGCGGTTCAGGGCCATGCACTCCTTGCCTCTCCATTACTTTCTTGATGCGTCTCGGAGTCAGCAAGTAAAACGAGAACGTCGCATACACGGCTCTCACGATTAGCAACACAAGCAGAAGCAGAAGGGTTGGCAACACAAGTAGAAGCAGAAGGGTTGCCATAACTGCCATGGCGATGGTGGTTGCCATGGCACCTAAGAGTCTTCTGCACTGCACAAGCTCGACCAGACGGGAGGGAGAGATTGATACGGAATGTAGGGTAAGCGATCCTGAATGCCCTATTTATAGAGTCTTCAACAGACGGGTTCAGCGAAACTTCGCGACGGGAACACAAAATTTTTTTAACGTTGGTGCCTTGGTTTTGACAGGACGGTTGCTTTTGGATTTTTACCCCCACATAATCTTGGATGAATGTATTAAATTTTACGTACAATTTATTCTGGACCACAAAAAATCAAATAAAAAATAATTATAAATTGTTATGGATCCCACTCATTCGAAAATAAGTGATCTACAACATACTATTATTCTCCTAATAACCAAAAATCGTTATCCTAGCAAATCTTTACATAATACTAGAATGCAGGTGTGTTTACATTGTTGTAAATAGTGAGGAATGTTGATACATGGCCTGGTGCTCCAAATGTTTTTTCGTTACATGAAATCCTCTTATCTTAATATGTCTCTTCGTTCCGTGTCCAATTGACTTATCAATACGAATATGAATGGTTGTAAAATATCATTCTATTAATAAAAAGAAAAGAATAAAGTTATGCCAAAATAAAACTTTGTTAATTTCGTAACCCCGTTTGTGCAATTACATCGCTAAACGTAGAATACAGAGGATCCATATATCTCGAATTACTGTCGTTCCGTCGACCGAGATGGGGTGCCGAGATCCAACATAGAGCATCTTTGGATATGCAAACTTTGCTTTAACAACAAAAAACTTTTCGGGGTATCATCAGAAGTGATAAAGGACATACTTTGTGTACATTTTTTCTGTCTCTTTTGATGCGACTAAGTCTCTAACACACATTCTTATTATTCACCAAGATCCACTTTAATTAATTTAGGGTATATCCTAAATCATGTTCTTGAAGATAGAACGAGAATCGGTGCTTTACTTCACTTCGGTCTTGATTCTTCTTTGATTGAAAACTCGCAAAAAATTCCCAGCATTCGTCGTTATCATAATTGTTATGTTAATTTGATCTTGGAATTAATTAAATTTCTGGGACTATACTAATTATTAATTAGCTACCACTACCACGCTCATAATCTATCGATCCTTCTGTCGAGAACTCTTCGAGTAAAGATGATGTGGTTGGGAGTCCACGCCCGTGATGAGATTTTGCCTTATTTGTTTATTTTTCTCATAATTAAAGGAGTTCCCAATTAATCTAATCGCGTTAATTACCAAGTATTAAGGAAATTCGATTGTCCATCGTGCCCACAAGGGCAAACCGAAATAATGAAGAGCACTCCACCTTATATTTGTAAAAAATAAATAATTTGAAAAATATTTTCTTGAAAAATGATTTTTCATATCGATGGAAATAATTATTTAATAAAAAATGTTTTCATTGTCTATGACAATTTATGCTAAATATTTTCTTAGATGATAAAAATATTTTTTGTTTATTAATTTTTCTGAGCATTATTAGGGATTATTTTTAAGAAAATATTTTTTAAATTAGTTAGTTTTTGTGAAATAAGCAGGGCCTAATCGTTTCCGATTAACGTGAAGACTAAGAGAGAAGGGATTGGCCAAAAGCCATGACAGACTGCTTTCTATCGAGGAAGAGGAGGAGGCGTGATGTTGACTTTTCCAAATGCCGACGAACTTTTGACCTAAGATTGTGGAATTTTAAGGGAAGACCATATCTTTAAGGTATATTTGAATCCTTTTCTTTGGAGCACAAATCCCGAAGATAGGATTGAAACAAGATCGTAGGTTCAAACTAGTGACATGTGAAAAGATCTTGCAAGCAAAGCAAGAAACTTATCTAGTTGGGTGGTTGAGACGAGAGTTTCGCACCCAGTAATTCTAGGTCCAAATACGCAATCTCGCAACCGGATACTGAGGAAACTTTGGTCCTGTCTATACTAGCCTAGTCGAGCATGGAGTACCTATATTTCATTTCTCCTGAGGAGACAGGACAGTTGGATCCGACTGGATGATGCAGCATTGTCGGATAGAATGTGGCATAATTTGTCCTCGATTGAAATACACATTTGTCACTTCTAAGCCCAGGGTAATTAAGTTATGCCACTTCGGTTGTCATAGTCGCGACTTGCATGAAATCAATTTCGATGGGCTCCCAAAGTTTGACTCCGATTAAATTCTTGTCGGAACGTCAATTCTATGCTTTCCCGTGAGTTGTGAGTGCCCTTGGTGAAGGAAAGAAATATCTTACAAAACTAGAATTTCATTCGTCAATTTCGAATTCTTCACATTATTATAAAGTGCGCCCCCGCCCCCCCCTCCCGGCCCCCCCATGTGCCCCTCCCTTTTGAAATCTCCTGCTATGTTTCCTCCATAATTGTACAGTCAAAATAAATTAAACATAACAATAGGATAAAATAAATAAGAAAATGATAGGAGAGGGACAGAGAGAACGTGTGCTTTAGCTACGTCCGTAGAGATTCATGGCAGCCATTGTCGTTGAAATTAAAGTAATTTTAGCTAGAGGGGAGCATGGTTGTAAAGTAGAACCAAGACCTAAGAACCGGTTCCGTTCTAAGTTTCAACATATGTAGGGTAGGTTCCAAATTCAAAAAATTAGAAAATTCATTCAATAGGCAGCATGAACTTGAAACTTGAAACAAATCTGTTTGTTCCATATCTTCACTCGATCTTGCAGCATTTTATAACATTCAATGATGAGTGCATAATCTCAAACTACTAATCTGGGCCTTCGTTTCCGGTAATATCCATGACCAAGACTTTTATTTTATTAATATTTCATAATCTTCATGTGTCTAAATATAAGTTGTGATTAATGAATTATAATAAATGATAAACATTAGAGGTGATAATCAGTGTAGTCATTCAATCAAGAGTATAGATAGCATTTGGATAGACCCTAAAACTTTGTGACATGATAGATTCTTGATTCCTAACTATGTAGAGTAGGTTTTAGGTTCTAAAAATTAGGGAACTTATTATGACGGTAGGTTTCACGTTTTATATGGAATCTGGATGGAATCTAGAACTGTTTATCTTTATTTTTAGCCAAAGACCCATTTCCCATCCTCTCTCTCTCATGTTATTAGACGATAAAGATTCTCTTTCGTGACGGCTTTGGTGATTCTCTTAACCAATCCACTCCCTTTGAGTCATTGGCTCACTCTTCAACCACCATATGATCAAGGTTCTAGTTATCTCCTCCCATTGCTTTGGGGGACCTTATGACGCTTAAATAAGTGATGATGTCCACTACCACCGTCGACTTCGCTGGAAGTAGCAATAGTATCAATTTCATTTTCTGTTGACTTTACAACTAATGTTAGTGGGAACTTAGCAATGAGTTCCAGAAAATCAAGGGGCACATTGCAAAATCGTAACCATCTAAAAAAGCCTCGGGCACATACTTTAATACTTCCGAATTTGCGGGACACTGTAGCTCTTCACAACGAGCACCGCCTAACCATGTGAGAGCACGTCACCGGATTTTCTACGAGCAACTAGGCCAGATTCGATGGTTGGGGTCATATTGAAACGGATTCATAATGTCGGGGTGGAAATTGCAAAAAAGGAAAAATATTGGGGCGTGATGTCATCATTCCTCGAAGCCCTTTATAAAAAGAACCTTTGTCAGCACCATGAAAATGGAGTCGAAGGTCTCGCTCCCGTGTAGACTGAGAATCGATCCATGGCCAATCTAGAACACGAACCGGTTCACACCCACAAAGTAACGTCTTTATCACGGGGTAAAAAAGAGGGATCGATACAGAAGGACTTGGAGCCAGAATTTGGAAAAACCGATCAAAGTTGGAGACTTCTCGTCGGTGCGTGAACCTCCCTCGGCATCATTCAAGGTGGCCTTTTTTCCTTCTCCTCGACAGACGCTTTTGCGGAAAAGAACGTGAAGCTGTGCGCATTGGCATCTGTAACAATCCGGGCCCCATTATATAATATTGTCCGCTTTGGACATTGAGTCTGGCTTTAAAACGCGTTATACAAGTTAGAGGGGCTCAAGCCATTATAAATTGGCCCAAGACTCCCTCCCTAGGCGATGTGGGACAGGGACTCCTTCCTTACGTACGTCCGGGGACCGAGGTGCGGACGCACCGCCATCCCTCCTCCCCACGCACCGCTGCTCGGGCCGTCACAACTAGGCAACAAAGTTGCGTCGGTAGAGTTAGGAGCAATGTGATTCTTGTGATCTAAGAAAGTCATGATCATATTGCGGTGAGGGCTTGTACTCCTACGCATGGAGCAAGTAATTATGGCTTAACATGAACACATGGATGTTAAATGATGATATGAAATACATCATTTTGACGAAAATATGAAATTTATCTTGAAAGTTGGATCGAAAATCAGTTTAGGGACCAAACCGGTCACAATATAAAATAGGTTGAGAAAGCTTCAAAAAAATAGGCAATAATATCGGGACCATTTTTCCAAATCTCTCCACCATTTTAGTTTTTTTATTCGATGTCAGGGCCACGTGTTCTTCTTCGGCGCATAGTTAGCATTTCCGATAAAATGTGGAAATGTAAAAGGGATTTATTCTAGAATCGAGACAAAAGATTAACCTAGGATCGAATTCGTCATAAGATATAGGACAATGACCAAAATTGAAAAGTGGCAATAACAACAGTGACCACTTTTTGCAATTTCTCAGAAAATAAAATATTTTCACAAGTAATTATTTGGAGATTCGATCTCTCTAACAATTATAAGATCTTGGAATGTTTTAACTATCTAAAGATACCTCTTTTGTTTTTTATGATATATTGACAGCTTTTGAAGTACCAATTTGTCCATAATTTAACACGAGTGGATTATGATTTGTCATATAATAAACATGGGTTCTCATGTTTTGGTTAAAGTTTGACGCTTAAAAGTATTTTTAATTTATTCAATATGTCATTCTATATAAATATGCTGCTATATTACGATAATAAATACTTAAAGGAATCTATCTCTTTTCTCTTTCTCTAAGTATAATTTTGAAAGTTAATTACATGGAAATACAACATAAGTCTCGAAATTTGACTCAAAGTATAATTTAATTCAAAACATTTCAAAAAGCGCAACTAAATTCTTATATGGAATTGTAGCTAGTGCAATTTATTTATTTATTTTCCTTTCGTGGACTTCTCATCCCATTTTGTTGACATGGCAGGTTGAAACTGATGTTCCATTTCTTTTACTATAAAATGTCCTTAAATTTTGAGTTTCAAGAAATATGAAAATCTCCCGGGGGGGGGGGGGGGGGGGGGGGGGATAAAACTTTAACTTTAGAGACATATTTGTAAAAGAAATTTTTATTATTGGGATCTCAAACAAACTCTCAGAAAAGTCGGGAGGGGTCAAACCCCTTCAAAAATAAAATAAAATCTGATCCTGATTAGAAATAAAAGGTCGAGAATGAATTTCAGTCAGAACCCACTTGATTAGATGACTTTATGAATGTCACTTTTTCTATAATAATAACATGCATTCAATTCGGAGTTGCGCCTTTTTCATTTTTAATTTGACTAAAACACTCCCAACAAAGCGTCTTGACTGTTTTACCCATGGTGGGTGCCATCTTGGGTCCCACTTTCCTCGATCTTCATCGTTCCCCCTTTTTCTCTCCTTTTACTTTCTTCTCTTCCATGTTCGGGTGCTAGATAAATTGAATAAATTTAGAGTGTTGGTTAATGTTGAGTAAAGTGGTAATTTTCCTTGTGATGGGTTCGGGTCAAAGAAGCCTGAAGGTCTTTTTACCTCTTTTTCTTCTTTCATCTCTCTCTTTTAATGTCGAAAAAAATTGGGTATTGATTCATTTCTTGTTTATGTTTGAATCTGATTAAAGTTGATGTTTTTGAGGATGTTTAGTGCAGCCTTTTTGGCATTGCCGAGTGTCTCTCCTTCTAGGAATTCTCTGTTAGTTAAAGTTTTCGAAATTTTGTGGACAAGAGTGGACAGAAGAAAAGCGGATCTTGTCCGACTTTAAAGAGTTTTGCTTTCACCAAGTGAAAAAGGTTTATCATCCCATTAACTTTCAACTATAGAACTTACTGATTTCTTTGACTTGTTGGGATAGAGCACGCATTTGGTTTTTTGAGTATTCTTTTTATTGAAATTTTTTTGCGGACTCGTTTTCGTTGATCTCTTTCTTTTCTGCATTCTGTTTGGAAGAATGATTTCAAGATGCACATTTTGATATCTTCCCATACTATTGGTCTAATTATGGTTCGGACTTAGTAAATAATGAAGGGTTTTTCTTTTTTTTTTTTCCCAAGAAATTTCAGTTTTCTTCTCATTTTTGTAGGTTGATTGAAACTTTTTATGATTTGTTTCCGATTCTTGAGAAAGTGGAAAACAACTGCGTATGCTAAATGCATTTTCGCAAATTAGCTGATAAAGTTTATTGGTGAAGAGGCAGAGTGTGGTTGGATTCCTCCTCTTTATTATATTGGATAGGTTTTAAATAAAGAAGGGCCTTTGCATGTTGCACAACCACTAATTAGACCCCAGAAATCATCATTCGACCAAGTTTTGTGCTTTTACGGAGGTGATTATGGTGGCATTTTCTCTACAAAAATGAATTGCTGGGAAATCTATGCAATTTCATCTATGCATTTTTTCTTTTAATTTTCAAATGGCCTACTTTTTTTCGACAAATTCAAATGGCCTACTTTATTGTCTCCTTTTAGGGTCATTTCATATAGGCAGATCAAACCAACACTATACAGACTTCACATGAAACTGCTCAATTGATATGCTTTTAACCTTAAATCTCATAAAGATGGGTCAAATCATAAAAAAAATGAGGCGCTCTTTTGTCTTAGTTTTTTTTAGACATCAAATTGATTGCAATTCTCTTGCTCATAGATTTATGTTGTATTATAGACTTTTACTCACCAACATATTTGATTCTTACATGGCTGTCATCTCGGAGGCGAATCTCAGGTGCGATAATAACCATTTCGGCAAGAAATTGCCGCTTGCTCGGAGGTTGCTTTACAATCCTGACTCTCTTTGACTCTGGTGCTTTGCATTGTCCTCAACTTTGCTAGAGGATGACGGATTACCAAAAAGCATAGAAGTGGGAGCCACAGGAGAGAGAAATATAATTCCCTGCAAGAGAGACTAAGTAAAAGAGAAGGATGAAGAAGGAAAGTTGGACCCGCAAAAGAAGAAAACGAAAGGGAAAAGGAAAAGACATCAAGGAAATGCTTAAAGGTGGGACCCATAATGGGTGAAATGGTCATAACACTTTATTGGGGTGTATTTTAGCGAAACTAGAAGTGGAAAAAACGACGACCCATTTGGAAATTGAAATATAAATAAGAGTATTGTCATTTGAAAAGAAAAGAGAGTTGTTAGGTCTGTGATGGAAAAACTAATAAGAGGAATTTTCAAGTTTAATTGCATTTCTTGTTATTGAATATTTTACAATACAAAAGTATATTTAAAATAATATAAATTACAAAAAAAATGCGACAAGCAGTGGTGAGAAACAAAATGCGAGAGAGGGAAGGTTAGGTTAATTAACAATTAATAGGTTTCGAAACATAGAAAAGGTCATTTTAATCTGTTAGCAACTAAAAAAAAGGTGAATAGTGAAGATGAGAGAGAAAAAGTAGGATGATCGGTGATCGGATTGACTTATTTCGAAAATTGTAGAATATTATTTTGATCTGTTAACAAAAGAAAGTATTTATTCGGCTAAAGAGGAGGTGGAAATAGCTCGTCCAAAATAATTTTTTTTCTTATTTTTCTCACCAAACATTGGGCTTGGAAAAGCCCTTGTCTGGGACTATTGAAATCTAGTTGACTTTTTCTTCTTTTATTATATCTATGTGAGAGAGCCCATCGGTTGAGCCAAGCTAAGCCCACTACAGAGTTTGAGATTGGGCAGGGCCTAAAAAAGTAATTTGATTGCGCAAATAATTTCCTGCAAAATAGTATGCAATGTTCCAATACCAATGGACAAAACAAATGAATCCGGCTCTGATATCAATTGATGAACCACAAATCTCGTTCTAACACTAATTAATGCAGAACATTAACGCATAGCGAGTAAGACATATTTAAAGAAATTGAAATGACAATCCAATTGAGAAAGAGGAAATACCAATCTAGTAGCTTAACACAATTAGAATTCTCAATTCATCAATAAAAATGCTAATGAAATAATTGTTTAGGCCTATGTTTATATACAGCTTTGATAACAATTCATCTAAGAAAGTAGACATGAAAAGAGAGATAAATCATGATAATATTCCGAATCCTAGTGATATTAGATACCGATTTGGAAATCCAAGAACAAACTAAGGTGTTGAGATGTTATCTTGATAACAATCTTTCTTGCATCATTAATTATCAATAGCTTCGGGAGTTGGATTACCAAGTATATCTACTAAAGAAAAGCAAATCAAGTCGTGGACGCCCAAGCAATAATTGCATCTTTATTGCTGCCCAAGTAACAATCGAATGATTGTCAAGAGAAACTTTTTTATAATTCTTATGTAAATTTTTGTGAAAGATAATGCCTATGGTATTATGATCTTCATGACAGAAACGCTAATTTATCATTGGAAGTACTCTAATTGTTTGGGATAAAAATATTAAAAATATTGTAATTTTTATATGGTGCTCACTTAAGTATCATAACTCTTTTTATTTATTTACTCACTTGAGTGTCACATAAATGTAAAATCATTCCATTGAGTGCCTATTTTAGCAACTTTTCCTACGTAGCTTTTAAATTATGTTTTGTATCTAACGTGATTTTTTAAAAGAAATTGGCGTTCGGTGTGAAATTTTTTATTGTCCGAGTGGCAACGGCTAACAAAACGACTCTTTCGGGAAGACTCTGTGTGCGTGCGAAAATGGTTGACTACGTAAGGAAAACTTATGAAGCTTTCTCCCTCTCCCTCTCCTGTCACTCGCGCACTGTCTTCTCTTACTTTAGCTTCGGAAGCATAGTCCGACAACTTCGATACTGCTCCTCCTCTATTGTCCATTGTTGTCCTCACTTCTCTATCCCTGAGCTTGCTCTGAGATCCCAAAATCTGTTCGTGGAGAAGAAATGGCGATGACAACTCCTGAGAGTGTGTGAGAGAATCTCGTTTTGAGTCAGGCCTCTTCACCAACAGATGGCACAAACCCTCTCTCTCTCTCTCTCTCTCTCTCTCTCGCTTGGTCTAAGAACCCCAATTTTGTATTTGACAGAATTTTATCCCCAATTTCAAAGTCAGGCTTCTTCACCAACTTTTCAATTTTGAAAAATTTTGGCCCAATTTCTATAAATTGAGTTAGGGCTTTTTGAATACATCTTTAAAAGACATCATTTTAACTTCTTACTGATTGATTATCTTGTTGGTGAGCCATGTTGGATCTTATTTAATAAATTAATGCCGTGTTGGATTCTCCGGCAAAACAAACCGCTTATGACATTCAAGTGAGCGACTTTTAAAAGATGTGGCATTTGAGTGAGTGCAAAAAAATTATGGTATTTAAAAGAACATTGTATGAAAGTTATCACATTTCCATTGTTCTTATCTTCTAATTATTCTGATGTTACATTCTAATCCAAATCATAAATGGCCATTAAACTTGAGTTCTCTTCAGAAAACAAGGTGATCAGCATGCGTATGATCAAAACGATGGAGGATAAAACGATTGAATTTACACGAATTAAAAGTTTGATGATTGACACGCTTTGACAATAATCAATTTCAAACTCTTTTGGATTTTATGTCAAGGGGGTAAAGTAGATAATTAATACTAGAATTCGGTGAACGATCACAAGAAAATAGAGAGTTAAAGCAAGAAAAAGAATTCGACACACAAGGTTTTATCTTGGTTTACCCTTAAACTAGGGTTACATCCAATAGAGAATTTCACTATAATTAGCACATTGTTCCTCTCTATTACAATCCTTAATTACAAGAGAAATGGATTATATCTATATATATCATAAGTAGTTATTCATTGGCTTAAGCCTAAACTATTAATAAAATATGAGCTCAAACTATAAAAACCTTTTGGTAGCTTAGGAGCACTGAACTCGCAACCCTCGCCGGGGTGGGCCTCTTGGAACCCCACCCGGGACCTTTGTACCTTCTTAACAATGGAAAGTATGAAACACATCACAATATTCTCCTATTAAGTGAATACTCCACATACTTTTTTAAACTTGACACACTTATATACCATTCAAATTTTTTTGCACTTACTATCTTGGTAAAAAAATATGCACTATTGACCTATGTGTCGATTTTCTCCAGCACTTCAACCTTTTGTTCCAATTTCTCTCGGACGAGGTTTTTATGATGGTGTGCTTGTTAGAGATAGGAAATCCTCTAAATCAATAACAAAGTTAATGATCAATTTTATCCAATATCATCGAGAGATAGAGAAAAAAAACAAATCATGTCCAATTGTCCGTACCGTGTGGACCATGAGAGGATCCCCACGGCGCCGGCGCTTGGCCGAGGAAAGCCATAAAAATGGAAGGTGTCGGGGTCAAAGTTGACTCCTTCCGCGAACACTCCCACACAAGGCTACGTTTTCTTCTTCTTCCTCTCTCTATTTTTTATTTTAAATTTAAATTTATAATATTATACAAGCGGCCTTGTCTTTTTTACACAATTGGACAACTTGAGAAGAGTAAGTGGTGATTCTAAAGATATGAAATCATGCCATGCCACTTTCGTCATAATGGTACCAAATATTTAGCTGATATAATATAAAATCGGGTATTTTAGATAGAAATCTTTTTCATATGCTCTTGGATAACATCATATACCCGATCAATCATCACAAATAGAAAGCTATCGACACCCCCTTATTTTCCTCAAACAAAAGGTAATTTGATAAAGCTCGTCTTGTGGTACTTAGCTTGGTAGATAGTCGGGGTAGCATGCAAAAGATTCTCTTTCGGGAAAAAATTTTAGGTTCTTCCCACACCACTTGATCAATGACCAAAAGTTAACAGGATCTTTTGGGTTTGATGTTCCTCCTATTCCATAATTCCTTTATAATGTGCGAAGGTTTTCTTAGAAAAATGTAAACCCTTAAGATTTGTTCATTTCACGAAATATAGATGATTTAAAAAGAAAAATTCTTAAAATAATCACTTCTATCACTTAAAATAATTGGTCATTGAAAAATATTTTCATTATAGACATCAATTTATGTTTAAGAACCTTCGTGGATGATGAAAATATTATTTATTGATTCATTTTTGTAATAATATAAAAGATTATTTTTATGAAAATATTGTTTAAATTACTCATATTTTGCGTAACAAACACTCTCTTAAATCTAACCATGGGCAGCGTAGTTGGTGTGCGATCTCTCCCTCATCGCCAAGGTCGAGAGTTCGAAGTCTCTGATGCTAAAGTGTCTTAAGCGGGGGTTCTGGTGTTTGGGTCCTGAGCTAACCTCCCCGAGGATTTACGTCTAAATAGTGGATAGTGGCTTGAGGGCGGGGTGGAGGGCGGTGTGACCCCGATTAGCGTAAGTGAAAGGGAGTCTCTGGCGATTCCTCGGTCACCAAAAAAAAAAAAAAAAATCTCTCTTAAACTCAAGTGCCATGTTAAATGACCACGCTACATTTGTGCATCAGTATCGACGTGCGAAGAAATGGTCGATGAAAGGGCTGACAAAGCCTTCATCGCCTCCGCCAAGTCACAGCGCTAGAACTCAATGTTTTCCAACGCAGTACAGCGCATGAAGGACCAATCTGTCCGATTTCCGCAGTATTCCTTTTGTCCCTTCTAGACATAGTTCGCCGCCATTTTGACCAGACCATTTTGTCCCTTCAAAAATGGAGGAATGATTCCTCCAGGAGCTTCGTACGTTGGCATTCGCTTGCTGACTTTGTATGTACACTGAGAAACTCGCCCTGGACATCTTCAAGTCACAAACCCTCAAGTCAAAACATTTATTGTAAACTATACCCTTCTTTTTAAACTGTCTTGATAGGGAACGTCAGCGTTGCCGAGCTTTGACTGTGTCTTCTCTGGCTAAAAAAGGCTTTGTATGGACCTACGCGTACATTAAATAACACCGGCGAGTTGAACATGTTCTTTTATTTAATGTATCCGAGCATTGCGCATTTGGCAGACGCGTCTCCTATATCCTTGGGGTATATAAAGTCTGAAGAGGCCTGCAAACGGCAACAGCCTGAGTCTGCACTTGAGAAACTCTTCTGCTCTTAAGAGCTCTTAACAACTGATACAGCAGACCAAGAGATCATGGGGGGGAAGCTAAATGTTCTTCTTGGCAGGAACAGCAATGAATCCAGGATCGAGACTCTCTCAAAACTCGCCATCTCTAGGATCGCCATCCTCAGAAAACATCGAGAAGTCCGGCTGTTCCATGCCTGGTCAGATGTCGTTCAGCTACTGAGCCTTGGACACCAAGAACGCGCTCTCCTCCGCGTATGTTTTCAACTCTCTCTTCTCTCTCTCTCTCTCTCTCGTGATTGCGTGCAGGCACAATCATTCTAATATGGATTATCTTTGTACAGGTTGAGCTTGTAATTAAGGAGCAGAATCTGGTGGATGCGTTTTGCATCTTGGAATGCTACTGCCACATCCTTGTGCAGAGGGGAATGCTCATTCAAAAGAACATGTAAGTTTGCCAAGGCCTTCGCAATTTTCAGTAAGAACACTAAAGAACTAATCAAATGACGCCTTAGGCTTTTCGCTGCACTTTTACAAACAGGGAATGTCCCGAGGAGCTAAAAGAGGCAGTATCTAGCTTAACGTTTGCAGCTTCAAGGTGCGGGGACTTCCCTGAGCTCCAGGGGATCCGCACTGTCATCACAAAGATATACGGGAAAGAGTTTGTGGCTCGAGCAGTCGAACTACGCAAAGACTCTGGAGTGAATCCTAGGGTAAATGATTTGACTCTGATCACTTGATCAAAATTGGCCACTTTCTTTAATGTGTAGTGACTCAAAGCTCAATGAATTCAGATTATTGAGAAGTTCTCTACGAGAAAACCAAGCGTGGAAAGTAGGATGAAGGCACTACAAGAAATCGCCTATGAAAATGGAATGATTTTGCACTTCAAGGATGCTGATGATGAGGTAGGTCATTGAATTAGAGCAGCAGATTCAGGCACCGCTCGATGAATCGAAATTGGTTGGACAGTTTTTAAAATATATAAATCCTATATTGCAGGAAAACGCAGGCATAGATTATGAGGACAAGCAACCTGAAAACAGTTAAAACAAGTTCTGTACTCACAGATGATGACTCCTGTGATGCGTCTGAAAAGATAGGCGTGGATGAGAGCTTCTCGTACTCCATGAAGTGGAGGGAGTACAACGACGTGGTCACCGCTGTGAGGCTATCAGCATCGGGATCAGGGGACCATGATCCCGATGATCCCTGATCCCGATGATCATTGTGACTTCAATGACTGACGAACCATCACCATCGACATATAAAAATGACCTGTATGAAACTTACAGAGGAGGTAGACGCAGATCCCCTTTCTGACAGGTCAATTTATGACAACATCCATCCAGTCTATTACCGGACTCGGAAGAAGAAGAAACGGAAGCTGTTTGGATTCATCTTGAAAAGAGGGAGAAGAACGAAAGGCAAATGCATTGAGAAAGTCCGCTTAGACTAGGATAGGAACATTCTAAACGAGATGATTGCATCTTTTTTTTTTTTTTTTTGGTCGAAAAGATGATTGCATCTTCGAGACCATGGAGCCAGACAGAGCCCTCAGACAATAGAATGTGGCTTGACACCAATAACAACCAATCGAACAAAAAGTGCGGGTGGTAGGGTATGGAGCAGAGATAGAAAGCTTAGATCACCCATGAATGAGTTCCTTAATCCTGCAAAATATAATGGAAGTTGCAGATGAATGCTTCCTGAATAGGAATCAAAGTATAGAGCTATTAAGCAGATCTAAACAAAAACAGGAACAGGGGGACTAGTTCAGTGCACGGAATAAAAAGATGTCTGTCCCCAGGTTCCGCTATCCTTTGTTGATTTATCATGTATTCGCTTCTAGGTTCAACTATTCTTTTGTTGATTTATCACGTATTCGTCTACCCCTACCTACTGTTGCATTATTATGTACCCCTACCAGCTTTCATCCCGAGCTAATTCAACGCAGGTTCCATTCCCTACTGATTGTACAGAAACTAGTAAAGCTGGGCAAAATGGATTACTTGCTTAAAGGAACCCAGATTGTCGTAGCATAGGTATTTCTGCGCGTGTAGGGCTCCAGAAGAAGTTTCTCCTTTCACGCCCCTTACATAAGCATTATCACTGGACTGCAGAAAAGCAAAATCATATGCAATACAGCCGCAATCAAAGAGGTAAAAATGCATTCAGCCACCCAGAACTTTGCGGTAGAAAATATATTACGGCAGGAATTTTGTATAGTATCGAACCCAATATATTATGCTCCACTCTCAACTTTCCCTCAAATAAGATACGTAAGTAAACAGAACCTGATAGGCTGATACAACAGGAAGAATACACATTAACAAAAGCTACAAGTGTTCCGGATTACATGAAACTTGGCTAATTTGGATATAACAACCGGTAAAATCAAATAGACCACAGAAATACAGATTCCAGTATGCTACTGCTACAGCTTACGATAAATCACCACCGCTCTGTTGCCACAAATTAATGATATCAGTAGCCTGATTAAGAAGAATAATCATCTGCTTCTGTGAAATCCATGGTTTGCTTTCGAGTAAGACCTTAAGCTCCTCCCACGCATCTTTCCTTGGCCAAAAGTAGTAGGAACTCAATGGAATTGTGCCGTGACCAGGTATCATTTGATCTAGTGCAATCCCAATGTTCTTCTCCATCCAAATAAACTTCAAGACAAGTCTGGGTTTATCCATTGGCTTTACAACCACTCCAAGCTTCTGGACCATCCAAAAATATAAATATAAAAACAAATTATTCCAACAAACAGACCTGTTTAACCAAGCAAGAATGCATTTTAAAAAAACCGAAGAACCTAAAGATGCAGACAGACTAATATTAGCAAACCAAACAAGTGCCCCAAGCTCACAAAGGTGCAAATTGTCTCTCTAATTTCCCAGTTGTGTGTCCTTAATAAGCAAAGAGAAGGTCAGATGCGAAAAGAATGAATTTCAACATGAGGGAGATTTAGAGTGTTAAGTATAATTTTAAATTGTATAAATACATAATGTGTCTTTTATACAGTCTTCCTCCACCTATTGACTTAAAATTTTGGGTTGGGCATTCTTACATAGTATCAGGGCACAAGTCAAGAGGTTAAATCCCAGCACTCCCCTCTCAAACTCATTCCTCGTGTTGGATTCACAACAACCGGCTCATGGAAAATAAGAGTCGTGCCCATTTCACAATAACAGAGCTTGAGCTGCGTGACTGTAAAGGATCAGCTTACATGCAAGGGAAGTGTCAATCATATTCTCACACTGCTTCAATACAAAGTCATAATGTGCCTCACATACAAGCAGTCTCACTCCTCCTGCTAACTCAAGTCTTTCGATTATACATTCTAACACGGAGCTTGATAACAAACTTCAATTACTAATGCAATAAAACAGAGAAGCAAAATCTCCATTGAGGAGGTCACAATAGAAACGTAAAAAAGTGCTACGAAAAATAGAAGTGGGAAGTGTTGTCGCTTAGTAGCATGAGGTGCTCTAATGAACCAACAACTTTTCAAATTTTGAATTTGGATGGACTCAATGCGAGACACAATAGTTGATTGATGAAATTGCATTGATCAAAGATAGACCAAACAAAAGATAGATATCTTTTTATTAAGGAGAGGATCAAGGTGATTGGAGATTGATTACATTTGTTTATGGGACTTGTAATCTGCATATCTGATCCTGTTTGCGGTTATTTGAAAAAAATTTGGGCTAGGGAATCGCTAAATGTGAGAAAAGGCTAGTTGGCTTGAAGATGTGATTGAAAATTTGATTGAAGCACATATATGGAGAGTTGTTTATGTGATTGACAATCAAGCTACTAAGGATTCTAGAAACATAAATGCACATCCTAATGAAAGTCAGCAGAAGATGCAACAGCTAGCGGATCATAAGGAAAATCTTCAAATTTGAAGCTTAAGCTGGAAATTGAAGTGGAGGAAAAGAGAAAAAGGCTAAGACAAGACAGCACCCAAAGAAGCATACCCTGATGATCACATTTATTCTTATTTATACACTTCAGAATTTCTGAAGAGTATTTCTTGATTACATTTTGAGGGATCAAAAACTTGTGAAATTGAGACTAAATTTTTTATGAGAAGAAAAGCATAATGCCACTCAGTGTGTCAATAGAGAAGGAATGGGTTCACTGTACTTGAGTTGTACACAAATCAGGTTGTGTTCTTACTGGAGGTGTTCAGAAAGGGAGGTGGTTTTGTATCCAGGGGGGAATTACAGAAGCAACTGCTACTGTTGCAGGGGAAAATATATTGCAACTCTTGTACTGCTTGATTGAAGTAGTGGAGCTCAGCTTTAGTTCGAGGCCCCTAGAGTTGGAAATGAAAACATACACATGTACAGCCAAACCTCTTTAAACACTTGGTTCAATCTCCTTATCCCTCCTTATTGTCATCTACCAAATGAGTCAACTATCGCTGGGACATTACTATGTTATAACATCAACTGATTCTTTAGGAGCGAAATAGAGCTAACAAGTGTAAAACATTTTCAGGTGTAACGCCATTGCTATAGTACAGGATTTGATTCCACAGGCTGCTCTTCGCTTTACGCTATGATCTTCAACCAACTGATCCTCCCCTCCTCGGTTTCCATATGCAGTTGTCTTGGAAAACCGACTTGGAAATCCACAATTAGCTACCTACTTAGATTGAGCTAATGCTTCCTCTAAATTTTATCAGCTACTCTTCCCTGATCATTCCATTCCCCAAATAAGCTAAGCCTCATAACAAGAAAAAGAGTCCAAATCACATCCTGAGGCCAAACAATGAACATTCTATCGCAATTCTCATAGGCATAACCACAAACACAGATAACTATCACCTACACACGTTACAACAAGAAAGAGATTAAAAAAAAAAAGGACAAGAAAGCTCCACCTCCTTGTCCTGCGCGACTTCCGGGGAAGAGTCCGCCGCTGGCGTCTCCTCTGTGGCGACCGCTTCGGCGGCCGCGGATGCCGCCGAGATTCTGATTCCTCTCGACCCGTAACGACCTATTTTGAGTCCGGCACACGGGCCAGTCTTCCTCGCAGCGAAGAACGAAGCTCTGGACGGCTTCAAGACAACGTCCGAGCAGAGGAACGGCGGGCGCTGCACGAGAGCGGCGCTGACCTTGGGTTCTACGGCCATGGTCAGCATTGTCTCGGACGGAACTGAAACTGTATCGAAGCTTTGAGCGAGGGAAGTCTCAAATGTAGAGAGAGAGATTCTGGATTTTGGTGATATAATGGTGGGAGGATAAGATGATGTTCAGGAAGAATGGAATTGGGCTTTTTGTTGAGGCCTCACCTCATGGACTGATTGGGCTCATGATGAAAGTATTCTCAGCCCAGCCCAATTTGAAATTAATTATTCGAGTCAATTTGCTGTTTTCACTGCGGGTAATATTTGCATGTTTACCTCGAATCTTTCTTCAAAAATTCTTCACGGAGAAAAATTATTTGTTCTTTTGGGAACTCCAACATGGACATATTTATAAAATCGCATTACTCCCTCTTATGGCTTAATTTGGAATTAAACAGATAGATTTATTTGTACTTTTTAAACGGAAAATTCTTAAATCTATTACTTTATCTACTGGTTGTTTAAAGTAGTTAATTTGATAATTTGCAATATTTTAAAATTAAGTAACTATAATTTTTTGTGGAAAATGAATAATTTGAAAAATATTTTTCTAATAATGATTGTTTGTGTTGCTTATAAATATAAATAAATAAAAAATAATTCATTACATTGATTAATTATTTTAAGCAATACTAGCTATTATCTTTAGAAAATATTTTTCAAAGAACAAAGGTACCATCATGTATGAGAATTTCTCATATCAATTAAAAGGCTCAAATTTGGAGGGCTACGGTGTGACATTGTACCTTAGAAGTTCCTGTGAGTTTGGCATAGTTTTCCAAGAAATTTACTTTTAAGTTCTAATTACATTACGTCTATGAAGTTAAAGAATTTTAATCAAAGTGAAGGTTAAAAATACCTTGTACTTTGTCGCGATCTTACGATCCCATCCGTGATCATTAACTTGCTCAACAAGCTGCAATTTAGTCTTTTTCAGGGTTCATGCTAAAAATGGCTGCAATGCATTAATTAAATACTTGATTGATATCAAATACTTGACATGAATTGGCTCCTTTTTACCCCTTACGGACCTGCATTATTAATATATGAGTATATTTTCGTCAAGTACTTAAGCTCTGAAGAATCAAGTCGAACCGAAGCAGCGAACTGAGTCGTCTCGACTCATCCCGAGTCCCAGCTAACGTCCCCAGATGAGCGGATGAAAAGCAAGGCATCCACATTCCTCTGAAAGAAATCAAACGTCTCATGGACATCTGATATTGGAAATCAATATATCTCGACGGGAGTCCACTTTTCCTTTCACGACAATCATTCCAACATCTCTATAAGCCCTTCATATCGAGCACCAAATTACAAGAGACCATATTGTAAAGCGTTTCTAGGAAATTAAGTGAAGACCATCCTCCTTCGAGCTCGCAAGCCTGGTAACACCGGGAAAAAATCAACTTTCTGATTAGAAGAAGGATGTGTATTGTTGCTTGAAGATCGAAAAACTCAAAGTATCCCAAAACAGCTCTTCCACGCAAGGCAGGGTCATCCTTATTATCCTCCACCAATGTCTGTCTGAGGACTGAGGACGAGTCGGCACAAATTTAAGACCAAGCTTCAACATGATACTTACCAGCCTTCTCCAGTGCCCTAAGCCACCTACCAGCAGATTCCTTTGAAACAGCACCTTCTTTAGATACAATGTCTTCAAAGGCTGACCAAACATCAGTGGGCATTTTGGTTGAAGAACCTGCGACGTAGACAGCAGCTCCTGAGTTCAACAAATTCCAGACCATTTGGCTGTGCTCCCGTATCTTATGTTGCACATATAACTTCTGAGGTTGGTCTCTAGAAAAAGCAACGAAAAGGCCCCCGCCCTTGGCATCGGAGAGAACCCCGTCATTTTGTGAATGATCCAACCAAAAATCTCTGTATAGAAAATCACTTTCCTCATTTCGGCAACCGAAGAAAAAAATGATGGGAGCAGTCCACATAGACCGACTTTGAATGGCTCTTTCCTCGATGAAACCACGAAATGGTGCACATCCAGTTCCAGGTCCAATGAGGATGAGAGGTAGTGATGGTGGTGGGGGAGGAAGTGAACCTTTCTGAAACCATGCCGGAATACAAGCACCTACCATGACAGATTCAGCATTTAGCATTGCAATATGTACATATGATAATTTCATCTACATATTGTTGTAGAGTATGTCTGCCTAGTTATTAACTCACCCTGATTAGGATCAAGATTGGCCAGCCACATTGAGCAGAGCCCTGCTCGATTCCTCTTAAAAGGCGTTTTCCATGACACAACATTCACAGTTAAGTGGACTTGATTCGGATGGGCTGAAGGAGAAGATGAAATGGAGAAAGCCCTTGTTTTTAATGGAGGAACCAACTGGACCAACCACTCGAGCGGCAGTTGTACAGAAGGGAAATCTTGTAATACCTATTTAAAATTGAAAATTTACTAATGAATTCCTCTCCCGATGCAGGGAAAAGATTAACATAAAACCTCTAGCAGGATACATACCTCAATGTAGCATAAATCTCACTCATATATACAAGCAATGATGTCAATAGCGTAATCGAAGACAAGAAGAATTATCATGATTTTAAAGAATGATTTGATACCATTTTGAAAAAGCTAAAAAATCTCCATTTCTTTTGTGCAGCATATAGAGGACAAATACATTCATGAAAGGTAGGATTTCTTTCCAAATGATTCACAAATAATAAAATCTCATACAATTAATTTAGTTTCCTCACCTCCAAAACAGTTCTTCGTTCTTTTTGGTTGTATTGGTATAGATCGTCTCTTCCTTCAGCTGATGCAAAATATTGAAGCCTTTCCTTTTCATGTTCAGCTGTAGCGAAATAACTCATCACCTGATAGATGGTGCTATTAGTACAAATAGAGCAAAAATATGCAAGACATACTGAGTTAAAAACCACCAGACCAAAGCCATGATTGATAGGTACAAATTTCAACTCTCTATTAATGCTTACGAACTATCTACTCCAGCACTTCCCAGCGTAATGTGCATCAGTAATGGATATCTGTAGGTCATGAGAATGTAGTTTCAATCTATGCAGACGAGATTGTATTTACCAGTACGAAGCAGTATGTGAGAAAACATAGCAGGGAAGCTTGTTAAACCCCCAAAAGGGAAAATCCACTAATCATACGACATGGCAATGAGTATGATCTCTCTTCACTACTTAATTTCCAAACTCAACTCATATATTCACTAAAATCAAGCTAACCATGTGACTTATATGCCAAACAAATCCCAATGCTAGGCTTTTCTTTGATATAGCAGCAGACAACAACAATCCAGATAAAGAAATTTTGGACAAAACAATCCTTGGATGGAGAAACATGGAAGACAATATGCATACCAAAATTATAGTGAAACTACACAAATCAATATCTTGCAGATGAACTACTCTTCTTCCACTTTTGTGTCAATTTACATTCAAGGTTTATAGAATATATCACCAATAAGCATGGCCAATTCACAAGCAAAAAAAGGTGCATAAAGGAGTTGATCGTAATTTGATAAGCATAGGGATTCTAACGTCAGACATAAAAGACTCTTGCCTCGAAGAAGTAACGTCGTGGTGATGCCGATGAAATATCCATTGCCAACTCAACAAAGGTCCTTAATTTTATGGGGACTATTGAGGCCCTTGTTCCATTGGCTAGAACTCGATTATCCTTTTTGGTTGGATGAATCTGAAGCATAGGAAAATGGTTTCAAGCAGCAATTAGTAATCATGCACACGGGAGGCGTATGAGAAACTCAGATAACAGTTCTTCAAGGGAAAGGGACTTTTCTGCCTTGATTTCTATAATTAGCTAGGATTCATTCGAGATTTAGTCATTATAGCATTTTTCTATGCGCTTTGGTGTTCTCTAGATTTTAATGGGTTGTTCATGTAAGTTTTAAGTATAGACAGAAAGTTTTTCCTACCAAAACTTAAAATACTATCTGATACCAGAAAAGTAATTAGTAAAAAATGCTAACTTACATGGCCACATTTATATGCTATGAAAGTTTCAGGTGTTTTGGGATATAATAAAATTCAAAATTTGTACACCATGAAATTCTGATTAGGCAAAAAGTATAAAGTACAAGTCGATCAAGAACACACCCTAAATCTAATTGGCTTATCTTTGAATTAAGCCCAAAATTTTATAGGGTGTGGAGGGAAGATATTGAAGACTAGAACGACCCTCTAAAATGAGCTTAACTAATTTTATGCACGAGAGCAATTGATGGAATTTTATAATCTAGTATGAGGAACAATAAATACCTGCAATTTATTTAGTAATATAAAGATAAGAAACCAGCAAGTAGCACTGCTCTTCAGTTGGAGCAAAATATGAAAAGGAATTGAATTATCTGAACACCATTAACAAGATGTTTAGTATGTGTGCCTGCATGAGATTTTGTCCAAGGGTGCTAATGCATGTCAAAGTTAAACATCCGAAAGAAAAAGAATAGCACAAAGACAGCATGACCAGTCAAAAGAATAATATAATATTTGGCTTCTATAGGGAAAATAGCCATAGAGCATATACTCTAGCTTCCAAATTATCAGTCCAAATGGACATACTTTATAGTGGTCCTTCATTAGCTATATGTATATGTGGCTGCATATGCACAGAAACGTAATAAGCATGCGATCGGAGTACAGCTAAAAATCTGCTGGGGATGAATGCATAGTAAAATCGTAAAGGAGGTGAACAACACTGACTGTAGCAAAGATTATGTCCATTTTAAAGAAGAATTTCCTATTATTACAGCAAGATCATGGCAGTAATGATGAATAATCAGTCTGACTGCAACAGTCCCTACCGTAATGAATGATTCAGGGTCCAAATGACAAATCTCCAAGAAAGCATCAACTGCCTCAGGATCTTGACCAGGAAGAATTTCCAGAACATCACCTACATCATATTCAATAGCCTGAAAATTCATCATTACACGTTATATGAGAGAGAAAACCAATCTCCAAAATTTTTGAACAGTACATCTAAAAATCTTACGGATGACTCAAAGTTAAATTCGAGGTGACGCACATCCTTTCCACAGCCTGCCTTGGTCAAGCAATGATTTTTTACCTACTCAGGAAAAGAAGAAAAAGGATCAATCAATATGATTGTGCTTTCCTAATCCAAATTCAGCTCCACAGCACACAGCATTAAAGTGTTTTATATTCTTTTTCACTCATTAAGCACATCACCTTCAACCAAAAAATTTTAAAGGAAAGGGCATTACCAATGCATCTTCACTTGAACGTATTAAAAAAAAAGGAAGAAGAAGAAAGAAAGAAAAAGAAAGAAATAGATTTAGCAGATTTGCCAAATGAATATGGTTGATTGGGAAACTTTGGCTAGTCAGTATATTGGATTATTTGGTTTCGATTACTTGGAATATTGGATTATTTGCTTTTGATTACTCATCCTTCTCACTTCTGGAAGTACTGAACTCAACCCCATTGGAGTTAAGACAAAGTCATAGCATATGTTTGATAACAAAATCAACCATAACTCGAAAGCAAAGGGTTGAAATTGCAAATTATAAATTGGCTATATCATATGAGTAGGACATTACCAATTTAAGAAAGCAATCGGGTCTTGTTTGGCGACCAGAGAATCTTGCAGGAGACATAGAGCGAGCCTTCTCGATTTCAATCTCTGTGCATGACACGCCTGAAAAATTGAGAAAGAAAAAGAGTCCAAATGACAATACAGCCTGAACACATATATAAAAATAAATTGGATAAACTACTCAGTGATCTCTTCTTTTGCACCCTGCAATCTCTACTTAGTACAGACAATGAAGAACCATGCATACTAACACTCCTAATACCCCAACTTAGCTAGAATAGCACATCTAGTTCTAGCAATAGATTGATCCACTGACACCCAGTACGTTTTTTGGCTAAGCTTGAATTTTTTAACCAAGATCCACACCACTTGTATACCCTATATCAATACGTGCTAGATAGATTCCAAATTACCTGAACCAACTGAATATTGCGGATTCACTTCATCAGCGGCATGGTATCTGATCTGAACCTTTGGCAGATCCAGAAATTTCTTATCTGATATCACATAATCTAGACCATCAGGAAATAGCTTTGGATTCATCTGATTTAACATTCTCCACAAGGATGACAACCAAGGGTCCAGAGCACCTTCATACCTTGAATTAAAAATTAAAATGTTGGTTACTTAGCTTATTCAAATTTTGACCTTATCTTAAGGCGAAAGAATCTAGCATGAAGAGTCAATTACCATGAAACTCCAATGAAGTGACAGAGAAACAATTGTGAATAAAAGTACAGTGCAATAAAGAAGGGATTCTAAGTCACACTTCCTTAAACACAACAAAATATTGATTATAAAAGAAAACCAAATAAAACTATTAAAATCAGTTGACAAAGCTCCTATTTCATGGAGGCATAAGCTACTCAGATGGTGTATCTGAAGTTTTATGATTGGAAAAGCAACAGTGGTTCACAACTACACAAGTAACATAAAAGACAGGTTTACATAAAAATGAGAAAGCATATGATACAACCAGTCATGACAAAGAACTACATGCCACCAAACTTAACCATCCTAATAAATAGGTAAGATGAGCTCCAAAAGCACGAGCCAGAAAATACCGATGATTTCACATAGTCACACAGTCACATTCCATAATATTAGCCAGAACTTGGAAGCTGCATTCCGAGGGAAAAAATGTCCTTTGATAGATTACCAAGACTATAGTTTGCAAAGCAAAGTTTCTCCATTTTATCGCGTGAGAACTAGCATAACAATTTTTAACTAAGGATTTAGTTTATAGTACCATGACATACCCTGAAGGATGCTGGTCATCTCCTAAACTTCTTTCAACAATGGCCTGTGCTCCAAGATCAGAAAGTCTCTTATCAAGTTTTTTGGCAACAAACTGCAGTCATCAGTCATGAAGATGAAGATAAGTTCCTCTAGCTGAAGTAAATGAGAGGGAGAACAAATATTGCAACAAATGGTATGAGTTAACAAAGTAGCACTCAAAGCTAGGGTGAATCCAGGACACCCAGGCACTTAAACCTGAAGGAAGCCGAATTATTCAGGAAGAAGAGAGGCATGGGCTGAGAGAAGTGGTTGGCAAGACATGTTTTCACTAAAGAATAACAAAAAAGACAGTCTGGGTAGAATTCAAGCTAAATTACAATGAAAGTATTGAACTTGACACACTACCAGTTATGCTTAAAGCATATGCAACATTACTTGATTCCACGAAAAAGAAACTACTAAAATGGTTGCTTATTCATGTGGAAAGAAAAATAGCAGCAAGTGGCACCATAAAAAGTCAAAAGAAACCTACTCTAAGCACTTCCTTCAAACTACAATTCTACAAGGGACAAGGAACATATAACAAAAATGGATTAACACACTCAGAATACCTAATGGTAAAATTTATAGACGACGGATGATCCCCACAAACAATGTTGGCAGTTACATCTAAGTACATCTAAGGATCAAATTGCCGTTATGCAACTATGATTATTGGAGAGATGGTGCTGGGCCTTGAGAGCAGAAGTAGCATCAGACACCAAATGCTTTGAAGATCAACTTTAATTGAAAGCAATTTGCTTTGCTGGGCATAAATGCATCCTAGGACTTCAAAAGGTCACGATCCTATTACACGAAATTCAATTAATTCTCCTATTTTCCGTAGAATAAGCACAGAAGCAGCAGTTGCATGACAGTGGAAGTCAGAGCCAGAATGTTTGATGCCATCATTAAAGCATATATGCCAATCTCATTAGAAAGCAGCGAAAACATGATTACATTGTATTTCTGGTAACCAGAATCACCTAACCCAAACACGGCATAATGCGTTCTTTCCAACCAATGCTGGTTCAGATTTCTCTGCAAAAGAAACCTCCAAAACACCTGTTTTTTTTTCACAAAACAAGGGAATGTCAGGAGCTACAAACGCTAACCAATCCAATCACCACAGCAACTCGAAATCAGAAAGCCTCAAAACCCAACATGAGACCTAAACCCACCTTCATGGAATCCGGCGGATCCCCCTGGCCCGTGGTCGAAACCACAAACACGACCATGTCCTCGAGAGGTAACAGGCTCTGCCACGCATAAAAGCAAACACATACTCAGCATGAGCCAACGCATCGCCTCCGAACGATACGACCATCGCAAATCAACGTACGGACGACTGAAAAAGCATCACTGACTCTCGAACTAATATCAAACAACGCAATCCGTTCATCCTAATAAGCCGATGCGAGCGGGAGAGGCCGATTCGAGACTCACGGCGTCATATTCGTCCACGGAAAGGACCGAAGCGGGGCAGCCCCGGCGGTCGGCCTCGCGGCCGACGCGCTCCGCCGCGTCCATGGCGTTTCCGGTCTGAGTCGCGTACAGGATCAGCAGCTTCTTGGACTTGGTCTCCGTCATGGCCCTGGGGGATGCGAACCGACGTGATCCGTCGGGAGCGAGATTGAGGTCACGACGAGTGAGCGACGATCGGCTGAACCCCGGTGGCGAGACTCGCCGTCGCCCGGTGACCGCCGAGAGATCTCTCTCTTTCTTCTCCGGCGAGCTCGAGCGGTTTGGGTTTCGGAATTTCCGGCGGGGTGTAGGCAGGCACGGAGAAGAGGGCCGGTTTGTCACGGACCGGAGGTTTCAAGACAAAACCCGCCGAAAAGCTATCATAAGTATTCAGCTCGATGTTGGGAGCCGAATAATAAAATCACAAATTCTTAAAAGTTAATTTCATAATAATTTATAATTATATATAATTTAATTTTTTATAATCATAAATTATTATTCTTATTAAAGTATATTAAAGATCACACGTAATCGATTCTTCTTTTGAAAATTCTTCAAGATAATATTAGAAATGTACGTGTATATATATAAATATGTTTTGTATTTAATGAGGTAGATAATGGTATTGTATTTAATAGGATAAATGATAATTGGGGAGAGTGGATTTTTACCGTTTGATCAAAGGATGATTAACGATAGTAATTGAGCTAGTCATTTGCGATCTCAAGCATTAGCCTATGACAAATGGTATCAGCGCGAGTTATAAAGAGCGTGACCGAGAAAAGCTTGGGATGCATACCAAGCGTTCGAGAAAATATCCTTGATGACAAGGACCAAGAGAAGGTTGTCCAATAGAAGGACACTTGCGTGAGGGCTAAGAGAGCTTTCCTCAAGGGATGTCATGTCCTCCTTTGAAGAGAGACTCACCCGGATGAAATCGATGATGCACAATTTATGCGAGAAGGTGAAGAAGCAAATGGACAAGATTAAAGAGTTGTTCCATGGAGAAATTTTGGGTACCTTAAAAGCAGTTGTCAGATCGATGAACAAAAGAGGTGATGCCCTCAAGACCTTGAGCAATAACTTGCAAGATGAGCTCAAAATTTGTCAAAGATGAATTGAAAGCTAACAAGTTGGTCATTACAAGTGAGCTAGAGGTGGTCATGGATGAATTCAAGGCTTGCAAAAGCGACCATGGCACAAGGGCTGGTAGAGGTGGCAAAATGGGTCTTACACCTATATATAACCCATTTAAATCATAAATGGGTCATATATGGGTCACTTTTTTTTTGACAAAAAGTAGTTAAATGGGTTTAATAATTAAATACTTTGATATGTGGGTCTTAAGTGGGTTTTAAATGGGTTGGATTTAGAACCCATTTTCAACCAAAACCTCACAATCTCTCTTTTCCCTCTTTAACTTTACAAAAATATGTTTTTTTTTATAAAAATCGAAATTATAATTATTTTTTATTTTAATTTTTTCTTTCTTTCTTCTTCCTCCGGTGGTTGGCACGGTGATGGCCAATGACCGGCTAGGCCAGCCTCGAGCTTGTCGGTGTCGGGTGAGCTCGAGCTCGCCCCTCGCCGAATCTGGCGAGGCGGAGGCTCGAACTTGCCGGTGTCGCGTGAGGCTCGAGCCTCTCTAGATCCGGCGAGGGGCGAGCTTGAGCTCGCCCGATGTCAATGAGGCTTGAGCTCGCCAGATCTGGCGAGACGGAGGCCTCCCTGACGTCCAGCGAGGGGCGAGCTCGAGCTCGCCGGATCTAGCAAGGCGAAGGCCTTGTTGACGTCTAACAAGACTCGAGCTCGGCGGCGTCGAGTGAGGCTCGAGCTTGCCGGCGTCGGCAAGCTGGGCGAGCTCGAGGCTCGCCTGTGGCCGGCCGCCGTCCGTCGTTGTGGCCGACGGCCGGCCAAAGAAGAAGAAGAACAAAAAATAAAAAAAAAAAAAAAAAAATAATATTTAAAAAATATAATTAAAATTCCATTTTTTTAAATAATTATTTTAAAAATTATAAAAATTATCCATTAAATTTGTGTTGTATAAAACTATTTTACAATACCATTTTTAGCAATACCATTTAAATATATATAAGAAATAAACTTTCTTAAGTTTAGTTAAATAAGTCGGGTATGGGTCGAGTATAGGTCGGGTCGAGTATGGATAAAAAATTTTACATTACAATAAATGGGTCATAAACAGGTTAAATGGGTCGATTTGAGTTGGATCATTTATGACCCGACCCAAACCCAACTCGACCCACCCGTTTAACGGGTCTAAGGGGTGGTTAGTGGAGTCTAAGGGTGGATGTTCCTAAATCAAAGGAGTTCAAGGGAGACTGATCTGCCAAAGAGGTGGACAAATTCATAGGTGGCATGGAGCAATACTTCGATGCCATGGAATCAAGGGTAGTGAGACTAAGCTACGGACTTCGACTATGTAGTTTACCGATGTTGCTTTGCTATGGTGGCAGAGTAAATGTAATGATGAAAGGCAAGATGCCAAATCGATCATTCAATGGTCCGACTTCATTGCCACTTTTTGCAAGCAATTCTTCCTAGAATGTGCCAAGAATTTAGCCCGGGTAAGCTTCGCCTTCTCTCTCACAAGGGAGATATTCACAAGTATGTGCAAGAGTTTTTCGAGCTATTGTTGGAGGTTCTGGATATTACTAAGTCCAAGGCACTATTCACATCCATGGATGGGCATAAGCCTTGGGCAAGGTTGGAATCGGGACGTTGGGTAGTGAAAGAGATATCGAGAGCTCCTGCCCTAATCTAGTCCTTGATTGATCTCCATTAGTTTGAAGATCTTAAGTCCAAGTAAAAAGATCAAGGAGCAAATCATCATCATGATGGGGATGAAAAGGAGGAAGCTATCCATGATCGATGGGAGAAGTGAGGAAGGCCTTCATGTGGCAAGTAACTAAGCCACAAGGTAAAGTGTATGGAAAGCCAATCAAGTGCTTCTTTTGCGAACGCCCACGCCTTGCTCGAGATTGCCCAAAGAGGGGTAACCTATTGGCAATTCGATGTGAGGAGGAAGAGGAAGAACCAAAGTAAGAGAAGAGAGAATTGCGGCTTGGGGCAATAAAGCTTATCAACTCCTGGAAGACTCAAGAGCAGCTCAAGAAGCCTCCAACTACAAGTTTGTTATTCGTAGAAGCCAAGGTTATTTAGGACTGGGTTGACATGGGAGCACCAAACATGTTCTTGTCGAGCAAAGCGGAAAAATGTTTGGGACTTCGAGTGTAGCCAACCAAACATCGTTCAAGGAGTTCAACTTGGTGTTGATGTACTTATCGTTGGCATTACTCAGAACATGGTACTACACATTGGTGATTGGAAGGGCAAATTTTCTATCGAGGTAATTCCACTTGATGAATATGATCTTATCTGGAATTCTTTGATAGCATGGATGTCATGATCAATATGAGAACAAATAATTTGCTATCACTAACCCAAAATGCCCATTAGTGGTGTCTATGATCTTCAGGTTGACGGAGGTCAAGAGCATCTCCACGATACGACACGTGGATAAAAGGCAAGAATTGAGGAGCTCGTAGTTAAGTCGAAAGAAAAGCTACAACCTTTGGAGGAACCAAAGGTGGAGTTGAGGCGGCCTATGCCAACTCAAAGTGAGATGCCTTCTATGTGCTTCCAAAAGTGGAGAACTTGCCAACTAACATGGAAATGACCGAACCCAAAAAGGAGTTGCTTGTGGAACGAGTTGGGATTCAAGAGCCGTGTAGCTGAGAAGTTAGGAGGAGAAAGACTAAGTGGCATTGGAGATGGAAGAATTGCCTATTCAAGGAAACCAACGATCCAAGTGAAGGATGCAAACGGGCAAGTGAAAGAGTTGAGAGCACCTAGGGCGTTGCTCAAACAGGTGGAGGAGAATGTCATGAACTTGAGGTTTCCCTAACCAGCCGAAGAGTTAGCCTGGATGATTGGCAAGCCTTGAAGTGTCTAGGGCTCTAGTGTGCTAATGTGGATTTTGGAATACTCCTAGGGACGGTATGTGAGATGTATATTCGTATTCAAGAAATTTCTTGTATTTAATGGGGTAAATGGTAATCTTATATTTAATAGAATAGGTGATAGACGGGGAGAGTAGATTTCCATCGTTTGATCAAGAGGTAATCAACAGTTGTAATTGGAAGGCCTCACGTAGAAATGGGGGTGCTTTCCCTCTCATTTATATCATTCAACATTTGAATAATAAATGTACATTCTCTTTTAGAGTTTCTCTCTCTAAACACTTTTTCTCCTTACTATCTGAATGGACTAGCGAGCAAGTGAGCGATGCATCAAGGAAGGCTAAGCTTAGGGCGTCCATACAAGAACCAAAGGAAGCCTAAGCGCCGTATGATTTGCGATCTCAAGCATCAGCCTTTGATAAGTGCCCACTGTCCATCGACTTCTAGAGTTTTAGTGGGCCTGCGGTTTTGGGTTTGTTGATGAGAAGCATATGAGTGATAGAAGAAAGGCCCGACCGGTATATAAATTAGAGATAACATTTGCATTTCTCAGACACCCCTAAAATAAAAGCTTAATATCTTGCATATAATAGTAGCTATACAGCATATTACGTCAGATGTTTATTTATATTTTGATAATTTATTTATAACAGTAATAAAAAATGAAGCACATAACATGTGATTATGCTAAGATAATATATGACAATAACTATTACTTTAATAGCCAATTATGAATGTAGTGTCACATATATCTTAGCAAGATAGTGCAATTTAATGCATATGTTTGTATCAATTTCGTAACAATTAACTTATTATTATGACTTAAATATAAAATTCAATTATGCTGAATGAATATTATGAATTATGTAATTAAGATTATAATTAAAATTGTAATTGTTTAACCAGCATTTATTAATATAATAATATTTGAGGTAATCATCTTATTGTGAATAATGTTATACTAAGCTATAGGAATTTACATAATTGTACCTAATGGTAAACAAGTAATGTCATGCTAATTTTCAATAAAATAAGTACTTATGTATTATCAAGATAACATAATTATTTTAATATTAATTATTTACTTATTAATTATTATTTTATTTATTAATAATATAATAGTTGATTAAGTCAAAATAGTAATAATTTGGGTAGCTTTATATAAATAATATACATTATACTAGTTATAGTAAATAGAAATTTTGATTAAAATTAGAAGAAATTACACAAAACCTCTGAACTTTTGGGGTAGTAACCTTTGTCCTTGAACTTTCAAGTGTTAAGCAATGTCCCCTTGAACTTTCATTTTATTACATAGGTCCACCCTTCATTATTTTTTTAGGGAAATTATAAAAAAAAAAAAAAAAAAGTCATAAACCTTTTGTATTTGTGTCAATTCAGTTTATCCAGCTAATTTTAGTCGGCCAATGGATGTTGACATGGACACCAGCCATTCACGTGGTGTCACTATTGCTGACGTTGACAATTTTAATAATATTTTAATATTTTTTGAATTTTTTTTTTCACTTCCTTCTTCCTCTAGCCAATTGCCAACTCGCAATCGGTTAGAGGTAGGGCTGGCGAGGTCTTGCCGGTCTCGAGGAAGCTTGGCCATGGCCAGGTGAGGCTCAATCTTGCTAGATCCGATGAAGTCATGCCTTGGCCAACCTCTGGCCTTGCCCAAGCCGCCCATTGGGCTGGCGAAGCTTGCCTTCATTAGATTTGGCAAGGGTCAAGCCTTGTCGGTCATGAGCAAGGCACAACCTCGCGTGGCCTCTAGTGAGGTCGCCCAACCATTGGCGAGGGTTGACCCTTGTTGGATTTGGTGAGGGCGAGTCTTGCCTAGCCATGGCGAAGTTCTCCTTAGCCTTGCCTTTGGCCAATTGTCATTAGCAACTGGCTAGAGGAAAAAAGGAAGTGAAGAATAAAAAAAGAAAGAGAAAGGAAAAAAAATTCGAAAATTTTATTAAAAATTGTTCACGTTAACGTCGATGGTGCCATGTAAGATGGTTGACGTTCAAGTTAGCACCGGCCAACCAATTTTAACTAGACGCATTGAATTGATACAAGTGCAAAATGTTTATGGTTTAATTGACAAAAAAAATTATGGCTATATTGGCATAATTATATTAGGTTTAGGACTTTTTGATAATTTTCCTCTTTTTTTCTATTAGCATGAATGCATGGAACTTTTAAGAGTCAAAAGTATGTTTTCATCTCATTTTTAAAGAAATATATCTTTTACCCTTAATTGCTGTAAAAGAATGAATAAAAAGATAGAAGATAAGAGCATACTAAATTATCTAGATACTAACAATACATAAAATAAAAACTCTATGGTTTTATTAAACGAAATTTGATACGTATAGTCATTTGAATGGAACTAAATACAATTTTCTGAGAAAACAAATAAACATAAATCAAATAAAAAGGGAAAAGGCCTAAAAAATAAAAAGTTAAATGGCAAAAATTGCTTAGTTATTATGTATATTATAGTTAATTAATTTAAAAAGTGATTATTAATAAAAAAACATGTAAAAAATTATAAAAGTAAATGATCTTCTCAACTCATAAAAGAAAATAATTAACCAAAAGGCAACTTGATTTTTAAATGTTTTCTATTTATCAACCGTTTCTTCTCTTTTTTTTCTTTTTCTTTTTTTTGCATTGATTAACCATTTAAGAATACACGATCATTGTCCAATTTTTATTGCTTTTTTTGGTCGATTCATTTTTATTACTTAACCTTTTTTGTTATTGAGGTTTTTTTCCTTTCAATTAATTGTGTTTTGTTTTCTTGAAATGTCTGAGTTCTATTAATATTTTCATCAATTTATAACATTTCTATTAAGTTACTATTGATATCTATTTCTTTGATACTAATATTTAGTAATATTATTTTTCTTGATTTTCTTGATTTTTTTATGTTTATAGAAATCAAAGATAAAAAAGTGATTTCTATCAAGAAATGAGATGCAATATCATTGGGAGTTAACGGGCGTAACGGAATCAAAATACACGGATAATATGCCCCGGTTAAATGTTTATGGACAAACAGGTACTACCTCCAAAGTTCGAGGGTGTTTTGTGTACTATCTGAACAGTCTAACAGTGGTAGAGTGAATAGAAAAAAAAATTAAAAACAAGGGCATTTCGGTGGCTATAATAAATATCACACAGGGGGTCCATGTAAAAACCATTACAGCTTTGAAATTCCGTTGTAATAGCTATTACTACAAGCAAACAACCAATCAAACCTATAATGTAATAGTCATTACTACAACCAAATGTGTTATTAGAAATTGGGAGTAAGGAGTTTCGCTCCTATATACAAGTCCACGATTTAAGAAGGAGATTATTTGAGCGAAATTCACCTATTTAATGCAATTATCCTATTTATAAAAATTGTAGACACATAATTTTTTATCTAATGTCTAATAAAAATTTGACCCACATTTATCGGAAATAGAACTCCCCTAACAATTCAATCTAAGGGTATAAGAGTGTTGTACTCATTGAGTGATTACCAACAAACCCAATTTGCCCAAATTGAATGATGAGTTTTTAAGACATCGCAACTTTCAGTTTTCTATTCTTGAGAAGTTGGGAATTGTGTGATTTAACCAGATCAACTAAATTATATAGGAAAGACCAAACAAACTTTATGACTTTGCAAGAATCAAGTTGATAAAATATTTAACGTAGAAAACGTCATAGACTTTTAGTACAACTGTCTGTTCGGCTCAATTTTCGAAAATCCGCTACTTGACATGTTTAGAAAATTAGATTGTATTTTTGGGAATTTTAGGAACCTAAAAAAAGGTTTAATTTTATCGAATAGAAAAGATATGCTCAATCAAAATTTTGATCAACTTTTAAAAATACATTCCACGAACCCAAAAAAAAAGAGGGACGAGAGAAATCGACGCCGGTGATAGGTGGTGGCAACACGAGCCCAACACGCTTTCAGCACTGCATATCGGCAACTGGGCGCGGCCCATCCGCCCCTTTTTGTTGCACAAGGGCTTCGACATTGTGGCCCAGGGATCGTCCGCTACACTGTGGAACCCAATGCGGCCTTTGGCATGGCCTGAAAAGCCAATTTCTGTAAGGCTCCTGTGTGGGCTTGTTCAGTATGGTATTTCCCTTATCCTTTCAAATCCAAGGTAAGTTCATTCCTCATTTGCTCCTTTCTCATTTCTCTCTATATCTTCAAGTTATTAATCTTCTTAGGGTCCTAAACCTTCTTCAAATAAAGCTGGTATCGTAATAACGCTGGAAATAAAAATTAGAGAATTCAATAAATGTAGCTGGTATTGTACTGGATCTTGAATGGACTTTTCTTAAATAGGTAGGGTGTTGTTACATTCAAAATAGATTCCGAAAAAATACAAAATAAAAGGAAGCTTAAATAAAATCTGGGAGGTTTTTATACTTTCTCTAGATTGTTGCTCTATCTACTATAAAATTTGCATCTGGAAACCTTTTGCATGTAAGTCAGCCCAAAGGTCGAAGTACCAAGCGGATCGAACTAGGTAGACCTAAAGCCGATCAGCCAAAATGATTGCCTGACTGTGAACCTAGGTCCTGTGCATGTCATGTTTTAAAAATATATATATTATATATTTTCAATATTTATGCTATTTTCTTTAGAATTGTTTTAAGCTTTCAAACCTAATATTATATATAGTCTAAAACGCAAAAGTATTCCTATCTTACTTGGCCAAATGATTACTTGGCTCCTTCAATCCAAAACTATATGCATGCATCATTAAATAACACGTCACACATGCGTACAAATCGCACTCAAGACGCACTCACATTCGTCATGCAGATCTTGCACATTCCAGGCCGTAAACTGATGTGGGATTTTCACTTGATCTCGTCCCGAAAAAAGATCAAAATCTTATTTACAACTTGGTTTTTCCCCCGACCCCAAAAATAGAAAAAGAAACTTGGTTTTTCAGTTGGGATGGGCTTGGAAACGAGGAGTGACTGAGTGATAGAAGAAAGGCCCGAATGGTCCAAACGAATCTATATATCTCACGGAAATGCAAACAGCTGCATGGTCTGGCTAGTTGGCCCATCATAAGCTTTGACGATTAAAAACCAACTAAATTGAAAAGTGAGCAAACCCTGAAAAACCAAGCATATCACAGGAGGGTAACCAAACACTTATGCTACAAACCACAGAGATGGAATTGGCATAATGACTAATTGGTCATTTGTCCTTCGCGAGATCAATTATTCTATTTATATTGTGAGCAAACATTTGAATGGCTCGCGATGCTTTGCCCAACTCCGACCTGCCTTGTACTGCTGAGTTGGATGATTTCTTAAATATGGAAGACATTGGTAGTGAGATATTTGGCTCGGTGATGATCAAGAGGCTTTTCTGATTGCTAACGTCTTGGTTGGGTTGCTTGCTGACGTTAATCTACGGGATGCTGGTGGTAGATTAGCAATGGCTTAATCTAAGCATTTCATAATGGATGCGGGACACTTATATTAGAGCCCATGTTGGTTTTGCTAGTGCTGGCCACCCCTCCTCTCCCTTTAGCTTATAAAAAAGAAAACACCGACACTAGAAGACGAATGTCATATCGACTACGGCCTTGATTGTCCCTTGATATTGTCTCGTGTGTGCACGCGCATATGCTTGAGTGTGAGAGAGACATTGAAGTGACTGTGCTTGAGAGCATTGCAGCAATCACCTTGCAACGGTCATCGGTCGTGCCATTGCGCAATCCCTATTTCTTTCTTTAAACAAGAAGGAACTTTGTTCATTGACTCCTTTTTATGTTTCATGTATTTAATTTTGACAGAGCCTGATAATTTTTCCCAAACATAGATCTCAAGTAAGTTATTTGGCATCCAAACTTATTTGGCTTGAAGTTTTCCACAAAATGCGGAATAGTCTTCAATCTGAAAAACCAAAGTAACCAAACATACCCCTAAAGCCCTAGCCTCCCATTATGCACTTGAAAGTCTCAATTTGTTTACCTGAATAATTAAATTACAAAGAGAATGTTCATAACGACCGGAACCCTAAATCAGGAAAACAAATTGAGCCCACTAGTGGCTCTGAAAGATCTGGTCCCAAATCACATAGGAGTAGGAATCCAAGTCAAAAATTGAGATCAACCGGGTACTTTTGCTTCAAATTCGAAGGGAGAACGGTCTATTTACGGGGTCCAAATGAATGGAGATTTTCACTGTTGAGGTGATTGATCTAGTGATAAATGAATTATCTGTTTTCCATGAAATCACGAGATTTGAGCGAACCTTTTGAACGGTCGGTGCTGCACTATCTAATTGTGGCATATCTCTTATAAGGAGAAAAATCGCTATCACTGGTCCCTCGCCTCGCATTTCCAAACGAAAAAGAAAAAAAATATGTGGAGATCTCGATTTCTTGTGTCATCTCAACCAAAGAGGTGTTGGACCAGACGCTGAGCTCCATAATGGCACTTAAGGGGTACTTCATTGGTGATACTGAGTTGATGGGGACGAATCATAGGCCACGCCACGTGAAGCACATCGCACAGGGCTGATACGGTACCATCACAAGTCCTATGCATCAGCAATTTTTCAAGAGTCAAGACCGCCACACAAATAGATATCATTGTACAATTTACATTTCATGTTTTAAAGTCATATTTAAAACTACAATGGTCACATCACACGTCTTATCTTTCACATTTCAAAGTCACAATGGCCACGCAAATAAGTATCACAATACGTCTGACGTTTCTAATTGCAAAGAGTCACGACGACCACACAAATAGGTATAATCGTACGTTTCAAGTTTCACATTTCAAAGTCACATTCAAAGCCAAGACAGTCATGCAAGTTGAAATCATTATTGTACGTCTTACGTTTCACATTTCAGAGTCATGACAGCCACACAAATAGATATCATCATAAGTCTGATGTCTCAGAAAGTCATGACGGCCACATAACTAGGAGTTGGTTTTCAATGATTTTGGAAAATGGATGTCCCACCTTTCGATAACCGTTCGACAAGGGGAAAGAAAAATCTCATCTGTTAATTGCAATTTTTTTTATAATTTTATGTGCCACGGTATTTTTATGTAAAAGTTACAGAGAACGGAGTATTTCCATCTAAGAATAATCCATGTAGTGATTCCAACTTCGGACTTTCCTATTTATGATGTGTAAAGTGAAAATAATTTATCAAAGCATCGTCCCGTGTGAGATCAGGAGGCATCCTTGAGACAAAGTCTTCTCACTGGCGGTGTCCCTCCGAGCTATGCCGATGTTAAAGAAGGTATTTCGCCCGTATAAGTTATTTCGCCTTTATAAGTCTTCTTACATGATTTGATACCTAAATAATCTAATCCTCCTTTTCATGCAGAATCTGGACTTTTGACATAACGAGCATGTTTATTTTGCAAAAATGAGTGATTTGGAATTTTTTTTTCATAAAATGATCAATTGTATCGTCTCCAAAAATAAATTAAATAAAAATATTTTCATCATCTGCAAAAGCGGGAGAATGATACTTAGAAGTGTCAAAAGTTGTATACATAGCTCATTTTAGTACCAAAAATGTTTAAATGCTAAATTGGATAAAAAAATGATTATTTAAGTGCCAGCGGTGAGAAATTTCAGTCAAAATTAATGTGGCTTTTTTAATTAATTTTTTTATATGAGTTGGCATTATATTAAAAATTTCATCCACGTGGACTTGCTAAAATGATGCTGCTTCATCCAACATGGCGCCATGGTCCCAAACGACCCGTTTGCGTGGGTCAACAAAAAACAATGTTGCATCAGTAGTCCCGAAACGACGCTATTCCATGGCTTAACAAAAAATGACCCCTTTCTTTCCGTCATGTTCAACTGGCAGTCATCGTCACACCTCTCCCTTTGACAGTCTCCAGCTATTTGAGCTCGAGCCTCGTTGGCCTGTGGTGAGGCTCTAGCTCGCCTCTAGCTGGTCGTTGGCTGCCACTGTGGCCGGCAACCAGCCAATGAAGAAGACGAAAAAAAAAGAAAGAAAAGCATAAAAAAAGAAGAAGAAAAAAATCACAAAAAAGATTTTTTTAAATAAAAAAAAAAATTTAGATTTTATGGTTTGGTATAATTAACTGAACTAATAAAAACCAAACTGGTTAAAAAAGTTTTTTTTTTTTAATGAAAACCGAACTAAACTGAAAAAAAAATTGAAAGAAGTTATGTTCGGATCAATACAGTTTTTGACACCCCCTAACTTCTAGTATCCTTTTCCTTATGAAAGTATTTAGACATAAATTGTTATTGACAATGAAATTTTTTTATATCAACCAATTATTTTGAGCTATACAAGGGATTATTTTTAGGAACATATATTCTAAATTATACATTTCAATGAAATAAATGGACCCTAAATCGTGAAAATACATTTGGAGAGAAAAAAATTGGGGATATGGAAAATTTGATACTCTGAACCTCCCGAGCTAATAGCTTACTGCATTTCATGGAACCTCCATAAATTAATATGAAAGTTAAAACTATAAGATGAAGTCATGATTTAATATTTGATACATGATGCTTACAAAATCATGGCTTTTGATTTCTCAAACCAATTATGTACTGATATTCATTGTAGTTTTGAGCATGTGTTCATAACTGATAATGCATGTGATAACATACTAAACGAACATTGGTGATACCATCTGGACGTGTATTAATATCCCGTCATTTTTACTAATTTTACATGCATAAAAATTTATTTACTTATGCAAGAAGAAAAATCATTGAGAAACACTCATTTGTAGATGATAAGGTGCATACGCACAATTTGGACGCAGAAAATGTGTAGACACGTGGGTGGCACGGACGCGCACGCACGCGTGCTGACACACAGAGGCGACATCGGCGGTGTGGTCGCAGCTGAATTGGAGGATCAATGGAGGCAGTGATAAGGAGGCCGCGCGGCGGCGGCGGCGGCCGTGTCACCAAAGGCGGGCTGTCGACTCCAAGCAAGTGGAAGAGAGAAGATGGCAGATAGTACGGAAACATTGGATGTCTGACGTGCTACGCGTCAGAGCCTCTTGAATTGCTCCCTATTTAAAGATCTGGTGAGAAGCGGCATTCCCTGTCCACAGCAGCTATAAATTGGAAGCCTCGGACACCCCGCTAGCCCGTGAAAAAGCCTCTTGAATTGCTCGGATGGTGGGCAGTTTTATCAGCGCCACTGGCTCGGCCAAACCTTTCCCAGGCGAGAGCGACCGCAACGGTGGCAACACCGAGACCGTCTCTTCTCAGCTGACGATTCTTCAGGTAACCCCTTGTTCTTGAATCTGAGTTTCGGACCACCGTAAATGAAAGCCGACACTTTCGTACAGCATTCGTCTACTCAAGACCGAGACGTTTTATGCACCGAACCTCGTAACAATCCGTTGGAAGATCACATCTGTCTCCTTAATCTTTAGTACTTGCTGTATAGTTTCTTTTCCTAAGTCTCATTCAATGAGAAACCTATGTACATAGAAATAAGCATGTTCTCTCTAAGAAAGCTCGTAACCAGGTATCTTTGATCTTTAGGAAGATTATGCGCGTTTGAGAGTGTAATTTTCACAATTTTCTTCCGATTCTGGCCATTTTGTTTGCAGGAAAAGGAAATCTGGATGGGCAAGTAGCATTCTGCTTTGGAACACTCATTTGAGCAAGATAACAAGATCTTCTTATGTCCTTAGAGGGCTATAAAATTAGATGGCTACTATGCCTCAACCTCGGACATTTGTCATGGTTGAGAGATTAGCAGTAGCTTTTTTATTAGCATGGTTTTATGAATCCTTTTTACATAGAAATAAGGACTTGATTTGTCAAATTGTAAAATTCCTTTATATATGTACTCTCTGATGAAAACATTTAGAGGTAGGATAGCATGTATAGTCTAAATATTTGAATGAAGATCACGTCATCGAGTTTCAAGAGGGGTAATCTTCTCTTCCTCTTTTCAATGTGAAGCAAAAAAAGATAAAATCCCTCTCCTTGATGATAGCTAAATATCGTTGAATAATACTAGGGTTCCAAAGTCTCAAGTATCGTGTTAAGATTAGGTATGATTGTAGAAAAAGATGCCATGAGAAATAAAAAAGGAAAAATGAAAATTGGAGTGACTGCAAGCTGAAATAGCTAACTACTTGTTCGCAACGATTATCTCTTGAAATCCTAGACTAATTAGGATACTTCCAATAATTGTAGCAATCCACGTATGTATCTATCCCATTAATCAATACCAATTGATATAATAAAATGGAGATTCTACTGTTTTGTCGATGCGAAAGGCAAAAGAAAAAAAAAACAAAAAAAGAAAAATAAGAGAAATCCCCGTTAGGAATGAAATGGTTTCGAGAGCTGATTCGTGGTTGTACGTACATCAGCTTTTGGGGCAATGATATGTGTCTTTTTGGAAACCATAGCCTGGTGTTATTACATGGGATTTCGATAGCATTATGTATCTCTATTGCTATATAATGTCATTAGCAAAAATTGAGATGGAAATGTGCATGCCATGTTCTTCCAACCTAAGGACGCATATTGTAACCAGTTTGTCCAATCCAAAAATGTCTTCTGTGGAGTTAGCCAAAGTATGATATTCAAACCAAGCAGCTCAACAAACAGAAATAAATCTATTAGTATAGATTATCTTTTAAAGGTCGCTAAAAAACTCGATATCCAAGACCCTAAATAGCTAGAGATGTCTTATTTTCATTGTAAGAGTAGTTTTTATAGAATTCTCCACGAAAAGGGTTGTCACCCAGAGGTCACCTAAGCAATTGAAAAAGTTTTTCATAAAATATTTTCAACCAAGGGCGAATCAATTATGTAACTCCCACCATCTCAAAATGATTTATATCGATAGTCATCATAATTAATAACTTTCTAAATGTTATTAAGTGTATGATTTAGGCACGTACATGTAGTTGATATGATATTTGGACTATGCTTTCGAGTTTTTCCTATAAAGTTGCGGCTCATATTCTGCTTTTTCATTTTTCATTATGACAATATGTATCGAAAATATACAAGGACTTTGTTTCTAACATTCCTTGCTAATTAAATTCGATAAGGGACCGACCAAAAAAAAAAATTTCATAAGTGCATCTAAAATATTCAGCTTTTATTGGTAACTTTTCATGTGATATTGCAGTATTAACACTCAAATATCATTAGAATTGCCCAGTGCAATGCGTAGGTTGCTGTTTAGTAGTGATATGAGCCAGAGTTATAAATCAAAAGGTTCTTGCCTGTTTAGAGGAAAAATCTTCCCATCCCAGTGAGCTTCATGTCGCTACGTTGATCGCTTCAGCAGGATACCGTTTCTATTATGACAAAGAAAGTCCTTCACCAATCAAATTTTTAGGGGAAAAGATTATGGAGAAAATTACCAATATAATTCTAAATTTATTGCTTGAATGTCGTTTTAATTATAAACTTTTCAATTTTGTCAATATAGTTCTAAATTTTCGCACAAAATTTCAATATCTTCTACTATTGCCACTAGAAATTACTAACATGATGATCCATAAATTGTCTATGTTAGCATGTTACGGAGGATGATCGGTGATGACTAGACACTACATCAGTAATTTTTGGTGGCGATTGACCGAATTGACTACATGAATATTTCACACAAAAGTTTATGGCTACATTGGAACAAATGAAAAATTTAAAACGATTTTTGTACAATTGGTTTAGAATTGATTGTGTGGGATTATGCATCAAGTAATGGTTATGCCACTGACACGTTTAAGTCAAGTCACTATCCTTTCTAGAACTCGAAGGAGGAAGAAATTTAAGTGGGGTAAGTATACTAAAAGTGCTATAAATTTTGTAAGGTGCTTACTTATATACCATAACTTTTTTTTGGCTCACATGAGTAGCATTAATTTGAAAAAGCGACCATTTAAGTGCAATTGGCGAATTGCCTCACCGGAAAATCCGACATGCAAGCCAGTCGTCCTACATGGCATTGTTGTCACTCATGTGGATAATTAATAAAAATTAAAAAATTAAAAAATCCACATCAAATTGGAAAATTAATAAAAAAATCCACATAGGACCATTTGCTGGGAATGACACTCAAATGATCAATTTTACTCTAATGTGGCACTTAAGTGAGCAAAAAAAGTTATGGTACTTATGTTCTATACAAAAGTTATGGCACTCCTATTGTCCTTATCTCAGTATTTTTATTATAATTGAAATGGTTGGAGAGACCCAATGCAGCTATTCCTATGAACTTTACCATAAGGGTCCCACTTAGACAAATATTTTACATTAATTAGTTCTTTATAAGAAATATTAATAGAAGGTGGTACCATATACATAAAATTAGGTACTTCTCATGAATGAGGCTCATTGCATATAAAATATAAAATTTTTTAAATTAATTTTCAACAAAGATCGAAATTAAAATATCATCAAAACAATTATAATGTATCCTTTTTTTTCCAACCACCGTATGGAAAATCCATCATATTCACTCCTTATTTTACTCGCATAAACTCAAATATAAATAAGTAGGTTAGGTTTAACATTTAAATGAGCAATTATGTAAAAAGGATAGACGTATAAAGGCTCAAGCCTTTTCCATCCATATTTTGACTTTCGATGCCCCTTTTACCTTAAATAGGCCATAATATCTCTCACGAGTCCTACATTTAGAATTATTTTTTTCACCTTTTCTTCTTCTCTTTCTTTGGAAATTATGATGCATTTAGAATCGACAAAAAATATGTATTTGCCAAAGGTTTCATTGGATTGTCTTATAATGTAATTACAATTGTCATAATTTTCTTATCAACAACTAATTATTCCACTTAATCGGCCATACTTTTTAGTTTTGTCAATGTAATCCTAAACTTTTAGGCCATATTTCAATGTACTCTTTCCTGTCAATTGCCATTGAAAACGCTGATGTGGTGTCTAATCATTGCCGACCTTCCTAAGTAGCATGCTAATGTGGGCAATTTGTTGATTTCCACACCATAATTTGCAACGATAATTGGCAAGAAAGATTACATTTAAATATTGTGCAAATGTGTAAAACTATATTGACAAAATTAGAAAGTTAAAACTAAATTGACATATGTACTATAAGTATAAGACTAAATTGATAATTTTTTCAAATATTCAATTAATCATTCTTTCAATGGACACATGTATAAGCATTTTTGGGATAAGTATACTAGAAGTGTCATAACTTTTGAGCAGCACTCACTTAAGTGTTACAAATTTGAAAAATTGATCACTTAAGTACCATTGGTGATTTGCCTTGTCGGAAAATCCGACGTAAACGTTGGTCATTTTACGTGGCATCAATAGTGCTAATGTGTATAATTAATTAAACAATTCAATTTTTTTTAAATTTTTTTTGTTGGAATGTGAAATTAATAAAAAAATCCACATAGGACGATTTGCTAGAATTAACACTCAAATGATCGATTTTATTCCGATGTGGCGCTTAACTGAGTGAAAAAAATGTTACGGCATACGAAATTTACGACACTTCTGCTGTTCTTACTCCAATTATAGGCTATACTTAAAGCTCAATAAGCAAAAAGCCCATGAATGAGTTGAATGAGATTTTTTTGGAGGCATGTTTGAAAATGATGGGCTTTCATGAAAAATGAGTGGAAGAGGTACACTACCGTTTATTTTGGTGTGAAATTTAATGGAAGCCTCCAGAGTACTTTCAGTCATTTAAGAAAATTAGGACAGGGAGACCCTTTTTCCTCCTATTTGTTTATTCTGGTGGCCAATGATCTATCCTCCCTTATCAAGAACGTAGTGGATAATGGCAGTATCAAATGCATTATTAATTAAGCGTGTCCTATTCTGTGTCATTTGCTTTTTTATTTTATTTTATTTTATTTTTTTGCATATGATTCAAAGTGTGGGAATAAATAGGCAATTAGAGGGTGGCAACCGACTACAAGAAGGAAGAGCGTGCATCTCAAGGCAGACTGTGCAATTGCGCACAAACGGCGATTGAACGCTCGTCGTCCATCCGTTTTTGCTGAAAATTTTCAGGGGAGTTCTTCAACATGTCGATGTAGCATAGGTAAAAATTTCAGGCCAAACGGATATTGAAATGTTCGCTTTAGAAGGCCCAACGTCATAATTTTTTTCCGGGCAACCTATTGTAGAATCAGCCTACGTCCTATTGGAAAAATACGAATTCAAGAAGCCATACTTGGAACTCGCACACAAGCCAAATTTGGTATCGCAGGGAGACGTAAACTCTAATACCTCCTTCGGCCTTTAAGAAATAAAGCAGCATTGCATATGATTGAATCTAATAAGATATCTTATTTCTTATTTGGCAAAATACTGGATAAGTTGAGGGGATATCTCTACGCCTCAATATTGAGATTTAGTTGGCCTATCATAAGTTTGATAATAACAAACAGAGTAAGTAAAATAGAAACCAAACCCTCAGATAACAAGTAAATCACAAAAGAGTAACCAAACACAAATGCCAGAAACCATGCTAGAAACGACCATGAAGAAAGTGGCATCGTGGCAAATTAGTCATATGTCTTCCATGATGTCAGGAGTTCCATTCACGCCGTGAGCAAATATTTGAATGGCTTGCACTGTGTTATATAACTATGGCGTACCTTATGCTACTAGAATAGAAGAACTTTCTAAATTGGAAGACCCTGTGTGAGGTAATTGGCTCGAGACGGTGCGGAGATTTTTTTGATTGCTAACATCTTGGTGGGCTGTAGCGACGAGCTCATCAACCTCAAACTTGAGGGAAACGTGCCAAAAAAGACCTAAACTTTTGTTTTTGCCAATTTAGTCTAAACGTTTTTTTTGTGCCGATTTAGTCCTAAACATTTTTACATTGTGCCAATTTAGTCATTTCCGGCTAATTTTGGCCTGATTTTGCTAACCTGGACGTCGCCGGCCGACGTGGCTCCGATCGCGCTTAACGTGGACAATTTTTAATAATATTTTAACATTTTAATTTTAATTTTATTTATTATTATTTATTTCTCTATCTTTATTTTTCTCCTCTTCTTCCTCCGGCCGGTCGCTGGATCTCGACGACTGACCAGAGGCGACGGCTGGCGAGGTCGAGGTCGACCTCGCCGGATCTGGCGACGAGTTGGGGTTTGAGTCGGACTTCGTCAACGGCTCGCTCTTCACCTTTTGCGAGCTCGTCTCCAGGGAGTCGTTCTTCTCTCCGAAGAAGGCGGGGTACCTCGCCGCGAGGTTGGAATCCGTAGCGAAAGCGAAGCTGCCCCCGCCGTCGCCGAGGCGAGTGGAGGAGCTCAATGGCTCGGGTCGAGTCAAGCCCGAGGAGCGCCGTGAAGGAACTGGCGCTCTTCGGGGGCGGAGCCATCAGGTGCCGGAGATCCTCGGGGAGCACCGACTCCAGCGCAGCGTCGGTGGATCCGGCTAGGGTTAAAGCTGTCGGCTCCATCGGGAATCGGCTTCGGGAGCTGATCGAATCGAGCTGGCCTCCTCGCGTGGAGTTGGCGGGGCTCGCCCTCGCCGGCCATGGGCGAGGCTCGACCCTTGCCAGATCCTACGAGGGCGAGCCTCGCCGCCCAGGCCTCGAGGGTGGCCTTGCGGCCACTGGCGAGGTGGCCAGCGAGGTCCACCTCGCTGGTCGTCGTCTCTGGTCAGTCGCTGAGGTCCGGCGACCGGCTGGAGGAAGAAGAGGAGAAGAAAAAGAGAAATAAATAAAAATAAAAAAATAAAAAAATATTATTAAAAAGTTGTCAATGTCAGCGCCGATCAGGCCATGTTAGCCGACTAGCGTCCAGTTAGCAAAATCCGGCCAAAATTGGCCGGAAATGACTGAATTGGCACAATGAAAAAAGGTTTAGGACTAAATCGGCACAAAGACAAAATGTTTAGGACTTTTCTGGCACTTTTCCCTCTAACTTGAGGGTCACATATCGATTGCCCCATGGTCGTTGCATTAGTCGCTTGATACCATCGTGTGTGTGTGAGAGAGAGCCTCAAGCGACCGCCATGTTGGTGATTGCTTGGGATGTGATGCAACAACCACCTCGCAACGGTTGTTAGTTGTGCCACAATGGCATCGCTATCTCTTTCATTAAACAAGAAGGAACATCATTCTTTATTTGATCTCTAATATGAACAAAATATCACACTTAAAGCCCTAAATGGGAAAACAAAGTTATTAACATCCAAAAATACCCCTACAAACACGTGCTGGTCATGAGAGGCAGAAAACTCTAAAATCAACCTCATTGCCACATGTAGGCTGTAATTTACAATAGCGCAGCCCATAGTAGTTATGAAAACAAAGGATAGCCAAGGATTTCGAGAATCCTTAAGCTAGATTTCGATGGACATATAAGCAAAAATACATAATTCTATGATGAAGTAGTTTGTTGCCACGTGTTGAAGCTAAGAGACATTGTTAAAGACATAACATTGACAGTGAATTTAGGCGGGAATGGTTAAAAAGGCACCAAACTCAAGAGGAGCAGTTAATTCTTGCTAGACAAGTCATGAAAGCATTGTCAAACAAGTTAAAAACTAGATATAGATAAGGTGGTTCAATATAGAACGTGGAGTGACTATTGATGAGGAAGCAATCGACCACCGATGGTTACCAAATTGGCCTATAAATACCGCAGGCAGTCCAATAGAGAAGCCCCCCGAACAACACACAAAATTACTTTATCTTACTTTTATCTCTGCTTAATCTAGCTTAGTTGTAGCTTAAGATTTCCATCTTAAATTCAATTCTGGCAAGTGTCTATATCCCAGGCAGTGTTGTTAATTAGATTGCAGTGCTAACCCACTGCCCTATGTTGTTGATTAGATTTTGATGTTATGTCTTCATCCTCATCTTGGAGCAGTGTTTACTAGGTGTTGTTGCCACTATCCAACATTGTCGATTAGATTCTTACGTTGTATCCTCATATTTATCTAGGAGCACTGTTTACTAGGTGTTGTCACCATCGTCCAACGTTGTCGATTAGATTATGATGTTGTGTCTTCATATCCATCTAGGAGTAGTGTCTACTAGGTGTTATCCTCATCGTCCAATGTCATTGATTAGATTTCGACGTTGTGTTCTCGAACTAATTAGAAGGCAGTGTTTTTTGGATGCTTTTGTTAATATCTAGCGTTGTCGAATTTTTTTTAATATTGTATAAATCACTTTAATTTTAATAGGCTTTCATTATTATGTTAAAGTGAGTTTATATGGCACTGTTGATTATATTTCAACATTGCTTATCGTTGGTATTAAGCTCGTGTTAAGTGTATTAAGCAGCTTCTTTAGATTCGGGATTATATAATAGATATAGTCTTGTTCACATTTGACCATCTTTGTCCGAATCTAACATAGAACATGAGTCTTCTTTAATAAAAAAACATAATATAACATTTGGTGGAAGATATTTCGTTTCGAGATCCAAAACCAGCAAAACAAAAGTAAGCCGACTAGTCACTACCACAAGGATTTCCACTCCCACATAAGGCCATACAAAAAAAAATCCCCAATCAGATTGCCATATGGGTCTCAAAGGTATAAAAATCCATGTCACAGTTAGGTAGCATATCACATTTATGACTACTATACCAAACCAACCTGAGCATGAGTGATGTTTTCGGCTCCTTACAGCCGACCCATCAACCCCAAAGCGGTAATAGCTGATGGTTTTATTTATTTATGTTGATGGGCTTAAGGCCCGTCCGCCCATGTTGGGCCTAAGAACCCGGCCCGCAAGATTAGGGCCCATGGATGAAGGGTTGAGATGTGAAGAGATGTTATGTTGAGGGGATGTGTCTTTTGGAGAAGACGTATTTAAGGGAAAAAAAGAAAAAAAGTAAATGCACCTTTTGGATGTACGTACATCGTTCTTTTCTCCCTCTCCCAAAACCAACGTAACTTTTTTCTCCCCCTTGAAGCAACAAGACGCTCCTCGGTAGAACAGGATCAGAATCCTTCCTCGATCTTCAGCACTGGTGTTTAATCTGTGGATAATAAGGTACGCTCGATTTTGTGGTGTGTCTTTGATCGGTAATACATGTTTGTTCCTGGGCTCGTCTTCCGCATTTGTTTTAGGGGTTCGATTTAGTATCGAATCCGTTTTAGGGAATTTGATATACCCAACAATAGCCATTCTTGATGTGACCATAATGAATAGTTATGATAATCTATGATTCTTGAAAGAGTTTCTCCTTCAGCGATTCTCAACGTAACGATTCGAACTTCAGACTCACAACTCATGATGCAGAAAGTCTAAACGATTTATCCAAGCATTGTCCCGAGAGATGGCATCCTATGTCTTAATACAACAAAAGAGAGTAAATGCAAGAAATATAAATCAAAACACAATTTCTATCCTAGTTCATCTTTAAATTAGGGAAATATCTAGTAATGAATTCCATGATTACAACTCTCAACTACACGAGAAAGAGATTATATGTAGGCATCCAAGTCATCAATTGCATATAATATTAAGCAATTTTCAATCCATTCAATTGGTTTCCTCCACGAATGACTAGACATACCTAGATAGGATATCTTCCGAATTTTCTTTTTCTTTTTCATAATTGAATTGATGGCAAAACATTTAGGATAGAGATACGCGCAGAATTTAATCGATGATGCGGTACCAACATAGAGATACGCATTGGAATTTAATCGATGACATGGATCGGAAAGCTATAACTACGGAAAAATAAAGTGCAAGAAAGTAAAGATAATAAAAGATTACATTTTGATTGTCCAAGGGATCCTTTCCAATTGACGAGAGCTTGGTATATATGGACCTTCTATCATAACCATTTGAGAGCAGTTTCTTCGTGGTTAGATTATAGTTCGACGCTTCCGAAAATAATGATCCCATATTCCCACATTGTCAACTCCTTTCAAAATAGCATTCTTATCTCCAAGAAGTTGTTCGTTTCTCATGTTGTCAATTTCTTCAAAATAGCAACCTCAATCTCTATTTTCACCTAACTATTCTTCACGATCTCCTTAATGGATTTACACATACTTGAGCCGTAGATACATTCCTCTAAATTGATCATCTACTCCTTAGTTAACACACTATCAACAACTTTGGTAAAACAATACCATTTTTAGTGTCAATCAATTGCATATAAATGCAATTTTAAAAATTGGTTTTAGAACTACTAAATGATGTAGTGATCTTATTATTAAATAATTTAAAACATTTTTTAGTGTCAATAGAAATGTTTAAAAATTAGAACTACTAAATGATGTAGTGATCTATTATCAAATAATTTAAAACATCATACTTGAGATATCTTGACTTTTGATATCTCAAACCAATTATGTATTGACGTTCATCGTAGGTTTTGAGCATGTAATCATAACATGGAAAATGTGTAGACCATGGGTGGGCAATCACAGCCCCGCGCACATGCGGGCGAAAGTTACGACCTTAGTCAATTTTGAGGTCGCTCACCTCAAGCAAAAGTTACGACCTTAGCGAAAGTGCGGGCGAACGCGCGCGCGCAGGGGCGACGCCGGGGGTGTAATCGTGGCTGAGTTGGAGGTTCGATGGAGGTGGCGACAGGGCGGTAGCGGCGGTGGCATCAAAAGGCGGACTATGGACTCCATGCAAGGGAAGAGAGAGAAGATGGAAAATACTGAGGGTCCGTTGGATGTTTCGCGCGCTACATGTGATGCCTTCGTGTGGCTTAGCTAGAAAATATTTAATTATTGGTAAATATAATTATGAGGATTCGGATCCTCACTTAGCCCCCTGCCAAGTCTGGCATGAATTGCCGAAAGGTCCAACAAATCTGTACCTTCATACGTGTCGATCGAGCAAATGCGTGGATAGTGACTAGCGTGGATACCCGGGATTCCAAAAATAGTAATTCCGGCTGTCACTCCTCCGGGGCCCAAATCCAAACAAGCCAATTACGCCTAATCGGTAAGAATTTTCCTTGATGAGGTGAGATTTCTTATCCACAGCAGCTATAAATGGGAAGCCCTAGACATCCCCCTAGCCCGTGAAAGAGCCTCTTGAATTTGCTCAGATGATGGGGAGTTTTATCAGCGCCACTAGCTCGGGCAAAAGAAATGGCGAAAGCCATCGGAATGGTGGCGAAACCCAGACTGTCTCTTCTCAGTCGACAATTCTTCAGGTAACCCCTTGTTCTTGAATCTGAGTTCGGACCGACATACTCGAGACTGAGAGGTTTTGTGCACTGAACCTTGTAATAATCGTTTGGGAGATCACATCTGTCTCCTTTATCCTTGGTACTTGCTCTGTCCATGGGAAGTTAGAAAGTTTAGCTCCACCAATCTCTTTTCCTATTTCTCCTTCAGTGAAATACCTCATGGTTTGTAATCAACTATGCGTATACAAATAAGCATGTGAACTCTCTCTCTCTCTCTCTCTCTCTCTCTCTCAAGAAAACTGTAACTTCTAACCAGATATCTTTGACCTTCAGGAGAACCTTTTGAGTCAAGTAGCAATTGTGTGTCGTTCGGGCGCATGTGTGTTTGAGAGTGTAATTTCACGATTTTCATCTGACTTTGGCCATCATTTTGTTTGCAGAAAAAGGATATCTGGAAGTGCAAGTAGAATGCTTCTTTGGAATACTCATTTGAGCAAGATTACATGATCTACTTATGTTCTTAAAGTACTACATAAGTAGATAGTCATGGGCTCGACCTCGGACCATCATCGTGGTCGAGACATTGTGAGTAGCTCTACTACTAGCGGGGTCTTATGAAATTCACAGATAAACGAAGACTTTACTTGCTTGATGGTAAATTCTTGCGATGTATGTAGTCTTGGATGAAAGTATTTGAGAGTAGAATAAGATTTAGAGTCTATCTTTCGGCTTTTTGTTAATGAGTGATTTAGATCACACTATTAAAATTCAAGTGGGGTTAATCTTCTATCCTTGTTTCGGTGTAAAGCAAAAGAGATAAAATTGCTTTCCTCAATCATAGCTAAATGTTGTTGAATAATGCGAGGGTTCCAAAGTCCAAAGTATTGGACTAAGATTAGGCAGGATTTCTTAAAGAAGATGCCATTTGTTTGATGAGAAATACAGAAGAATATGGAAAATTCTAGAGACTGCAAGTTGAAACAATTAGCTACTTGTTCACAGTGATTGGATTCGGGAGCTTCGTTGTACAAACCTCATTCGTTGGGGCGATTTGTCTTTTCAGAAGCAATAATTTGGTGTTATGTTTTGTCTCTATCGGTACACCATGCCATCAGCATCAATTGGGATGGAAATATGTGCATACCTTATTTTTCCACCTGAGTAAACTAATTGTAACCAGCACAAAAAGTTATCCAATCCAATTATTAAATGTCTTACACAGAGTTAGCCAAAAGTATGATATTTAAACCAAGCACTTCAACAAAGAACGGGTAGCACGTCGGCCGCTTGGACATATATATACGGGTTAGCTTAAAAACTTGGCCACCACAATTCTAAATAGCTAGAGATGTCTTCTCTTCATCCCAAGATATAGGGTTTATTGCATTCTCCACAAAGTGTGCTGTCACCTAAACAACGTATAACAAATTGAAGAAATTTGTCGTTGCCTATTTTCAATCAACAAATAATCAATTATTTAACTCCTACCACCTCTAATTGATTTATGTCATTAATGAGTTATTATTTTTAGAGTTAATACAACAAAAATTCAAATTGGTATACTCATGTCACATTTACTCAAAATTATTTTTGTATCATAAAAAATCTCAAACTAGTATTGTTGCAAAAGTAAGTGACATAACAAGAAAATAAATTTGACATTAGATTTACATTATTTGATTGTAATAACCTATATCCACAGATAAATTAGTAACGAATTTTACTAAAGATCAAGTGATAAATAAAGATTATAACCACGTTCGGGTCATTCAAACACTTAACGTTTCCCAGTCCCAATTACACTTAATAGCTCACATAGTGTTTAACTCTATAATTTCTCACGAAATAATCTTTTAATCTCACAAAGGAATTAATAAATTTTAATACAATATTTTACTTCGCTAGAACGCTCTTCAATTGAATCACAGTGTAATGTACGAGAAGAGTTGCCGCTTTGCACACACAGCACACCTCTGCTCACATCAACAACAGCCCACACCCACGAGCAAAGAATATGTTATCATATATGGTCGCCCAAAATCGAGTAATCGACTCCAATTATGGAAACGTGTATATCCATGCGCTGAAGCAAATTCGGTCAACCTCAGCAAAGTCCAAGTCTCCCTTTTGAATTCTCCTTGGCGATTTTAATTAGGACACCATTATCTTTTATTTCCTTCTATATTTTCTTCCATCACCAGCTCTAATTCGCCAAAGGAAGTTAGCTTTGCTCGAATTTGGATGTCCGTAAAATATCCAAAACTTTTGACTTTAATAGATCGAGCTTTCTTGCAATTTATCTCAGACGAGGTTTTGTTTATGGGTTCAAACTCCATACATATTCTAACAATTTCTTCCTTAACTCGACATTTGAGCCAGAACTTAATTTGCCTTGAAGTGCATACAAAATGCTGGATGCTACAGGTCACGAAAAAAAAAATAATGCTGGATGCTACAATTATTTATCTTATCTGAACAATCAAAGTAACCCAATATCACCCTTAAAGCCCTAAATGGGAAAACAAAATAAGCCAACAAATGCTACCACGAGGGTTTCCTCTTCCACCTTAGACCATACAAAATGTTCCCAATCAGATTGCTGACAGAAAAATGATTAGATCGGCTCACGAATCACATGCGCATAAAAATCCATGTCACGGTAGAGAACAACTCGGTACTTTGCTTCGAATTAGAATGGAGATTGATATACTATAATTCACAAAATGAATGGAGATTTATCCGCCAAGGTCGTTGGCCCAGTGACAAACGTGTGGCTCCATTTCGATTTCTCTTGTCGGCTCAATCAAACAATTATTCGGACCGGACGCTGAGCTCCACAATGCACTTGCAGACGAAAATGATTGGTGAGTGCTTGGCGGTCGCGCAGCATGATGTGGACGAACCAGAGACAAGCCCACGTGAACGACGTTGCGTGCCGCGTGCGTGTACGATGCATCCCATTTCGGAGAGTCGCGAAGGCGCACGGGGAGCTGTTTTCGAAGGACTCGAAAATTGACACGTGCAATTCATGATGTAGAAATGCCTGCATGATTTTATTTGTCTCTGTGCACCGGCCCATGTGCACACGGTTCCCTCGAGATAAGCCTCTTTCAATGATGGTCCCCTGAGAGCCTAAGTTGGTGATGTACCAAAAAAAGAAAAAAGCATTTCGTGTGAGGTTATTTCGGATCCTTACTAACTTTTCAAAAGATTAAGTTGATAAATGAATGCGTCATTTTAATGTTTGTATTTTTAACATCTGCTTATCCGTAGCTTAGACTCTAGCCTTAGATTGAACAGTGGAAATAATAACTTAAGACCTGTGAAATGCGATGCATGCCACATGCATCTTATGTTTGGCATTCCAGAGAAACAAGGTGCCGCACAAACCGGGATTCATCTTAAGTATCCGTGAGAAATGGATCTCGATGTTTAGATGACCGCCCGCTGAACAAAAGCACAATCTCGCTCATAAATCATAAAATCTCTTATATTTTCGCGTGTCATGACATTTTTCCGTGTGAGAATTGCGAAAAACTATGAAGAGTTACGATCCATTATAATCCAGAAATCCGTTTTTCGAAACTTAGAACTGCCAAACAGAATAAGAGGGGGCGACATTTTTGGTCATCATTGATTCCTCATCCGCCATATTTAGGAAGGACAGCTGGGCTTTTGGAGTGACAGACTATCACTCAACCACTTTCGCGTGTCACATTTATGACTACTGTGCCGAACTAACCTAAACATGTGTTAGTGCTTTCGGCTCTTTTTACCGCCCGACCCATCACCCTGATTGCTATAATAGCCATTGTCGATGTAATCATTTTGGGTAAGTAGAGAAATGCCTAGAGGGGCTAGATAAAACTCTCTGAAGAACTCGGCAAAATAACCCCATAATTTGCGGAGAAAAGATGTCTCCTCACAAAGGGGCTCACAATGACTAGGCCAGAACAATTATTTACCAAAAATACAGATCTCCACTAAGTCGTAAGACCTTGTACGGGGGCTAGTGCTTGCTCAGTGCTGAAAGATTAAGAAAGTTGGTCACCTGATGACGGGGAAACCGGTGACCAAAGTCCAGGTGAACGGCGGCCGTAACTATAATGGTCTTGAGGTAGGAAAATTTATTGTCGAGTAAGTTTCGACCCACATGAAAGGCGAAACAATTTGGGCACTATCTCAAAGAAAAACTCGGTAAAATAGACATGTCTGTAAAGATGCGGACTATCTTGGAAAGAAAGAATAGTTACAATAATATGCGATTCTTGAGGGATTATCTCCTTCTAAGAGTTATCAACTTAATGGTTCAAACTTTATACTGACAAGTCATGATGCAGAAAGTCTAAATGATTTATTCAAGCATTGTCACAAGAGATATCATCCAATCTATTGGAATTAAGTGCACAAACACAATGAAATAGAGAGTAAAAGCAATAATGAGAAATCAAGATACAAGGTTTATTTTTATTCATCCTTAAATAGGGCTATATTCACTAGATGATTCTACTATAATTAGCACCCCCACTTCTTTGTTATAGCTTTCAATTATAAGAGAGAGATTACATATAGGCGAAAGCGAAAAAAAAAAAGGAAAAAAGAAAAGAAACAAACTAGAGGTCAAGAAAGCTCGAGGTCACTCAATAGCTACTCATGGCCCCAGCCAAACTATCAACAAAATATGGGGCCAAACTATAAAAAATCTCTGACAAACTAGGAGCGCTGCTCCTCACAACCTTGGCCCGCTCACTAGAAAGCGGGACCCCTTATGCTTTCTTGTTGGTAAAGAGTACGAACCACATTCCAACAAAATGTTCATTGGTGTTTGATTGAGCCATTATTTGTATCAGTGTGCCTGCGAATATATGCACGCAGTTCACCCTAGAGGAAAAGTCTCTTCATTTATTTGTTTTTCTTAGAGCTTGAGTTGCTAATATGAAAGAGTATTTGGTATAAAGTTATCTCATCACGTAAAATTTTGTGAGACCTTACCAACTTTATTTAAAGTTTAGGGTCCATTTGTTTGAAGCAAAAATTGTTTACAAAAAATTGTTTTCCGAAGTTTTTATATTTGAATGACAAAAAACTAATTGATATATGAAGAACGTTTTCATTGACTAAAAACAACAAGTTTGGACTATGGGAAAACAACTGTCCTTTCTAGCAAGAAGGAAATCACTTTACCCTCCTCTGTCTCACTCAAGTAAATTGGTTTCGAGAGCATTCTGCCACTTTTGGTTGACTTTCACTTTCAATCCGATTCACCGCCTACATGCCCTTACTACCAAACAAATGAAAACTAACAATTTTCCTTGAAAATGACTTCCATGGAGAATATTTTCCTTTATCATGAAGTTTTCAATGAAACAAGCGCACCCTTAAGCAGATAAATAAAGGTGTAACATAATATTAAGATATTTTAACATTTTCCTTCACACTTTATTTGGTCTTTATCTTAAGATTTCAGTGTGGAAATATATTTGGGAGTCATATTTGGGACCTAAAAATATATGAACCTAGACCTTCTGCTCTAATATTTTTTGATATTACATTGGACCTCTACCAACTATTCTAAAAATTAAAACTATTAGATGATGTAGTGATTTAGTATGTAAATAATGTAATACATCATACTTGTAATATCATGGCTTTTGATATCTCAAACCAATTAAGTATTGACATTCACCATAGTTTTTGAGTGTGTAATCAAAATTAATAATGCACGTGATAACACGGGATGTGTTTAGACACATGGGTGGGCAATCTCAGGCGCGCGCATATGCATTTAATCAATTTTGAGGTCGTTCACCTCAAGCAAAGTCACGACCTTAGTGTGCAGGCGGGCAAACGCGCGAGTGCGGAGGCAGCGCCGGTGTTGTGATCGTGGCTGAGTTGGAGGTTCGATGGAGGTGGTGACAAGGCGGTAGCGGTAGTGGTAGGGGTAGCGGCATCTCAAGGCGGACCATGGCTCCAAGCAAGGGAAGAGAGAGAAAATGGAACATACGATGCGGCCATTGGATGTTTCTGGGATAAGTATACTAGAAGAGCCAAAAGTTGTGTATGGCACTCACTTTGGTGTCAAAAGTTTATTTTGGATCATTTAAGTGTCAAAATTTTTAAAAACGATCATTTCAAGACCAACGCCGATCTGATTGGTTAGAAATTCGACGTGACCTTTTTATTTGTTTATTAATTCCTGTTCTTTCCATGTAAGTTGAATCTTGACTTTAACCACCATATTCTATTGTATAATCTGTGAAGGGATTGAATTTCTTTTTATTTATTATTCAACTGGCCATTTTCCTTTCTGGCCGAACGTCTATCAACTGGGTTGAGAGTCAAGGTGGATGTCACATGTCCGTAGCATGATTATATGGTATTGAACAAGTTGAAATGGGATTATTAAGAACTTGGGGGGTTTTTCTTGGTATTAGCTGATCAAGGTTCGTTGAGCATGTGCAACGTCAAATGTCGAAAATTGGCATCTTCACCTTTTTACGTGTTATCGAATGTCATAACAACCAATGACTACATAAACCGCATGTCAGTCTGCCAGTTCAGGACTTGCTAAAATGATGATTTGTCATAAGGTTGATACTCCACCGAAGTATTGTGGGGTTTAGAGAAATGAGTAATGGTCATAGAGCTAAATTAAGACTTATGTAAAGTTCCTGAATCATGATACTCCTCCATCTTGATTAGGAGCAGGAGTAACGCATAGGGTTTTGTTTATGCTGGCTTTGATTCAATATGCTTCTTTGTTTTGGTTCCCATCGTGTGTACTTGAAGATATGTTGAGCTTTGGACTAATAATATCTGCGTGCACTTGTTCTAGGTTTTTAACGAAGTTTCTCACTGAGGATTTGCCTAAGCTATTTGTAAGACCAAAGAAGATTGTTTTAGATTTTCAGAAAGGAAAATCAGTTGGTCTAGTCACAATGATTTCAGACCTGGAGAGATGAATGAAGGAAACAAGGATTATGTTGGAGAGTTATCTGTGACCCTGGTTGATGCTCGGATACTTAGTTATTTCTATGGTAATTACTTCCTGGTACTTGTCATTAGTAATGGCTATAACTGCTGGTCATGGACAGTAAAAAATTTTCTAATTGCAATTGTGCATTAAACTCAAGTTGTTAGTATGTTATACAAGATTGGACCTCTTCATTGTCATTTGAGCCATTCTTTACTGCACTGGAAATATCACTGTTCTCCTTCTGGTGGCAGGCAAAACTGACCCACATGTTGTCCTAAGCTTGGGGGATCAAATAATTAGAAGAAAAAAGAACAGCCAGACCGCTGTCATTCGGCCTCCTGGAGAGCCAATCTGGAATTAGGTAAAGCTGTATGCGCTAGTTTGCTAGTTTTGCATGATAGTCGTACGTGCATGGTATGTCTCATTATAATCACTTCATTTGGCAGGATTTTCATATGCTCATTGCAAATCCTAGAAAGCAAAAGCTGCATATTCAAGTGAAGGACACTCTTGGATTTGCAGATCTTACTATTGGCACAGCTGAGGTATAGTAACCATAAAAGCAGTATCACTATGATAAGTTTGCAGTTCGTTGTGGACATTATTTATGGTACTTCGCAAGAAAAAGTGATTATTATGATGCAGTTTGGTCTCTTTTGTCCTCATGTTGTATGCATCTGAGAAAAAAATGTAGGCCGTCTAAACGGCTTCCCAAGATTCACATAGCTAGAAACTCGAACATCCTAAGGTTAAAGACGAGGATTTGTGTACCTGATTTTGAATTCATTGTTCTTGGAGCAAAGTAACAGCAATCCAAGCTTTAATGCTGAAGATCTTCTCCTCTATCACCCTCGGTTCCTAGCTCGATGAGACCGTCACTCACAGTTTTCCTTATCTGAGTTGAGAGAGAATTTTAGAAGAAGTGAAGTCAAGGCTAGAGGAGGGATCTTAGCGTTATTTATAGAGTTTTGGACGGGCACTCTCATCACAGGCCGGGCCCAACTCGGCCCACACAAGCCAGGCCCATATTCGACTGTTAAGAAACTTTATATCCTGCTTTATTAGATCAACCGTAAAAACGGTTAATTACAATCTCAATTAATGTAGCCCACATTAGGAAAATTCTTACATTCTCCCACTTGGGCTATATTAATTGAGACCGTGCTATATGTGCGCACATTTATGTTGATCTAGAGATAATTCTCAACAGTCAATCCGATCTCATAAAGTCTCCAACACTGGATCATGGCGGTAACTGCATATACATACACAGAGCCTTCTATGGTCACAAGTGCTATCAACTTTACTGACATGGATTCAATATGATTGTGTGGCAAATCGATAACACCTCATAAAGAGTTTTACCTTATGTGTTATCCCATTTGTTGGTCACTATTCTCTTACCTTAAGTGTCACATAAAACCGGATGTGGCACTAGAGAATATCTTTATGGTTCTAATGAACCCACATATATCTTATCTTTATGGTTAACCTTTCTTTGTGTGTAATTAAGACATATGTACAAGGCTAATAACTGAATGCCCCTAGCCTTTACTCAAGATTTACACAGTACCTTGAGATTTTCCTTAGATATATGTACACAACTCAATAACAACTTATGCAAAAGGAGTTGACATATATCTAAATGTTACATAAAATAACAAAACACATACTTAAACTTTATTAGAGCAAATCTAAAATAGCTCCCACTAAACGACAGTATCCTACGATTCTCCCAAGCTCATGTTTATGATATGTCGCTCAAATACATAAGGGCGTAAGCCTTTAGTCAACGGATCTGCCAACATATCATCTATGGGAACATGCTCTACTATAATGTCATCATTCTGTACCATTTCCTTTATGGTCAAAAATTTGACCTCCATATGCTTAAACCATTTGAGACTTCTGTTGTTATTGAAAAATAACACAAGTAGAATTGTTATCACAATATAACTGTATGGGTCTATCCACAAAATCAAATACAGTCAATTCCTTAATGAGATTCCAAAGCCAAATTGCTTGAGTAGCAGCTGAAAAACATGCTATAAACTCCGCTTGCATGGTAGAGGAAGATATAGATTTATGTTTCTCACTTTTCCACGATACTGCGCCTCCTGCTAACATGAATATATATCCCGTTGTTGATTTTCTATCGTCCTCACAACCAGCAAAGTCTGCATCTGAATATGCCAAGAATCGCAAATCATTGACATATCTATACATCAGCATATAATCTCTTGTTCTTTTTAAGTATTTCAAGATCTTTTTGGCAATGACCTAGTGATCGTGTCCTGGATTTGACTGATATCTACCTAAAAGCCCTGTTACAAAGGCGATGTCTGGTCTAGTGTAAACTTGAGCATACATGATACTTCCAAGTGCATTAGCATAAGGCACATCCTTCATTTGGTTTTTCTCAAAATCTGATTGTGGACACTATGAGAGACTCAGCTTGTCACCTTTAACTACAGGAACAGTTCCTGGTTTGCAATTCTGCATGTTGAATCTCTCCAAAACACGATCAATATATACCTTTTGAGATAAACCTAACATACGACGAGAACGATCCCTATGAATTTCAATACCAAGAACGAAGGATGCCTCACCTAGGTCTTTCATGTCAAAATTCTTCGACAACATTTGTTTTGTTTTACATAGCAACCCAATATCACTACTTGCAAGCAGAATATCATCCACATAAAGTATTAGAAAAATAAATTTCCTCCCACTGACCTTACAGTAAATGCACTGATCTACTTTGTTCTCAATAAAACCAAAAGAAGTAACAACATTGTGAAACTTCAAGTACCATTGTCTGGAAGCTTGTTTGAGACCATAAATAGCCTTCTTCAGTTTACATACAAACTTACCTGGATTATTTGCTGCAAAACCTTCACGTTGCATCATATAAACTTCCTCATCGAGGTCTCCATTTAAAAAAGCAGTTTTAATGTCCATTTGATGTAATTCCATGTCAAAATGAGCTACTAATGCCATGATCACTCTAAAGGAGTCTTTAGAAGAAACTTGAGAAAAGGTTGCTTCAAAATATATCCCTTCTCTTTGAGTGTAGCCCTTGGCCACAAGTCTGGCTTTAAATTTCTCAATCTTTCCTTTTGAATCTCTTTTAGTCTTATAAACCCACTTGCAACCTATGGGTTTATAACCTTCCGGTAATTCAACAAGCTCCCAAACACCATTATATTTCATAGATTGCATCTCATCTCTCATTGCATCCAACCACAAATTTGATTGAGGACAGGAAACGGCGTATATATAAGTCACTGGATCTATAATGCAACCTATATCGTAATCATGTTCTCCTAAATAGATTATATAGTCCGGTGGTATAACTGAACGTCTTTCCCTAGTAGACCTCCTTAGTGGAGCCACTGTAACTTCATTTTGAGTTTGAGGAACTTAAAGGACTTCATATGTGGCCGTTTCATCAATAGGATCCTCAGGGATAACAGGTTCAGTTGTGGCACTGTAGACTCCATAATCGTCCGCATAGGTAAGCAGAAAGACATAACAGGTCTTATCATGTTGTCATGTTCATTAATTTGTGAGCAATCATGCTCTTCAGCTATATTGAATTCCAGAAACTTGGCCGTTTGTGATTCCACAATCCTTGTTCCTCCACTTGAATTATAAAACCGATATCCCTTCGAATATTCTGAGTAAGATACAAAATAACATCGAATGGTTTTGGCTCCCAACTTTCCTAATGTTGGATTATACAATCTTACTTCTACAGGACATCCCCAGACCTTGAAATGATTCAAACTTGGTTTGCGTCCAGTCTATAACTCAAAAGGAGTCGATGCAACAGCTTTGGTAGGAACATGATTCAATATATAAAGAGCTGTTTTTAAAGCCTCACCCCATAAAAAGTCAGGCAAATTAGTCCTACTCATCATACATCTTACCATATCCATGAGAGTACGATTGCGCCTTTCAGCCACACCATTCTGTTCAGGACTTCCAGGCATAGTGAATTGAGCTACTATCCCAGAATTCTCTAAGTATTTAGGAAATGGCCATTTAATTTGCCCAACATTGCCATGTTTACCATAATATTCTCCACCTCGATCAGATCTAACCTAGGTAGCACCGACACGCGACACGACACGACACGACACGCGACACGTTATTTCTCAAAAAAGTAGAGAATTCCGACACGTTCCGACACGTTGAATATTAAATAAATATTTTTATATATAAATGCATAAATAACTAAATACTAATAATAAAAAGAGCCTAAAATTAATCTATACTAAAAACATTAATCCTACATTTGTTAATATCATTTATTTTATTTTTTTAAATTTGACAAATTCAACTACATTTCATTGTAATAAATTAATAATCCATAAAACTTGAAGGAAAAAACAAGAAATCCACGTTCCACTATTAAATTTAAAATTTAACAATAAGCAAAAAAACAATCAATATTCCATCAAGTAATATAACAAAAAGTCATTCATCCACATTATCCACTTCTTCTGAAAAAAAAACAGACTCCATCTCCGGCTCATCAAGTGAAAGATTTGCAACTTCAAGCACCCCAACATCTTCAAACGAATCAAATGCATCTCCGCCAATATCCCACATCTTAGTCTCTCCTTCTGCATATTGTGAGCTTTTTCTTGATAGAAGACGAAGATTGCTATGAATAAAAACCAAATCTTCTGCACGTTTTGGGGTCATCTTATTTCTACTCACCGAATGCACAAATGAGTAAGTACTCCAATTTCTCTCAGCACATGATGAAGAAGAAGGTTGTGCAAGAAGCTTTAAGGCTATGCTTTGAAGCATCGGTGAACATGCACCATGATTAACCCACCAAGCCTTAGGATTCATAGAATATCGATTTTGAATGGAATCAAAATCTCTAAAATCCCCATTTTTACTCACAAAATCTACATACTCCAAATTCACCTTGTTGCGCTCATCCAAGTTAGGAAAGTATTTCTCGAAGCATTTCAGTCTTTCTTGGTTGATCTCCTTATTCTTATATGGAGAAATTCGAGTAGGATCTTCATCAAGCCATTGTTCACTATAGTACCTTTATTTAATAAAATAAAATAAAATTAGAAAACAATAATAAAGAAGAAAGTATTATATTATCATGTTAAAAAAAGAATAACTACTAAAGTAATAATATCATATAATTTTAGAACTTACCTGGGATTTAAGGCATGTGCCAAGCAATGAAGTGGGGTATTGTTCTTTTTCCAACGATCTTCAAGAATTGTGTGAATCACCTCATAAAATGTGGACTTCTCATCTAGCCTCTTCACTTCATGTGCATATATAGCTTTCTTCACTTTTTCGATCATTGAACCCCACATATCAAAAACTAAGTGAAGACAAGGCTTATCAGTGTCACAAGTTCTAAGCATATCATAAATAGGAGCCGTGAAAGAAAGTATATAATCAATCAAATCCCACCAAAAATCATCCAACACCTTCTCCTTGACAAACTTAGCTTTCTCTTGATTAACATCTCGATAGATACTCCATTTGTCACAAATCACCATGCTTTGAAGACCACTTTTTATCAACTTGAATCTTCTAAGCATCACAATCATAGCAAAACGTGTATCCGCTACAGAAAGCAACTTCAAGCTAACAAAGTCATGGTATATTGCTAATCTCATAGAATGGTTCATGATGAAATGTTTGATTTGCATAACTTCCTTAACAATAGCTGAAATCCAACTACATTCCTCATAAACCATTTGATTGCTCTCCATATTTTTCGCGGCACAAATGTTCTTCAAAGCTAGATTAAGAGTGTGCACCACACAAGGTGTCCACATAATGGATGGAAATTCTTGCTCAATGAGTTGTCCCGCGCCCTTACAATTTGAAGCATTATCCGTAATTACTTGGACCACATTCTCATGCCCAATTTCATTGATAACTCCTTTCAGCAAGTTAAAAATGAAATGCATATCTTTTATTTCTCCCGAGCAATCAACTGATTTTATAAACATCGGTTCTCCATCCGATACCGCCATGAAATTAATAAGCGGTCTTCTTTGTGAGTCACTCCATCCATCACTCACAATACTTACACCCTTCTCCTTCCACATGATTTTGATAGGTGCACACAACCTATCAATATTTGCCTTCTCTTTTTGCAACAATGTGGTCCTCAACAAATTATATTTCGGTGGTACATAACCCGCAATATTATGATTAGCGGTATAAGTGAAAGCGGATTGAAAATAAGGATTCCTTGCTAAGTTAAACGGCAAGCCCGCCGAATAAAACATCCTAGCAATCTCACAATCCAGACGTTCCCGTTGAGTCATATTAAATGCATTTTCAAGTGATTTTCCACTCCCACTTCCACCTTTCCTTTTTTTGGATTTCAATGATAAATCTATTCCGTCACCACCACCACCACTAAGTGAATAACTAGCAAGAGGCAAAGGTACATTTCTAGTTGCAATACTCATTAATTGAGTATGGACCTCTTCCTCTAATTTTTCCATCTCCAAAAGATCTTTTTTTTCTACTTTTGTGCACTTTCCAATTCCTTTTCCACTTATCATCATCAAATGGCACCTCACTCTTGTGTATGAACTCTTATAATCTTTTTGACAAAAGTTGCATCTCCAAGACAAATTCCCTCCCGCATCAGTATGATTAACTAACTTAGTAACATACCTCCATAATGGTTGTTTTACAACTTCATTGCTAGAGGTAGGTTGTTGTGTGCTTGAAGTACTACTAGCCATGTTTGAACTTGAAGACATTCTGCAAAAAAATAAAAATAAATAAACATGTTATTATCAATTGCTATAAAGTTTCTTAGTAATACAACAGCCAACAGCAGCGAACAGCAGCAATATAGCAGCAATACAACAACTATACAGCAGCAAATGGTAGAGAACGGTAGTAAGAATGAGCAGATTATCAATTCAGTGTGCAAAGAACAGCAGCTATACAGCAGCAAATGGCAAAGAACAGCAGCTATACAGCAGCAAATGGCAAAGAACAGCAGCAAATGGCAAAGAACACAGCAGCAAATGGCAAAGAACAGCAGCTATACAGCAGCAAATGGCAAAGAACAGCAGCTATACAGCAGCAAATGACAAAGAACAGCAGCAAGAATGAGCATATCTGTTTAAACCAACCTGAACAATATTATAGAAAAAATGTGGAAAATATTCATTTAACTTCTTCATAAGGACACTTCCTTTTCAACAGGAAGATAAAAAACTTTCGACAGCAGTTAATCAATCAACAAGAAAGCATGAACAACCAAGAAAAATGATGACCCGAAATAATGGCGGTAAATCGTTAAAATAGTAAAAGGAATTATTTGGAGAATAAAAGTTGATAAAATGCAAAAACGAAATAACTAAGGTCCAAGCAGGGGAAACAACATTAACTATTGAGGTAACCAAACCTAGAAAATTTACTTAGCTAGCGGATTGTCCTCCCTCAGGATATTCTGAAGATAATCCTAGCGATATGATAGGCGCAAAACAAATAAATGGAGAATTTCAGAAGGCATTTCGCCCATTAATAGATGAGAAGCCACAAAAACCAGAGCCATTAACTCCATCACCATTAGGTCATCGTTTTTAACCAATTATAGTCAGCTCCATTGATTCACAGCCTCAATTTAGGCAACGAACTCGCTACACATCCCAAAACCAAAAAAAAATCTCCACATCAATAAATGGAGATAACCTCAAGAAATGGTTTTCAAAGCCAACAAAATTTTAAATTCCTCCGAACCAACATCTTCACCTTCACACGTTTACTTGCCTCTCAAGAATTTTAGTGATCAGGTGACCACTGATACAGGACACGGCCGACTGTTCCGGCCCCTATGCTCTAACAGAAACGAAGTCAACCCCATTATCATCATCAGATATGAAGCAAAAGACGTCGAATTACTTTTCGATGATTCATATTTCTCACGTTTCCTCGGACTCTAAACAGGGGAAACTCCATCAAATCAAATTGACTCGGGAAGAAGAAGGCCCGACGGGATTGGAAAACAAGCCAACAGGATTCCAGAAGCGTCCGATGGCTACAAGGGACGAAATTCAAAACCCGAGCTCTTCCCAAAGAAGGTAAGATAAAAAAAAAAAAAAGGAACTTTGCGACTTATTAAAGCCTAAGAAGACTAGCCGGAGCACGGGGAGCGCGGAAATTCAATAAGAACCGGCGAAATTCACGACACCGATCGAGGAGTCCTCGATTCTCGCGAGACGACGATCAATCGGGGAAGAGCACAGGAACGAGTCAAGAGGACGGAAACAGAGCCGGACAACGCCAAACAACGCCCCTCAGCGAATCGACGGGCTTCCTCTTCGGAAAAGAAAAAAAAAATATTAGACAGAGGGTTTCTGTTCCAATTTTTCGACATCAACAAACTCTAGGGTTTGTCGAAAAATCCCAAATCGCATTATAAAGAAATCCAAGATGCTAACCTGAGATGAGCAAAATCGCAAGATGAAGAAGAGCAACGCGGCAACGCCTGTGAGAGGCAAAGGCGACGGCTCGCCGTCGGGGCGACGGCTCGATGCTTGCGAGAGAGACGAAGGCGAGGTTGGAGGCGACTGTGGCGATGGGTGGGGCTGAGGCGTGGGGGCCTACGGCGAGTCGGCGACGCTGACTGGTGGGGTGAGCCGCGCGGCCGGCAAAGCAACACCGGCGACACTCATGGCGAAAGAAGAGAAATAGAGTGCTCTGCTCCTCAGGTGCGTGCGAGTCCGACTGAAGAGGGAAGAGGAGAGTCCAAAAGGAAGCGTCGACTGAACTTTTACCTTTTATTTTTTTTATTTTTTTATTTTTTTTTCATATATTTATATTTATACCCCAAAAGTTTTGGAAATTTTTAAAAATAACCCCGTGCGTGTCGGAGTCACGTGTCGGAATTTTCGACTCGCGTGTCGAAGCGTGTCGGAGGTAGTTGACCACGTGTCGGTTTTCCCGACTCGCGTTGACCGCGTGTCGGAGCGTGTCGGACACGTGTCGGAGTGTCGGACACGACACGAAGGGTCCCGGAGAGTGTCCGTGCTACCTAGGATCTAACCACCTTTATTACCTATCCTAACTGTTTCTCAACTTCAGTCTGAAAAATCTTGAATTTTTCAAGAGATTCAATCTTTTCCTTAATCAGGAATAAGTAACCATACCGAGAATAATCATCGATAAATGTAATGAAATAAAAATTTCTACACAAAGTTGCAATATAGGGTCCACTGATATCGGTGTGAATGACTTCTAGTAAGTCAGAACTTCGAACTGCAGTTTTCTTCTTTATCTTAGTTATCTTTCCTCTACAACAGTCTATGCAAGTCTCTAGGTCACCTTTAAGAGTAGGCAGGATGTGTGTCTTTATTAGCCTTTCTACTCTTTCTTTAAATATATGATCTAGTCGTTTATGCCATAATGCATAAGACTGTTCCTTAGGTAGAGGTCTTTTGGGAACAACATTTTCAACTGTATTAGCAATGTATATATCATTGGGAGATAAACACAATCTGTACAATCCATTGAACATGTTGTAGCACCCAACCTTATTTGAACTAAGGAACATAGATACAATATTGTTCTTTATTTCAAAAGAGTAACCACACATATCCAAACATGATACGGAGACTAAGTTCCGTCTAAAGGAAGGTACATAAAAAGTGTTTCTTAATATCATATTAAAACTAGTATCTAAAATCAAAATGACGTCTCCCACGAACTCAACATCGATCTTGTCATTGTTTCCCACAGTGAACTTTGATTCATCCTGATTTGGCATCCTTCTGTTTGTGAATCCATGTATGGTAAATGCAACATGATTAGTTGCACCACTATCTAGCCACCAAGAATTGGATGGGGCTTCAGATAGGTTGGATTCACAGACAAGTGCCAAAGAATCATTACCTTTATGCTCATTTTTAGACAACCAAGCTTTATATTTATTGTAGTGTTTCTTTATGTGTTCCATCTTCCTACAAAAGTAGCAAATGACACATTCCTTTTAAAAAGTGCATGTCTAGGAGCCACTGTGGTGGAGGGGCCAGCAACTTCAAGATTTCCTCTCTTAGGAGCCATATTGTTAAAAGTACCTATGGCTTTAGGATTTCCTCTATTATGAGCAATCCATTTACCCTTTCTGCTGACAGAACTAGAGGCATACATAGCAAGATGCCCTCTTTCTTTCTTCAGTTTCTCTTCCTCTACCACCACTCTAACTATAAGATCATTGATTGATCAGGCTTCATTTTGCGAACTATAGTTCGTCTTGATAATTCCAAAATCAGGAGAAAGAGTATTTAATGCTTGATGCACAATGCAAGCTTTAGGAATATCAACTTGAAGAATTCGGAGTTTTGTATGAAGATCTACCATCCGAAGCACATAATCTCTAACTCCAGTCGAACCATCATATCTCATATTGAAAAGTGACTACATAAGTGTACCTATCTTAGCATTGGAAGAAACACGATACCTAGCCTCCAAAGCTTCCATCATTTCATATGATACGGTCGGTTGGCAAGCCACTCATCAAATGTTCCTGAATTGACCATTTCATAATGAGTAAGCAAATTCTATTACTCTTTTCCCAGGCAGCAAAACGTACTTTCTGGACTTCTGTACTAGCATCAGTAAGGTCTACTAGCCTATCTTCAATAAGAGCAATATGAACATCTGCTAACTCCATCCCAAACGGAAAATCCTCTTTCCATTTCTTAAAGTTTGATCTAGTAAGAACCTCAATCACAATGGAATTGCCATTTACAGAGAAGGTGACTGTTTATACAAGTAATACATATAATTAGCATCATGTGAGTGCTAAACACACATCTCAAGAGCTACATACATCATCATATAAACACCTTTGGGCTCTTCACATGTCAGCGGTCCATGAAAATATATTATAACATTTCGCGAATTCACCACCTTTGGGTGTATGAACCACTAGGGTTAGTCAATTTTCAACCATATGCTGTACATGTATCCCTCCATAAACTAACACACAATCACTCAGAATATGACTATGTATCATCGTTCTGGCTTGACATATGTTTGTAGTATTAAGTTCTTAGCTATAAACAATGAAAAAGAATTGGAACAGAAACATCTGGTTCATGTTGACTTGCTAATCGATAGCATATGGACTTCATTCCCATATTGCTATATTTTGACCAAATCTGGATGGAAATGTAGAAACTGCGATTTTAGTAAGCTGGAAAGTCCCAAATTTGCACAAGTGATGGGCACAAAAAGTCAAGATTCGACTGTGATTCGGATCCTGCCCTGAGTCTATTTTAGCTCAAACTTCAGAATGGATTTGGATGTGGAATGCTTTGTGAATCTTGTCGAGGATAATGATATGTTAGTCTCTAAGGATAATCCAGAAATTTGGTTTACCTTTTTTTAAAATTTTTTAGAATGCTCTTAGGTCACATTTATGAGCTCTCCATAGAGACAAGAGACAGGAAGAGAAAAATGTCTTTCTGATATGAAGTTCAAGTTGCTTTAGAAAAGATCCCTGATCTTGACTCTATATAGATTCTAAATGACTGAAAATTGGGCTGGGTATATGTCTACTATTTCTTCTTCTGAACCTCAGCATTTATCAGAATGCTAAACACTCGGAATCTTAAAGTTAGACATGTAATACAGGTCATCATGCTTGATTATTACTCTGTCCTCCACAATGCAACCCATATTTGGCTTTGCCTAATGTCATTAAGAATTCAAGTTCCATTCAGTGTTTTTTGGAGATTAAAATTTTGTACGTGATGTGAAAATGCTACCACCAAGCTTCAAATGTGTCAAATCTCTGATGTGACAACCAAGTTAGACCTTTTTCTCATCCACCAGATAGTTATTTTCTTGTTCATAGAATTTGTAGCTTAAGTTGAATCATATGATGGCAAATTATGGACTTGCTAATAAGATCGAGTTAGTCAGTTTCATATACGTATCTTTCCTCGAGTGTATCACATTTTCATCGGGAAGATCTTTCTGAATTAGACTACATTTGTGGGTTGACTTGGGCTCTCTCCAAAATACCGTACCCACAGATACAGTTGTGGTCTTGCAAGGAGGTTGGGGAGTGTTTAGAAGGGATCCTCGGGGGAGCAGCTTCGACTTACATATAAAGGTTATGTTGAGGATGAAGAAGACGACAGAGCCTTGTTAGAATCTATGGAGATAGATGTCTTGGATGATGAGTCCGATTTTGATGAGTCAAGTAGTACTTATGGACAGTGGGTAACAACTTTAAGTGGAACAGATAAGGAATCGTTCATGGATGTGTTAGCAGCACTAATTGTGAGTGAAGAATTTCAAGGAATTGTGGCATCTGAAACTGCAAACAGTAGATTTTCAGAGCAAGCCTCAAAGATGGGATCTAGGGTACCATCAGGAGGTGTTATTGCTGAATCCTCCTCACCTTCTGATGCTGGCAGTGCTTCTGGAGGGTCTGGAGGTATTGCTTTTTGATATTGTACTCAAGTGCAGCCTTTTACTTGCATTGGCTGATTAATGATTTTCCCCAAATCTTCTACTGCAGGATCAGTTTTATTGTGGCTTGCAGTCGTAACGAGTATATCGGTGTTAATTGCTCTAAACGTGGGTGGTTCTGGTTTCTTTAATCCTTGATTGTGCAGCTACACTGATAAGGTAATACTTTTTAGTCCATTTTGACTTGGTAGTTTTACTTTAAGTAACCTACCGGCCACTTTGCCTGTGCTGTCCTTTGCTGCAATATCATGGTATGTGAGATGTATGTTCCTTGAACGATGATTCTGTGGTAGCTTTAATGATCTTTACTTGCTATTCTTTTATAGGACAGTTAGGTCCGCTGTTTAGATTCTAAACCCATGTAATATGGGTTTTGGACTAGATGCTTTCATGGACGTGCATCCTCCTACTAGCATTGTATCTACAGGTTGATCATCCAAAGAACATGCAGATCATGTTTGTTGTATAAAATGGTTCATGTACTTGTTTGAAGAAGATGCTTAGAAACTGATTTAGTTTTATTTTTTTCGCAGGATGGTCGGTGATCCACTTGTTTTTGCCTCCCAATGATGGAGTTGGCTAAGTACATTAGTTTCTCATGGCGTTTTCTACTCTCACTTTATCTGAATTCATGGCTGTTAGCAGAGGGATATTCTGATGGTGGCAGAAATTTTTTGTCTCCGACCTTGTGCGACTTAAAGATTCACCTGTGTTCGTTGTTCATATGACAAGGTGACGGTCTTTTTTCCGACACTCGACTACTAGCGAATTAGTAGCTAAGAAAGATCATAATCTGCATTATTGGCAGAGTCGCTGTTCCACATTCTTAGGAAGATTTAGTGTTTCCTTCATGAGATGAGAAGGTTGTAGCACTTGAGATTGTAGGCCAGGCAATTGTATGATAAAGAAATTCCAGTATTAGAAGAATCTAAAGTTTCATTAAAATTCATTTGTAGTTGCTTTCTCTCGAGTTTTGGAGAAATTATAACATTAGAGTATTATATGTATCAAACCTGAATTTGAAACTTTCGAAATGGTGAGTCCTATGCGGTTCTTAGATGGGTAATTCGTATATGACCAATCAAATTCAAATAAGTAAATGTGCCAAATTTATCGAGTAACTTTTTCAAATTTTAAGTGTCGATAAATCCTCGGTCTTGGCTTTGATATTTTACAAAAGCATAAGAAAGTATGCCAAGAAAAATTGTGATTAATAGTAATTATGTAAGCAAAATCATTTAATCGCAAATTTTTATATGGAACAAAACTGAATTTTAGAATAATTATTAAATCTGAATTTGAGTTTTGGAGAAACTATTACATTAGAGTATTATGTGTATTAAACCTCAAACTTTGGAAATGACAAGTCCTACGCGGTTCTCACATAAGTATTCCATATGTGATCGCTCAAATTCAATTTAGTAAATGTGCTAAATTCATCGAGTAATTTTTTTCAAATTTTAAGTGTCATAAATTGTTTAGTGCTTCCTCCGCTCCTCTCGTTTTTCCTTGTGATGGTGTTCAATATTTTACAAAAGCATAAGAAAGTATGACAAGCAAAATTGCGATTGATAGTACTTACAGAAGCAGAATCATTTGATTATGAATATTTTCATTTGTTTGTTGTTTTGGTTGTAAAAGCGTGAACAAACTATATAAGATTAGTTCACAATAATCTTCACTATTCAGATTACTTTTTGACAATTTTGCCATATCAACATATAAACAGAAGACATGAATACTTAATGGGATTTTAGACAAAAAAGTTTGAGAGGTTGAAATTCCTCCTCGAATCTGCTTTTCGATGCCCTAGAGATGAACATTATTATTTTCAAGAAAAAGTTTAACTTTTTCATGTTCTTAAAGAGGGGAGTGGTTCGACCAAAAAAAAAGAAGAGGGGAGTGGGGCCCAGGGAAAGGAAGAGGACACGCATGACACTTTCTTTACTTTTCGTTCTCGTTGCTGTTTTCAACTCTCTTTTTCTAGTTTGTAAATATAAACAACGTTTTTCACGTGGTTTGAAATTTGAGTATATGTTTGTTTGAAAGAAAAAAAAGTCCGCGAACTAATTTCTGGACTTTCACATATCTGATTTGTTAAAAATGATTAGTCAAATAAAAAAATCAGTTACGATCAAAGAAAATATGCATGTTCAAAGTTAAAAAAATGAATTTATTAATCTGAAAAGGAAAAAAAATCTCACGGATTGAATTTTTCTTTATTATAAAGTTTTTCCTAAAACAAATGTACTCTGAGTCTCACAAGAAATCCAATTATCTAATATCTATGCTGGGAGAGAGTAAATCACGGGAAAAGCAAGGCCCTTTTGCAGTGTGAAGGAGAAGATTGGAAATCATATGTTTGATAATCTAATTAAGTGCTGAAAATAAAAAAAATTCAGCGCTTAATGAGATTAAAGCTGTTCAATAATCTTCAATAATTCAATTAAACTAGAAAAATCACTTAATCTGTTAAGTCAAGGAAGAGCTACTTAATTTGTTCTATATGAAGATACTTTTTGGCAATTAGAACCTTATCAAATACATTGCTATAACCTACTAGAAACATCTTTTTTTCATGTTCAGTAAAATATTATATGATATTTAGCCATCTACTTTAAATTATTGACAGGCAATTTTTTTTTTTAAATTATAGATTAACCTCAAGGAGAGAGAGAGAGAGAGAGAGAGAGAGAGAGAGAGAGAGAGAGAGGGCCTCTTTCGCAGAAGGATGTGATTCTTTAGGTCCTTTCTAAAGTCCTACGTTTGGTCGTCGAAATTTTTAATCGGGATAGGACTGGATAGGATAGGATATAAAATCTTGGGATTTTTTTATATCATATCAATTATTTGGTGAATCACAATATTAAAGTCGAATATATTCACATCATATTATGTATATTTTTTTTTATATATAAAAGCATATCATTATAAATGAACCTAAATGCTCATAAACGAGAGATGGTGAAAATCTCTTGTATTATTCTTTAATTTATTTTTAATTTATTTTTCCTCCTTATATTATTTTCTTTATTATTTCTTTTTTCCCCTTTCATCATTCTTTAATAAAATTTTATCTAATAGTAAACTGTACTAACATACCTAACATACCTAAAATACAAAAATACCTAAAATATATAATAAATATAAATATTTAATTTATAGATTGAATGTTTATTATAAGATAGAATTAAAGTTGAATATATAAATTAAAATAAGATTAATTAAAAATAAATTTCAATTTTTTATTTTATTTTTAATTCCTTAATTTAGAATTCAAATATGATTTATTTTGAAATATAATTTCAATTTTGTTAATTTAATAAGTTTGTTATTCGAAAAATAATTTTCCTATTATGGACATTAGAAATCCTATTCACTTTTATCCCACTTCCCCCATGAGATAATTTTATCCTGCCTATATCCCCCTTATATTCGACTTTATCCTGTCCTAAGCGAATACCAAACGTAAGATATGATAAATCATATCATATCCCGAATTTTATCCGAACTACCAAACGCAGCCTTAATGTCAATAAGGAAAATGGTGGAGTCTATAGGTCAGTGATGTCTCCAGCTTTGCACCTCAAATGGTCAAAATTCCAACTAATTGACATGTGCAAAAGGTCTACCCTTTGTCTACTAGCTTCATGTGGAAATAGTCTAGTACTATTTTTCCTAGGCATTGATACCGCCATTGTTGCGGAAAATATCCTATGCATGTCCCGCCATCTCTTGATTTGAAAGAACAAGAATTGAATAGGCACTCAGCAAGGAAGGGAGTGGCGAGAGCATGTGGGCGACGCCCCGATTACGTCTCCCCGACACAATAAAGAAACCATTCACTCATGAAAAGGGCAGTGAATGGAACTTTAGGACCAACATGGATTGAGGACTACAAACCCTATTGATATGTTTTAGTGAAAACTCACCAAATGCACCTTATCTTTGATCAGTGCCATTACTGTTAACCTGAGAAAATTATCTAAAAAATTCTAAATTTATTGTATTACGGTCAATTTAATCATAAACTTTTTAATTTGATCAAATTAATTCGAAATATTTTGATAATTAATCAATGTAGTTCTTAGCTGGAAATTGTTGAAATGGATTATTTTTGCAATTTTCGACAAATTTTCTTATTATTGACATAAAAAAACAATTTTTTTAAATCTTTTTTCTTGTCTTTTCTTTTTACGTATTTCCCTTCACAAGTCGTCAAGGCCTTAGGGATGGTTGATAGAGGGAAATATGGAAAAAAAAAAAAGGACGAAAGAAAATAAATGGAAAAAAATAAAAGAAATAAAAAAATATTCAAAAATTTTAACAAATGCAAAAGTCATTCACAGTGAGCGTTGCCAATTATGTTACGTAGAACAACCAATTTCCACATTAGTGATTGTCGATTAAAATTTGTTGGAATGACTAAATAAATGAATCGTCAAAAGGTTTATGATTAAATTTGCCTAATTGAAAAGTCCAAGACCAAGACTAAATTAACCATTATATAATATATTTAAGATTTTTTTGGACAAGTATCCATTTCTAATTCGAATTATGGCCCATGAGAGGAGTGACTAGGGAATTTCAATCTAAACCGCACTTGATTTCTTGATTCTCTGTTTCTTTTTTTGTCCTTTCGATGAATAAAAGAAAATTGTGGGCTACTGGAATTGAAAAGAATTCTTATTTTTCTCTCTCTCATTTTTTTTTCCCAATATTTAAGCCATAATCTTGTGAGGCTTCTTAACTTTTCTACTCTTTATAATAATGCTACCGTACCTACGAGATCCCCTCCCCCAGATCTTATTACAGCACGGTAATAACAACAACAATAATAATAGCAATAACAGTAATAATAATAATTATTCTCCTCTTGAATCTCGTATATTATATATACACATGCTTCCACTAAAAGATTTCACTTGTTTTATATTAAGATTCGATGTCAATATAATATTTATTCATTAATTTGATAACCCTAAATTAAATAAATCTACAAAAATGTGTGAGCACTCTTTCACAAATGCCGTTGTGCCGAAGGACAAGCAACCCACTACAAGAGGGGCCAATTAATATGTCGTTATCTCTAATTTAATTGTATTAAATTCATAAGGTTTCAACAGTGGCGGTAAAGCAAGTTAATTTAATTTTTTTTGTCAGAAATAATTATTTAATTTGTTTGACAGCAAAACTTATCTAAGCTTGACTGTGAAGTGTTCGATCCGCTGGCTTGGCTTGAATATAAGTTTTGCATTCTGGCTCTAACGTCAAGATTGCATGCTCGTCTTCGCAACATTATTGATTGATTGATGATCCGTCGCACGACTCGAAATCATGATTGGTAAGGAAATGGTGCGGATTGTGTATAATTCGAGGCGACATAACTATCCCTTATCTCTAAAGCTTGTCTGAATTCATAGTTTCAAACATCACCATTCAAATGGTGTATCGGCGCTTATAAGAATTTTCTAGTCATCTGACTCTTAAATATTTCACCAATAGCCGAACACAAACGTCACCCCTACTTTGAATTTGATCTCGATAACATGAGAAAGATAGATCTTTCACATGTATCAATCTGTTAGCCCATTGACTGATTGTGCCAACTAGTGTATTTACGACTGACCAGGTTGTGAAATCTTGATACTTTCACTCATGAGATATCCTTATCCTAGTAGGGAAGCAAAGTAAGTGAATATATTGAAATTTAGGTTATTCTAAAAATGTTTGATGTTGAAGGGGGTAACCAAAAGATTATTTCAAAGGAATGAAAAAGATTATTACAATGTGTAATAATGAAATTTGATGAGAATTTGTTAATTTGAAAAAAAAATATTATTTTGGATGTACTTGCTTAATGTTATCATTTTTAAAATATCCGACTTTAAATTTGTAGTTTACCAAACGATAAATTAGATAAGATATGAGGATATCTAAGTTTAAATTTGTAGTTTACTAAACGGTAGATTAGATAGGACACGAAAATATCTTACTTTAAATTCATAGTTTATCAAAGATATCCTTTCCTATTTAATCCTATCCTGTTTAAAATTCCGGATGATCAAACGCAGGCTTAAGGCTTTCATTAGAGTCGGAAATTGGCCGAACGGGAGCTCGGATTATCGCTGAAATCTCCCCTATCCATCTCGCCGGCAGAATCTCTCCGTCGCCTCTCCGCTCGCTCGAGCCGGCCGGCTTCCGCCTCCGGCGACTGAATCGGCTATGCCTCCGTCTCAGGTGCAGGTTTCGTTGTCTCGTCTCTCTCTCTTTTTTTTTTTTTCCTTTTGGGTTCCGTGTATTCGAGTGTCGTAGACGACGAGGCGATTGCGAGCTGTCGATATGGTTGTGGCAATGGCTACGCCGCATTAGTTCCGCTTGAAGGAGTGAGGACGGCTCGGTGGTTTGGGGCGGGACCGTGTGAGGGCTTGGTGCTGGGCGGGGCGGGGAAGTTTTGGGGTCTTCCATTCGGTGTATGATGTGCGTATTACTAGATGAATATTGTTGAGACTTTGTTCTGCAGAGTTTTTAAAGTTTTTAAGTATGTATTTGAATGAAAATTTTCGGAGGGACTGCGGTTTGTGTTAAGCATGCTTGATTAGCCCTCCTGTGCTTAGTCAACTTGTTGTTTGGATCGAGAGAATAGGAGTGTGGTGCCTTCATAGTTGGCTTTATGATTGATATGAGTGCCATGCGTCGGAAATTACCAGTCATACCGTCAGCCATACTGTCTCATCATACTGTCAGTCAACACTGAGAATGTTCTCTCCATTTCAATTCTTTGGAAGAGATGCTCACTGGCTGAAATACGCCGCATTGCTTGGAGTCCTGGCTTTCTAGATCTGTTTCTCTAAACAGATGTGTCCGCACCCCTTGTACCTTGGGACTAGCTTTGCACTTTTCTGAAACTTGCTACATGATAAATATCTTGTCTGATGGGAGGTTATGTTCATAGGAATGGGATGTTTGTCATATTATCTAAATTTTCTCTTAGCTGACAGCAGGTGCAATGAACTATATAGCCAATTGCCACTTAGTAAAAAGATTCTTCTCTCTTTTTCATAGAACACGCCTGCGAGTAATATCTCTTCACGTTTACGTTTGTACAGATTTTGGCTGGAGATCACAACATTCTCCCTCTGAATCCTGCTAGTGCAAATCAGGCGATTATGAAATATCCTGAGGTTGCATCCCCTCCCATCTATACATTAAAATGTCATGTTATGGCCTTACTCTTTAGCAATACATGAAAATCTTGCTGCAAGTAATATTCTTGCTTTGTAGATCCGAGCTGCTGTTGTGGCGCTCCGTGACACAAAGGGCCTTCCATGGCCAGCGGACCACGAAAAGAAGCAGGATAGAGACATTCTTGATTGGCTTCGGGCAATGTTTGGATTTCAGGTATGTGGACTTAAGCAACTTCCTCCATTTACTCTTCTATTAGTTTGCTTTTGTTTCTCGTTATATTTTGTAGCTGATAAGCAGTTATCTCCAGACTAATTCTGGGTCCTTGGACTGTCCATCTACAGAAGGATAATGTGGCAAACCAAAGGGAACACTTGATTTTACTGCTTGCAAATGTGCACAATCGGAAATTTCCAAACCCCGACTTGCTACTCCAGGTGTCTTGCCCCCAACTAATCCTAGAAGATGCATCTATTTTGTCCTTTTGCGAGTAAATTTCTACATTATGAGAAGTCTTTTTGCTGGATTGTTTTCGTATTGTTTTGAGGGGGAGGTTTCAATTATTTGCGTATCTGATATTATGTTGTCTAGAGAATTAAGTGATGTAACTAATTCAATCGAATACCTGTTAACTGCCCATCCTTCTAGTGAGAAACCCTCTTGTTGAGTTGGCTTGTTTTGAGCGTCTCACACTTCCTTGGACTTTTTTTTTCTGACTAACGTCATAAGGGGACCCCACCCAGTCAGCTCTTCTGTCACCCTTTATGCTTGCTTCTATTCTTTTACTTTTCAAGAATGAGTGAGCCTTTCTTGGGAAGGTAAGCTTTGAACTATGGCAAACCCATTGGTCTCATAAAGTTCCGCCTGATTCTGTGGTTGATGAATCCTTCTTATTGTGTATAAAGGAGTGCAAGCACCATTTAGACGTCTCTAGTGTCTTTGGCATTGAGAGTTTATCATCCTGCGTTCCTTTTTCCATGGCTTGTGCTTGGGACGACCGTATCTTTTCCTCCCTTGCTGTATTGAAGGCAATGTAATTGCAGTGCTTGTGATTCTGTCTCATTGAGGATTCAGTCTAATATGACGAGTACTGCTAGCTGAGGCTGTTGTTGTTTTCTCTGTTATTCTGGTTCTGCTATATCTTATCCACTTTATACTATCACTATGCAATTTTGGAGCATAAGCTGCAGCGATGACAGGCTCTAATGAAATGAAGGATCTAGTCTAATATGACAAGTAAAGCTAAGGCTGTTGATGATGCCGTTTTCCTTGTTTCTTTGGTTCTGCAACTTTTTCCACTTTATACCCTATTTATTTTCCACTTTATATCTTGTTGATAAGCTGTATCAATCATGGGCTGTCGGAACGTTTCCCTTTTCTCCCTCTGTGGACAGAGTTCTCACCTATGTAATATGTAACTTAGAGCCTAAGCTGCATGAGTCATGAATCGTAATAACTTTTATTTGCTGTCCCGTCTTAGACAAGGTAGTTGTTTGTCCTTTTTGTTTTGGCTAATAGTATATATGTACATAATCGTGATTATGGCCTTCGCAATTTTAGTATGCTGACATGCTTGTTTCTCTTCTCGGTTAGTTGGACGATCAAGCACTCGCAGAAGTGTGGGAGAAACTTTTCATGAACTACAACAAATGGTGCGAGTTCTTGAAGAGGAAGAGCAGTCTTTGGTAATGCTTCTTCTGCTAATTTATCTGGCGAGTATGGCAGTTATGTAGAGCTATTAATGCTTTAGTAGAAGACTGTGGATGTGCTTGTTAGGGGTTTCTTCTAGGCAAAAATGGGATTAGAAGTTATTTTGTGGGGACAATACTAAAGGATGAAGTCCGACTTTGGTCGTGTTGCGCTGTTTCTTAAATTTCATCCTCCAACTTCTTTGCTTTTAAATGAAGTGTAACTTCTTTAATGTTTGACAATCAACTGTTGCGTGGCTATGCAGACGTGGTGCTGCTGATGTGGCAATTTGGGCTACATGGGATGCTTACCTGGACAGGAAAAGAAAATCAGAAAAGAACTTACCTTAGATATCCACGTCTGTATTACTAGGTAAACTTATCTCATGAAATTTAAGTAATGAAAAGTGTAATGCAAACTTATATTAACAAGAAATTGGGGTGACTTTTGATAAGATGCAAGGTCCTGAGTCAACCTTGATGAGAATAAGAGAAAACCTGTCGAGAGAAATGTTTATATTTTGAATAAAGCAAAATTAGAGAACATAACTTGAGGTGATGCTATTGAAAAAGAATGTACCTCCTCCATCGCTTGTACAACTATCTTGTTGAACTAATCTAACTATCCTTGTCCCATGAAAACCTTGCCTATATCCCTTGAAGTGCCCTATCCTACCCTTGTCCATCCTCTACCAAATGCACACAGCACACATGTACACCAATAAAACCAAAAATAATCATTGATATCAAAACCATATTCTGCGCCATTTAAATTTCAGCAAGAGGAAATGTGTTAAAAGGGGCAGAGAAAATTCATTTTCAATTGTTATTCAAGTATAGTTTCAACTATTGAGATCGGAATTATTATTTCAAGTTGTTTGATTAAGAAAAACGTACAACAGAAATGAAAAATGGAAGGGGTTAATGGGGTTCTGCTGGACGTTGACCAATGGCAAGAGGTTTTGCAATTTGATTGATGGCCATTGGATCCAAATTGTTGAGGTGATTAGGGTAAAGATATCCATAATCTGGGTTCTGCAGCAGTCCACTTAATCTCGCCACTCTAGCCCTCGCTGGCAGCTGGCAGAGGCAATGTCAGCCCCTTCACTCTCTCTTATGTTCTCCTTTTCGTTTCTGATATTTTGTTGTATTGCTGATGCACCATGTTAGCACATGTTTACTGAATCTCCACATGAGCTGCACTTTAAAAGTGTTCATGATAGGACCATATCGCACAAATTGAGGAACTTAGAGAGCTGGATTGTGTAGAAACGGTTGACGAAATCGAAACATAAGGGTACAAGTTACAGGACCAGAAAAGAAGAAAAATCTTATTGCATCCTTACATTTGCTTGGCTCCGTGGATTGTGCGGAAGCCAGCCACTATCATAAATTAATTTCACCTTATGTACTGGTCATAAATTATATTGATGGAATGGTCTTTTCTTAGTTCTTGATCTGCACCAATAGTGTGCGCATCTGATCTCAATTCCTGATGGAGAGTGCCTTTCTTCATGTGCAACCTTGGTTCTAAATATGCAGGTTACCGAATACCCAGCAGGAAGTGCAGAAGTATAAACTTCTGTACATGGGTCTATATCTTCTTATTTGGGGGGAAGCAGCAAATCTGAGATTCATGCCAGAGTGCCTTTGCTATATTTTCCATCATGTACGTTTCTAATGGTTCATGCTGCTAATATTCTGTTCATGCTTTGGAAGGTTATTGTTGATCTATCTGTTCCTGTTTTCTTTTCCCCCCCTCAAATTTGTTGACTTCTAATGGTTGATCTGCTTTCTTATTTCGTAAAGCTGAGATCATTAATAAAAAAAGGGGGAGGGGGGTGATGTGGAGGATTTTGTCTTACATTAAAGGAAGGAAGCCGCACTGAACTGTGTTGTGTTGTGGGCTGTCGCTGAACTGAAATTGGCATTCCTTAAGGCTTTGTTTTTTTCTTGGAAAAATAAATGATTTGAAAAATATTTTCTAAAAAATGATCGCTTGTATCACTTAAAATAATTAGTCAATGAAAAACATGTCATTACCGACAACAATTTATATCTAAACATACAAGTGATCATAAACTCATTTTTCGCAAAACAAACGGGCACTAAATTTCTGCAAATTTTCTACAAGGAAAAATTTTAACCTATTTTGAATTTAATCCTCACTACCAAATGTAGCCCAAGTGCTTCAGTATACATACTGAAACAGTCTTCTGGATCTGAACTTGTCTTGATATGGGAATGACACAGGAAGTTTATGCGTAAGTGGTGACATGTTGATAATGGATAGTGTTAGTACTTAACATGCTAAGAAAGAGTTTCTTTCAAGTGAAATAATTTTATCAGAAGCCAGTATAATACCAATATTGGAGCATCTACTGTCTGTGATTGCTCTTCTTTTCTTGTTAAGAAGCTTTATTTAATATTTGGTTGTGCTTCTTGTAGATGGCTATAGAAGTGTTTGGTTCGCTCAATGGTTATGTCAATCCCATGACTGGAGAATGTGTAAAGCGCGCTTACGAAGGTGAAGAAGAGGCCTTCTTGAGAGAAGTCATTACTCCTATTTATGAAGTGATTGCAAAGGTACTTCACAACATATGTATATATACACAATTTGTCTTATCTCTTTTCGCTTTGGGTTTTTTATGCTACTTTAATTCCTAACCAGGAAGCAGAAAGGAGTAAGCGTGGAAGAGTAGCGCATTCTCAGTGGAGGAACTATGATGATTTAAACGAATACTTTTGGTAATTCACCTTTTTTCATTAGCTTCTCCTTTCACTTTTGGCGGATGTCAACTTCCTATCTTTTGACAGGTCTGATGAGTGTTTCGGATGGTTGGGTTGGCCAATGTGTGCGGATGCTGATTTTTTTCACCTTCCTGCTGAGCAGATACAGTTTGAGAAAGCCGTGGTACATAATATTTCTTCTTTGCTCGCAAGTTTTTCTTTTGGTTGCTTTAAAGCAATGAGAGAATCTCATGCTTGTTACGTCACTCGCCACATTTATGTTTCTATATTACAAAATACTGTTTATTACAACATATACGCACAATCAAGGAACATTAAGTGCTCTTATTATGAAGGGTGGCTGGGCTTTTATCATAGAAGGCACCAAGGGTTTGGTCTTGTGTACGAAACAACTTCCTAGGGGAAGCCACCCATTAAATAAAATTATTAAGAGACAGTTTCTGTCTTGTGCAACAAACTATAAGTATGAAATTGAATTTTCCCACCATACCTAAAGTGAAAGTGTAAAGCCACTGATCTCTAAAAGAATTCCGTTGGGATTCACCTCATCGAGGTGCCCTCCTGTTTCTTTCTTTCTTTCCAAATGAACCAAGAGACAAATCATCTTGACAACTTTTTGTCGTTCCTGCTCATGAATTGACAGCCTCCTGAGCCCAAAGTTCATCTTGCACTGATTTTGAAGTACCTCACTTTATCCCAAAGTTGTGAAAACTATATTCCATGCTGTTTGGTACAACTATGATGCAACAATTGGAGGTTCACGCTCACTCCATCTTTCTTACGTAAGAAAGCATCTGATTCGCCGAAGGTTTTCCTTTCTTCTAAAGGTTATCGAAAGTTAGATTGCGTCCCACTCCCTGGGCAGTGCTCTAGGAGAAAAATAAAGCCTTCAAATGACCTCTAATTTGCATAGTGACTTCCATGGGAAAAGCGCATTCTGTTGCATAACTTATGCTGAGGTGAGATCCAAGCAGGAGCTAGAATAATATCTCAATGGCGGTCATCCTTTCCCATGTCTAATGTCATGATGTACAGCTCAAAGAAATTATATAAAGCTTCTAACTTCCTGTCTTGAGCCTGACGTATAAAATCAATCTGTTAAACCATTTTGCCATGCTAGCCTTCTTGCTATCAGCCGCTTAGCTTGCTTGTCTGTTTGTACAATGAACAAGTGAACATAGTAAGGATGTTCCCATTTTAGCCGTTGCCCACACTAAGGGACAATTTTTGTTCGAAATCATACCACTGCTGCCCCCTGCACTCCACCATCCATTCTTCATGATTGAACCAAATTTTACGATCAGCACCTCCTCCAAAAATTTGGATAACATAGTTCTCAAGGAACGTTGAGTTTGATGGTCCAAAACTATGAAGAAATCATGCATTTTTTTTTTTTTTTACACAATGATGGAATTATGTATACTTTAATAGCTCGCGTATTTACATCTGAATCTTATTATTGTCAGTCCTCTGTATTTGCTAATACTAAAGAAGTCTAGAAACATAATTTAGGATCATTTTGAGGAATTTCTGTTGTAGTCAAAAAGAGAGGAAAAGTTACAAGTTTAAGGGCCTCTTGCAACTTGTTCTACAAGGGGTGCCAGCTGGGCAAACTCGTTGTTTTCCTCCCGTTAATTTTGGCTTTTGAAGGCCTTGGTTTATTATTTTTATTATTTTTTTTGAGGGGGGTTTGGAGCAGCCTGCAGCCCTCCCTCTTCTCTGTGTCAGCCGAATTGCATGCTTAATCTTTCCCCTTGCTCCTCCTCTCTCGCTCTGTATCGGTGAAAACTCACTTGATTAGTGAGGGAGTGAGGATGGCTAGTTTATTGTTTGATGAAGCTATGAAGATCAAGTGGATGTACGTGCGCTAATCTTGATTTTCTTGTGTCCGTACATGTAGGATTCAGAACCTGCTTATCCCAAGCAGTGGGTAGGCAAGGTGAATTTTGTTGAGATACGGTCTTTTTGGCACATTTTCAGAAGCTATGATCGGATGTGGAGCTTCTTTATTCTATGCTTACAGGTTCATGTTTACGCTTTCTTGGTGCTTGGGACACTGGGATTGTCTCTGCAAAATTTGACTGAATTTGACTCTGATCTTTTTTTAGGCATTGATAATTGTCGCTTGGAATGGCTCTGGGGATCCAACTGCTCTCTTTACGCCTGATGTTTTTAAGAAAGTGCTGTCTATCTTTGTAACAGCTGCTATACTGAATCTAGGACAAGGTACTAGAGATCAGCTTTACTGGGGTCAATTCCTTTGTTTTCCCTTTCCTACGCTTCTTGTACTTTGCTTGTACATAATCATCTGTATCTTATTCATTGTGCCTGCTATTCTACAGCAAGACTAGCGATGGTATCTGGTCCATGTTTTGCAAATGACGAGCATTACCAAATAGAATAACATGTGAAACTACGTGCTTAGGAGATCTTTGTTCAGCGTATTAAGTGCATGAAGTCTCTTCTATGATTTCAAATAAGTGAGTTTAGATCATTTTTATGATCTAGAGTGCATATAATGCTTAATTGACACCAAATATTGAAGCAATTACCAGAGTTTGGGAACCAATGCTTTGCTGCTCATGTGAACATCAAATGTCTGCTTATTTATAAAGTACACCCGCTTTTTAGAAAATTAAGATAATAAGTGCCAATAAATTGTGGCCTAGTTCCAATAAATTGTGGCCTAGTTAAGTCCATTAATGTACAGAAATTTCCTGTGGAATTGAGGAAAAGAAATGTGAGCTGGCATGAGGAGGGAAGAATTTGCTTCTGCTGTGCAAGTTTCAATTTTCTTATGGAGACATTACTGGATTTAGGCGGAGCCTCCATCTTTGTTTTCTTTCTTAGAGTCTTTTACTAGTCCATCTGCTAAAGTAGACAACTGCTGTTTTATTTTCTTAAAATCGTGTTGGTTAAGGCAGGCTGTCCTAACCTAAGTCTACTATAACTGTAACTAAGTGCTTATAGGATGAGTTTTGTTATACTCATAACTCTTACAGGATATTAACATGGAAGAATAATCCTTTTTCTTTTTTTGGGTGCAGCTGTGCTTGATGTAATTCTCACCTGGAAAGCTCGACGGAGCATGTCTTATGATCTAAAGCTAAGATATAACTTGAAGGTCTTTTCAGCTACTGCTTGGTTTATTATTCTCAGTGTAACATTTGCTCATCCTTGGGAGAATCCTCCTGGATCCACTCAAACCATCAAAAGCTGGTTTGGCAATGGTTCAAAGTCACCCTCCTTGTTTATCTTAGCTGTTGTGGTATACCTCTTTCCAAATATGCTTGCTGCATGGTTATTTCTCTTCCCTTCGATCTGCCGATTCCTGGAGAGGTTGCCCTATAAGATTGGGAAGCAAATGATATGGTGGTCACAGGTATGCATATGTTCATCCTTCTTGTTTCATTTTGCGATTAAATGCTGAAACAAGAATTTAGAGTGCGCATGACGGATTAAGTAGATTCCTGGTTGTTATTTATGGATGACTGGCTGTAATGGTTACCTCGTGAATTGCAGCCTCCGCTCTATGTTGGGAGGGGAATGCATGAAAGCGCATTATCTCTCTTCATGTAAGACTTACTTTCTTTAAAGACGTACACTCGATACCTCCTTTTTATATTTTATTTTTGGGCGAAAGTTTGACATTTACTCTATGGCGCCTTTGTGTTAGGTACACGTTGTTCTGGGTTTTTCTATTAATTACAAAGTTGGCTTTCAGCTATTACATAGAGGTATGTTGGGTACTTTACTGTCTTTAAACTCTTCCTGTGGTACTTAGCAAGTATATCTAGGGTAAAGAAATAATCAGGAAATGTTTTCTTGCAATTGAAACCCTGTGATAAAATCTGTGAAGTTAGTCGACGGCGTTTTGTGGGGTTTGCAGGTGCTGTAATGCAAACTCTTGAAATTTTTTTTTTCCCTGAGAGCTCAAGAAATATGCGCGACTCATTTTAATGGCTGCTACTTGTTTAGATTCCTAAGAGTGCATGTTTTTTCCTTCTTAAATGAGAAGCAGATAAAGCCTTTGGTGGGTCCTACAAAAGCTATAATGAGTGTACGGGTGACTAAATTCCAGTCGCATGAATTCTTTGCACGAGGTAATGAAGCTTAATATTAGCATGTTGTGTAAATCCTTCTTAACAAGAATCAAGAATCTGTATTTATGTATGCTTCTTAACTTTGCTGCAGACGACAATATTGGTGTTGTGATTTCTCTTTGGGCTCCTATTATCCTGGTATAGGCTATACTGCTTCTTTCCTTTGGGTATACTATCATAACTCTGGTTCAGCTTATGCGTCTACCGCTTTTTGATGTAGTTCTTTTCTCTTTAGGTCTACTTTATGGATACTCAAATATGGTTTGCCCTATTCTCCACTTGTTTTGGAGGACTTTATGGTGTGGCTCGTCGGCTCGGAGAGGTAAGTGGAAAATGTCAAATAGTGGTTCTTATGGGTTTGCTCATGCTTGTATTACGTAACTCTTTTTGGGCGGCTCTATTTCCATCCTCATTTTGGCTAAAGCACTCATTTTTTTCAATTAACTGACCAAAATACCATTCTCTCTTCAATTTATTGTTTCCTTTTTTATCAGGTTAACCAAAATAACTGCATTTTGTTTCTGTTTTTTCTCTATCTACTTCATAACGTAAATGCTCAATTACATCTAACAAGATATCATCTCATCCTGCATCCTATTGTCACTTTGTCTAGAGATGGTTTTTGATTTTTTTTTTTTTTTTTTTTTTTTTGGGTCAGAATTCTTAATTTGAATTCATGGTCTCATATTTTATTCCCAAAAGACACATACAAAATGTTCAATTTCTATCTCAGGCAGCTTATAAACACATGATTAATTGCTGATTTTTTTATCAAATAATTTGAGCTTAACTTTATTTCGAAATTGAGATTAAAATTCAATCTAATTATCTAGCGGATTTTGACCTTGTGGGTTTTTGACGAAATAATATTTTCTGAAGTTAAACATCATTTATTTTGTGCTTTCTTTTGATTTTTTTCGCATTTTGATCCAAATTGCACCATCCCTGGTACGACTCAGGACAACAGAAAGAACAATTTGTGTCCATGCTGCTTAATCTGTACATTGTACAGTGCACACTGTTAGGAACTTGTATCGTGGATACCTTTTTGATAATGTACCATAAACAATGGATTGATGTAGTTTTCTGTTCTTTTGCACTGCAATTTTTGTCTTCATTTGACATTTCTGGATCTGCATGTTTCTTGTTTACCTGGTAACCCTTTATATGCATTATCCCCAAATACATCCCAATAGAGTTGACTATTAAACAGGAGTCCTCTTTGTCAGCAATATCGTTTTTTCCTCCTTAAGTTGCAGATGGTAACTTTGCAGAGAAATTCTTAGTTTGGTTTTAATAATTTTCTTCCATCTTTCATTTTCTTTGTTTCTTGAAATGCCCAGACAAACATATTGGGAATAGGATCTCGTTTTAAATCTTTGCCCGGTGTTTTCAATGCTCGTTTAATCGGAAAAGAGAAGGCTGAGCTGAAGAAAGATGGATCTGAGGCGACCTCATCACAAAGTAATGCTAGGGTGAGGTTTCTGCAATTCTGCATGGTTTTTTTATTTTCAAAATGATTGATCTCATTTTAGTTGCTGAGAGACTTCAGCAGCAGTACTCATGTTGTTTATCTGGCTTTGCTGACAGATCCTATCGAAAAAAGAGAAAGCAAGATTTGCTCAATTATGGAACACGATAGTTACCAGCTTCAGAGAAGATGATCTTATAAGCAATAGGTCTTTGGTGCTTAGAATATTTTTCTTATTGTTATCGTCTTCAATATTTTTCTGCCGGACTCTACTGCAATCTTGTCTAGTAACAGATTATTTGCTGCTATCTTTCTTCTTTTAGTAATTGATATTTAATTGCTTCTGTGTTGCTTTGCCAGGGAGATGAACCTTCTGATTGTTCCATATTGGGCTGATCCTGAACTGGAAGACATTATCCAGTGGCCTCCATTTTTACTAGCCAGCAAGGTTGGTTTGCCGATATCTCATTATGTATTGGAGTTCCCCTCCCTAACATCTGCTTTTCATATTATATAGATAGCTGCAGCAGTAGAGCTGGCTAAAGACAGCAATGGTAAGGGGCGGGAGCTCAGAAAGATAATTGAGACCGACCGCTTTATGTCTTGTGCTATTCGTGAATGCTATGCTCAGTTTAGAAACATCATTACGCTTTTGGTTCAAGGAGAGCGCGAGAAAAAGTAAGTCTGGTTTGCAACATTTGTTGTCACCTATTCCATAAATCTCTTTAAGACGACTGAAGCCTGCTGGTTCTAACATGCCCTGTTTGGTCTCCGATGCTGGGTCCCAGGATTATTCGATTGATCTTCTCTAAAGTTGACAAAAGTTTAGAAGATGGTAATCTGTCAAGTAAAGCACTTCCAAGTCTGTGATTGCTTTGTTAAGCTCATCAAATGTCTGGTAACGATTCTATTCTGTTGGTATTTTTCCTTTCTTTTGGTTAATTTAGGGTTGATTATTTAATAATCATTTTCTTGTTTTTATTTTGTATATTTGCAGTTAGACAATAAACAAGAGGACAGGTTGAAAGTTGTGCTTGTCTTCGTAGAAATGCTTTGCATTTTCAGAAAAGACATAGAAGTTCATACATCCAGGTCTGGCATCTTGGTGCAATCTTGAATGTGTTTCATCCCGGCATACCCTTATGATGTAAATTTATTTATTTGTTGATAAAGTAATGTTATGTTTACTTTTCAATGTAGTCTAAGTGACTCAGTCCATGGTGGATCGGGGCCCGAGGGAATTACTCCACCACTTCATGAGCAAGTCAAACTGTTTGCATCTGCTGGGGCTCTCAGGTTTCCTATTAATCCAGCAAATGAAGCTTGGAAGGAGAAGGTGCCTCTCTTTTTGGGCAGGAAATTGTGTGTATTTCTGAATTTTCGAGCTGGCTATAACCTGTATCATTACTTATGCAATTTGCAGATTAAGCGGCTTGATTTATTGCTTACCGCAAAGGAATCCGCCATGGGTGTACCTTCCAACTTCGAGGCCAGAAGGCGCATTTCCTTCTTCATTGATTCATTGTTTATGGAAATGCCAGCTGCTCCTAAAGTTCGCAATATGCTTTCCTTTTCGTAAGGCTTTTTTCATAGTTGCTATGTTTTTAAGTTTCCTGAGAAAAAAGCGTTGGATTTGAAGAGGTTCTAATCTGAGATTAACCTTTCTGTATGAGTTAGCATGTGTGGTTCCTATATGAATATCCAATAGTTGGGCTGTTAAGGTGGTTGTAGTTAAAAAATTTAAGGAAGTGCTGTCAATCATAGACGGAATAAGATCTAACATATGCATGCTGGTAACATATGAAAGGGCAAAGGGAGGTAACCTAAACTAGCAATTTCTGTACTCGCAAGAACAACTAAACAATATCCCGCCGTTACATGGATGTCAAAGCAACGTTATCCCCTTTTGGAATAGGGATGACAATTTTCGCGACCTACTGTATATCTGAACTGCCCTACCCCGAATGGCGTGGATAGAACCCGCAATCCGTGGATTTTGGCATGGGGATGGGGCAAAGTTTTATGCACCGCAAGCAAGGCAGGGTGGGGATGGGTTTAGTCAGCCCCACCCCACTTGACGACCCTACCTCACTCCGCCATTCTTCATTTTGCATATTCCTAGTCCTAATTTCCTTAAATGAATTGTTCGACTTTTGGTAATATCATTTCATTTTCTTTTTTACGATCGTTTCCCAATTCAATTGTGAAGGCTTTCATTTATAACCACTTTATTATTATTATTATTATTATTATTATTATTATTATTATTATTATTATTATTATTATTATTATTATTATTATTATTATTATTATTATTATTATTATTATTATTATTATTATTATTATTATTATTATTATTATTATTATTATTATTATTATTATTATTATTATTAACTTTGATATTGTAAGAATATTTTATTGGATAAAAAGTTGCAAAACCCATGGGTTATGTTGAAAATCTGCACACTGGTGGTGTTAGGGATGGGGTATATAAACTTGCCCTGCACGGGGCATGGAGCGGGGATGGGGCACCTCCAGGAACTGCAGGGCCAGGATGGAGGTCCAACCCCTTCTCCCGCCCCTCCCATTTGTCGTCCCTATTCTCAAACACCAATTAAAGCCTCTTGAACCTATTTCTCCATTCCAATGCCAAATGCCACAACCTAAGCATGAGCCACAATTTCCAGATTCTTCTTCCCTTTTTTATAATGTTTAATACCATCTCTGGCAGCCTGCACTTCCTTCACTGATTTTAGCTTGGTGAATGAATAAAACGAATACTTTGCCTTTGTGTGGTTACGTTGCTGACGTTTCAAGTAGTTTTCTTTTCAATTATCACATATTAGTCAGGGCTTTACTGAAGATTGGACTTGAGATTAAACATTTGTACATACATAGTTTAAATCTGTTGACAGCAGAAGATGACAGCTGCATTAAAAGTTACCATTTGTGTGCGGTTCTATCTTTTTACTCTTTTCTGTAATCAAACGGCTTCATGCAATCCAGGAAACTGAATATGTTGCGATGTAAGTTTATTTTGCCATGTAAATGTAGATGCGCCAGAAGCTTAACCCTTTTCCTTCTTTATGAATTGAATATGATGTTAGGTGTTAATAGTGGCTATATGGGAACTTTATGCCATTGTAGTATTTTGTATTTTCATATTCAGCAGACAGCAATTTAGCTATTAATTTATACATGACTCATGTATAGATCAAATACCAATTAGAGACGAGCAGTGTCTGAATTTTGGATTAAAAAATCTTATGTAATATAGCCCTGAAAGCGCATGTCTTTTATATGTTATCAATGGTTAAATTGAATCTGCTTTCTTATCGTCTCTAATGTAATAATCCATGTCAGCGTTTTGACTCCTCACTACAAAGATAAGGTTCTCTTCTCCACACAAGAATTGCAGACAGGCCACGAAAAGGGTGTTTCAATCCTCTTTTACTTGCAAAATACTTTTCCAGGTTTATTCTGCTGTCATGCTACTCGCATATTTCTTTTGGTGTGTTTTCTTCTTTTTCTGAGATCTGTCACCAACTTTACAGATGAATGGACCAATTTTCTTGAGCGGCTACAGTGTAAAAATGTAGAGGAACTTAGACAAGCTGATGAACTGGGAGAGCAACTTTGTCTTTGGGCATCATTGAGAGGCCAGACCTTAACTCGATCTGGTCTCTCTCTCTCTCTCTCTCTCTCTCTCTCTCTCTCTCGCCCACAGAAAGAAAAAGAGGAGAAAAAGAAAAGAAGAGGAAAGATTCACTTGTGCATTTATCATGTCCTCTCCGCATGTATTTCTTGTATTTCTTTTCATTCGATTCCTTAAAATATGCTATTGATGACAGTAAGAGGTGTGATGTATTACTGGAAAGCTTTGGAGCTTCAGGCTTTTCTTGATATTGCCACAAATGAAGGTGCGTGCTCTTTTCATTAGCTATGCGGAAGTTTTGAGTTGCTTGAGACTTATGCGGTATTTAGCTGGCTTTTCAATCTTCTCTGGAAGTCAGTGTCTATTCTCATATTATGCATGTTCGCATATTTATTCTAACGTAAAAAAGTGAATTATGGTTGTTTGGATATCACAACGTGTAGAGTTAATGGAAAGTTGCAACACTGTAGAGCTAAACACAGAGGAGCACCTGAGAGGTGATGAATCACTGTTGGCCCAATGTCGAGCAGAAGTTGACATGAAGTTCATGCACGTGATCTCATGTCAGCAATATAATTCTTACGGAAGATCTGAGCATCAACATTCCAAGGATATATTAAGGCTTTTGACTGCGTATGTGTGCATTCTCGCTTAAATCTTTCAGCTTCTACTTGTTTGTTGCTGTATCTGAACAATTTCGATTTTTACTCGATTGCAGGTACCCGTCAGTCCGCGTGGCTTATATCGATGAGGTTGAACAATCTAGCCAGGCCAGGGCTGAGAAGGCTTACTATTCAACTCTAGTGAAGGCTGCTTTGCCGAAGTCAATAAGCTCTTTAGAGCCAGCTTCAAACTTGGAACAGGTGGAGCTTGCTCTTGACTTAAGCGAGAAGAAGACAAATTGCGGACACAATCTTGAGATTTCTCTTGCTTCCATTTAGTTCCATGCTTTTTTTAGAAATTAATAATCTGCAATGCTTTCGAAGTGGTAATTTCTACATTTATTAGAGGTTGGTTAGTGTCTAACAGAAGTTCAAATAGCTGAAACTTTACACTCAATGCAATGGAAAGGACCATGGCAAACTCAGCTACTGATATATTGGACTTTCTAGGTAAAGTTTTTCTAGGTAAAGTTTTGAGAGATGATTTTGGCGCAATTTGAACCAGTCTTCTATTTTTTTTTTTTATCTTTAGGTGTTATTTTATCCTAATAGAGATGAAAGTGCTTGTTCTATTGAACATAGAGTCTCATGAAAAGCAGGAGGACAGGGAAAAAAGCTTCACTTTCGATAAATAACAAAAACGAATAAACACTGTAGAACTTGAGTGTAAATAAAGTATAATTCTTGCATCTGAAGGTTTCTAAAATGAACAAAGGAAGAAAAATGAAATGGAGACAAGAAAAAAATGAAAAGAAAATGAGAATGTAATTGGCTAGGGCAGAAATGTTAGGAGAGAGGAATCTAACTGGTGGATTCATACCCATGCTTGTGGGTTTGACTCCTCTACCAATTGTGAGCTAGGCTACATTAAAAGGACCGCAAGCCTGCAGTGGTTAAAGGGCTTTAATGTAGTTATATTCTTCCTATCGCAGGTGTCCTACTCGTTCTTCTAGAAACAGCAGTTGTTGGTGATTGTTGCTCCTAGATGATTGACAATATGTTGCCATTCTGTGCTGTCCTAGATCTTTATGCTGCTTGTATTGCCTGCCAAAGAAGAACAAAAGAAATGTTTGATACTTATGTGCTGCTTGTATAGCCTGCCAAAGAAGAACAAAAGAAATGTTTGACACTTATGTTGGGGGCAGGTTATATATAGGATAAAGCTTCCAGGACCTGCTATTCTGGGTGAAGGAAAATCTGAAAATCAGAATAATGCCATTATATATACTCGTGGAGAAGGCTTGCAAATGATCGATATGAACCAGGTATGATGCATTTTGCTTATCGAAAAGAATTCGAAAGGAAAAGTATTGCCCATTGCTTGTGGTCACTTCACATCCTCCTTTTTTCTTAGGATAACTACATGGAAGAAGCACTGAAAATGAGGAATTTGCTACAAGAATTTCTCAAAAAGGGTGATGGTGTGAGGTATCCAACAATTCTTGGACTTCGGGAGCACATTTTTACAGGAAGGTGTGCTTTGCTGATATTGCAATGTCTTATTTGGTGGTGTTGATAATATATACTATTATGCAATGCTGAAAGTTGTTTACAATTTGCTGCAGCGTTTCATCTCTTGCTTGGTTCATGTCAAATCAGGAGAGTGGTTTTTCTTCTATCGGCCAAAGGCTGTTGGCCAACCCCTTGAGGTAAGTCATTTGTTTTTGTAACCTGTCATGGATTTGAAGGAAAAAGATGTACAGTTCGCATGATGAATTTGTAGTCTGTCCTTACTGTTGTAGCGGAGGAGATTTACCGTTGTACATGATGAGTCCTATAGTGTAGAAGGTCAAGGCTGAATGTGCAGCCTTTCAGATTTCATTTTCATTGTCTTTGGTCCAAAAAAGAGCTCAGAGTGCTTGAATGCATCTTACTTGATATGTAACCCATGTAGACTTTGTCATATGACTAAGTGCATGAGTTTTAGTAACCTTAGGATTACGCTTTGTATCTAATGACATAATCACGAGTATCCGTTGAATCTTATTTGCTCTATTTGTTGCTTGTAATGAAGGGTTCGTTTTCATTATGGTCATTCTGATGTCTTCGATCGGCTGTTTCACCTTACTAGAGGTGGTGTGAGTAAGGCTTCAAAGGTTATCAATTTGAGTAAAGACATATTTGCCGGTATGTGGGTCTTCAGAATTGCCTATTATAACTATTTGGCTTTAGCTTTTCATGTATATTTATATTTAAATTCTCTCTCTTGCAGGCTTCAGTTCTACACTTCGTGAAGGCAGTGTGACTCATCATGAGTATATCCAAGTTGGAAAAGGTAGAGATTTGAGTTTAAAGCAGATATCCATGTTCGAGGCTAAAACAGCCTGTGGAAATGGTGAGCAGACTTTGAGTAGAGATGTATATCGACTTGGACATGGTTTTGATTTCTTTAGAATGTTATCATGCTATTTCACCACCATTGGCTTTTACATCAGTACTCTGGTAAGTCGGCCTTTTCCTCCTATTGTTGTGTTTTTCTCCTTACGCATATCTTAATTCTGACCTGTCTCATTATTTTTTGTGCAGATTACTGTGCTCACAGTATATGTCTTCCTTTATGGTCGTCTTTATTTAGTTCTTAGTGGGCTTGAAAAGGAATTGAGTACTCAGCCAGGAATTAAGGACAATAAGCCTCTCGAGGTGGATCTTGCCTCCCAATCATTTCTCCTTATGCATATCTCATCGGTACTGCCTATGTTGATGGAAATATGCGTGGAAAGGGGATTTCTAATTGCACTTAGGGATTTTGTGCTGATGCAAGTGCAAGGTGTCCCTGTTTTTTTAACATTCTCTCTTGGAACGAAGGCACATTATTATGGAAGAACGTTACTCCATGGAGGTGCAAGATACAAGGCTAGTGGTCATGGTTTGGTAGTGTTCCGCACCAACTTTGTGGACAATTATAGAACGTACTCGCGCAGTCACTTTGTGAAAGGATTTGAGTTAATGATTTTGCTGCTTGCGTACCACATCTTTAGTCAATCTTATAGGGGTGCTGTTGCTAATAACCTGTGGACAAAATACATCTGGTTCATGATTGGGAGTTGGCTTTTTGCCCCTTTCCTGTTTAATCCTTATGGTTTCGAGTGGCATGAGATTGTTGGTGATTGGAGAGGTTGGAATGAATGGTTACGCAAGGAAGGTGGAATGAATGTACGTCCAAAAAGAAGTTGGGAAGCATGGTGGGAAAAGGAACAGGAGCATCTTCGTCATTCTGGAAAGTGTGTTATCATTGCTGAGATTATATTGGCACTGCGATTTTTCATGTGTCACTGTGGTCTTTTTTATCACTTGATAATCGTGAAGCATGCCAACAGTGTCCTGGTATATAATTCCTTCGATTCTATTTCTTCTTATATCAAAAGTAAAATCAACAAGAATAAGAAAGACCCACGCTATAGTGGCAACATCAAAGTGTTCATGTTTCTCTTTGACACAATTGCAGGTTTTTGGCATATCATCTCTTGTGTTCTTCCTTGTATTGTTTGTGATGCAGGTGAGGATACATGATCTGTCTTGTTCCTAAATTTCTCATCAGTGCATTAGTAGAACAAGTTTTATACAATTCTGTATTATTACTTTTATGAGCTTATGATCTGTCTTGTTCCAAAATTTGTCATCAGTGCATTAGTAGAACAAGTTATATACTATTCTGTATTTTTACTTTTATGAGCTTTGCTGTAGTGAACCCAAAAGCTTGAGCTATTGGCACTAATCAAAGAAACCATCCAATATCCTGCTTTTATCTTGTAGTCCACATTATTATTATTATTATTATTATTATTGGCCATACTTATCTTGTTTAGTTGGCTAGCCAGAAGTTTCGAAATATGTTGGCCAGCTCCATGACTTATCTTTCAACTAACATGAACACCATCAAAAACAATTTCATGCTTCTTTTCTTAGGACACTAGATGCCAAGGGAACACATGGCTGGCGTATAACGTTCTTGTTTGTATTTTGCAGATTGTTTCTAATTGTCAACAAAGGGGCAAGGCTGAATTGTTGATTTTCATCCATCTAATTGTGGGATTTTTGCTTCTGGTGGTTACATTTATTACACCCACCTACGTGTCACTGCAGGACATTATGGCTTGTATTCTTGCGTCATTACAAATGGGCTGGGGAATGATTTTGGTTCGCGACGCCCCTTATTCTTCTGCATGAATGCTTGTCATTATTACATAGATGTGTAGTCTCATTTTTTAATTTTGAAGCTAGTGGGCATTGCATTTGCATTTCGCTTCATGTTGGAACTTTTATTATTCCAAATTTTCATTTGAGTGATGACTTTACGTGCTTATCTTTACGCAGATCGCACAAGCTTGTGAACCTCTCATCTTCAAGCTTGGAATTTGGGGAGCAGTTAAGACCTTGGCCCATGGTTACGAGATCATTATGGGTTTCTTTCTGTTTGCTCCAGTTGCATTCCTGGCTTGGTTTTCATATGTCTCAGAATTACAGACCCATATTCTCTTCATCCCAGCATTTATTAGAGGTTTGCAGATTTGGCGTATTCTCGGCAGGCCAGTGAAAGAAACGATTACAGTCTTCTAACAAGAATGAGTGACGAAAGAGACATTTTTTTTATGTTTTGCTCAAGAACCTTCATGTCAGAATTCAATTTGATATGTTTCTCAGACCTGATGACTCCTATTCTTATTCGAAGGTAGAGGGGGCGCTGTTAGTAAAAATGTTTGGGAAGAACGAGTTGCCAAGACGTAAAATATGCTGTAGGAACTCCAGTCCGAAATATAGCCTCTCAAATATTTTATGTTCATAGTATACTCCTACTCTACTTACTACTATGCATTTGGTGGGTTTCCTTGGCTGCAGTAAAAAGAAATTAATAAGAACAAACTACTACTTAAATCGGTGACAAATTTCAAAAGAAGATTTATATTGTTAATCCTCTTCTTGGAATGATTAGCGACCAGCATGATAATTCACAATTTCAGAGAAGAGGTCAGCATGTAATCTTCGAGCAGTTCACTCTGCTTCGGTAGTCATATCGGCTGAAAATGGTAGCCTTGATGTATCTACTTAAAAGACATGAAAGCCGTGTCTTCTATAAACGCAATAAGAAGCGTGCAAGCATGGCGTCCTTTCATTTGATGTCCAAATATCTATCCGACCCCTTATTATGGTAATTAATACATCGATGGGTTAGAAGGGGAGACCCCGTAAAGAAAGAAAGAATATAGTATTCAAACACAAATTTATTTGATTATAATGATGTGCTCTAATCGAGCACTAATGCGCGGTCACGGACTATACGATTGCGTGGCTGACAGGCAACGTTGCCCAGTATTCATGGACCGATTTGAGCATCCCTTGTTTTGCAATTACCTTCACCTCCTTGTCGTCGCATCAAATGTACTATGTGTTCAACTTTGTCAAAGTAGATATTCTTTTTTCAGTTATATGCAGGTAATAAATTGTTGTATATAAATATTCTTTTGGAGGTTTTGGTTGTCAAAAAATTAGCTCGGGGCACACGTGTACCGATTTAGGGTTTTTCAAGATATTAACCCAATTTTATATTGAAAATTAAATCTCTATTTTAACTTAAGAAAATTTGCATCAATCCAAAACCTAGTAAAATTGTGATTGATGGCAAGTCAAAAATATAATGCTAAATTTATGTTTCAAACTCACAACGCCGCAGACGTACCACTGATTTGGAACTTTTATTTCTGTAGTAATACAAAGTCCCAAGGTTGTCAAGGACAAAAAATTTCCTTTTCCAATCACCTCTCAAACTTGACGACCTTTTCAACAAATATCCCAACTTGATAGTCTGGACCTGGAAAAAACGAACTCAAATGAGTAACGAGAATCTTCCCCGGTCAATATCTCTTCAGGAAGTGATATTCTCAGAGTTGAGAGAATGTTCCCTGATGACAATAGAGAAGACTCCAATGGTAACAATTATATTGTACCAAGCATCATATCTTCAATCAACTAACATTTCTTTGATAATTATCTAAAGCATTATTGATCAAGAAACCTACGAGATAAGTAGATAAGATTATCTAATTATTCATCCAGTGTTCAATAAGTAACATCATACAGGGACCATGAAGAGTGACTACTTGACAAGTAGATATGAATGTGGACAGTTTTCTTCCTCGCCCTGCTAACACTAGATCTGCTCCTTCTTATTGGCTAAAATGGCGAAGAAAGATCACAAGGGACAAAATCCTCAGGATAAAGTTTATCTGTAGTTGGGTAGAACAGTCCCTTTGTTCAGGCCCTTCTGAAAGATGCCAAAAGCTTTGAAGCAGCAGCTAACTCAAGTGTATAATGGTGTTTCAGAGATGTTCTCTTAGAGAAACTTGGAGTGGGAATCTGTCGCACAATTCACACTATAGAGGAAATGCATATTAGAATCAGAACTCTACCAATGCAAGTACAAGTGAAGGGACAATAAGCTTTTCGTATAATAATAAGTAGAGGTTTTGCTTTGAGCCCGTATCTTGTTAGTACAATTAAAGGCAAGCTTCTTAGCAAATTCAAGATGTTACATCAGTCTATGGTTTTAAATAGAGATGGCAAATGCTTGGATCAGAAATGCCTTTTGAGATGGTTCAGACAAAAAATTTCGACAAACTCTTTCCCTTTGTATTTTAAGGATGAACAACATTCTATTAAAATCGGTACTATGCGGGTACTAACCCTATACAAAATGACAGTCGGAGGGGAAGCCACCCCAATACAAAATTTAAGAGCAAGAGCCTGTTTTCTATCATTTCCCCACTTCATGTAATGTAACATGCACAACCAATAGCAGCCCGATTGATTCCCATATTCAGCATATCAATATAGAAATAAAACTTCCATGAAATGATATCCCACTTGGCTGAGTGAAATGTTGGCTGTTGTTAGAATATCCAACCCAAAGGCTTCAGCTTGCAAGCCACAAAAAACCCACAAACAAGCAATGAGAGATACTTTAACAGCTATTAACAAATTCATCATGCAGCATACCTTTTCTTTTGTAGTTGGAATAAATGTGAAAATTTATACAAAAACAATGAATTTGCCAACAACGTGGTTGCAAGCTCCGACTATGAGAAGCAGATCTCAAATGCTAAAGTTAAGCATCAATCAACAGCCTTGCATTATCTTTAGACTTAATTGCTGCGTGCAATAAACTTAAATGTGAAGGGAAGAAAATCGATTTAATTAATTTAATAATTTGATGGTAGATCTTCAACCTCCAAACTTCCTTGACAAGCCCAGCAAAATATCATTCCTTTATTCAGTATCTCTTAGGATAAGGACAAGGGTCGAAATCTATCATTAGCATTAACAGAGAATTAGAAGCTTGCAATCACATGCTCACATACATATCGACTTAGTCAACAACATATATTACACAAATTCATGAGAACACATGAACAAATGTACATACTGAACAATGCAATCGGATTACCTCTCCACCTCTGGTAGATGTCATGATTGTTTCAATGTCTCTGTAAGAATTTGTGCCAGTAGCATTCGTGCTAACATCAGGGGTTTCAATACCACTTGAAGCACATAAGGAGTCCAATTCAGCTCGGCTACGAAATTCCTGAATCCTTTTGGCAAGTCTGTCTTGCTCCACATTAGCCATCTCTTTCGATTGTTGAGCCATGTCGATACCTGATTATAAGGGAGCCATCATTTCATCAATTAACATCTCTGTTTATAACATGGGAACATATCTATAGAAACGGGAAAAGTTGACTTTTGGCCATTGCATTCATCTACAATTGTAAGCCCTAACTTCCGAATTTGAGTATAATCCTCATAGTTCCCCCAGTTCCTTCTCAGTATACTACACTGCCGAAGATAGATAAGTCAAACAGACTTTTTTTGAACTTCTGCCTATAATGCGTTCTTTGCAATAATATTACTTGTGAACTAACCAGAGGGCTAAGGCTCTACATCAACCTCCCTCCTAGAAGAAAACCAGAGAGAATTTTCTGAATTGTGCAGAAAAGGGTTCTCCGAGGATTAGATTGTAGCATTGGTAATCTTAGGTTTAAGGAGAACAGCAGGGCAGCAGCGTTATGAAAATAGCTTTAAGGTGATACCTCAAACTAGTAGGCTCCAAATAAAGCATTTAACAGACTCAGGAATAGACACAACTCGTGGGAGTAAATTACAAGAATCACTTGTCTAAATTGCTTTTTCCCTATTCTTCCACCCAATAAATACTTAGCTCAGAAGTCATTGACAATTAATTCTTGGTTTCCATACTCCCCATTTTGGATTGTGCTTAGTTTAACTCATGTTTCTCTCTTTTTCTCTAGATTCTTTTAAATATGGATCTACACATGAATGCCACATGACGACGTTTAGATTACAAAAGGATAGATTCAAGAAAGCACCAAGAGTAGACATAGACCCCCTTACTTCCTTCCCCCTTTTTAAATCCATTCTTCATTTCTTCCACGCGCATATCTATATTTATGTCGCATAATGAAGCCAACCTATAATGATTGAATTACCATCTCTAAGCAAAAGGCTACTAGGAGGAAGGCCCAATGCCAGTCAACGAACCATCTTTGGTCATGACATGTCCTCATATTGGCAACCGTTAAATGTAGTTGTATATAGCAACATGCTTATGACTCTATACTTCAATCTATAATCAAAATAAAATATTTGAATAATGTAAGGTAAAGGGCTAGGAAAGACAATTTTGATGGAGACGGTTACAGTGATACTGTTATTTTGAAAAACTATGCTACACTCGAGGATGAGTTTGGCATTTGCCATTTTTATCAGCAACTCTGTAGGGTAAATTATTTTGATGGACAAAGACCCCATTTCACATGGCATTGTCACCTATGCAAAGCCATTTGAAGATGATAGACAAGCCACAAAACTTCCTATTCATATGAAGGCACAATTGGGGAATATAATCTGATTTTGATCGAGTTTCAATTGTGACTGTACCTGGTGGATAAATGGCTCTGATTGAGTCAATAACTCATAACCCTGAAGCATGAACAGCACAAAAGAATGAATGCCAATAAATGATGGTCAAAACATGGCATACAGGAAAAACAAAAAGCACCCCACAAAAGCTGAAGAAGTAAACCTGCTTGAAATATCTCAGATGCGCATCCATGCTTGCACTTATAGATTCCAAAAATTCATACTTCTTTTTCGTTTCAATATTCATGAGTGCACGCACCTGCATTCCTTGAAACAATGATGGAATAACAATCAGAAGCAATAACATTGACCAAACAAGATAATTTCCAAGTAGAAAGAAAACAAATGAAGATGATATACAATAAACTTACTAGATTGAAGCGGCTTCTCTCAAATGCTGATTTGGAGTTATGTAGATCCTGTCATCGCTAAGAAATGTAATAAATACCATTGCCCCAGAAATCCAATTAATAGATTATTTGACCAACAGTTGAAAGAGGCCATCTCCAGAAGAAATAAGAGCACTCGTATCAACAACCAAAAAGGACAACAAATGGAGAGAGAAACCCTTTCAGAAAGGGAGGGCCACCCAAGAATTCTTCCAGATTGTTTTCAAAAATTAAGCATTCAATATTTCCTTTTTTCCTCTTTTGTATCATCAAGACAAAGTGCCAAACATTCTCAGATTTAATGTGATATGTGATGAGCAAAATAAACAATTCAGGGATATCAAAGATCCTATATCAAGAATTACCTCTTCTAGTTCAGCAACAATGTCTCCTCTTGTACTCCTCTTCAAAGGCACAAACTTTTCACAGGCCTGCCAATTAGAATATACATAACCCAAAATTTCATGATGATGAGAACAGATTTCTAGAAAGAGAATAGAAGGCATCTATATATAAAATATCCAAATTAGATTATCGTTCCAACATGATGGCTTTCTGTGTGCCATCATTCCTTCTCATAAAACCACGCCAACAAGCTAAGCTCCAAACTAAACGAGAAAAAGAGAGAGGCCAAGAGTGAAGGACTGACCAATAAATGACACATCCATTGACGGTAATCACCTTCTTGGACACTGAAGTATAATAGCCTAGATTCCTACTGTTTTTCGTAGTTTGTGTAGTGCGACTATTCTACCGATGGGACTCAGGTACACCTACATTAGGTCCATGGCGATGGCTTGGTTCCTCATAACACCACAAGTACCTAGGCCATAATGACACCCAAATTCAACATCAACATTTGAGAGGAACCTCTTTAAAAATGTTTAGGCCAAATGCTGATGTATTACAACATCTTGTCAACCAAAAGTAATATCTATGCGCAATTCTTTGTTGATAACTATCCCTGAGAAGTGATAGACCACACTAACTATGCAAGATGCTCAAAAAGTCACCACAGTACAACTCGTAAAACATGCCAGGCTCATGTGTTCCACTAGCAGGGACTTTGAGTGGTGCAAGGGATCCGTGAGTCACTCCCTTGGATGTACAAATGAGAGAGTCACAAACAAGCATTAGCATAACTTTTTTTATGGGTAAAAAGATCAACTGGGTACAAACCCATATACAAAAAGAGTCCAAAGAACCAAAAGGGAGCTCAATTACAGGACAGGGCATCTATTATATCAACCAAAGCATTTACATCCATACGCAAGTTTCCACTTCATAAAAAGTGTATAAATTTAAGCTATTTTCCAATAAAAAAACAAAAGACTACTCTCCATCAAAAGCTCTCTTGTTCCTCTCCTACCAAATCAACCAAAAAAACTGAAAGGAATTGAGGTAATCCTTCTTTTCTTGTTGCCCTGTAAGTGAATGCCCTGCCAGGCCCATAGTTCTAGCTCAATAGAACCTCCAATAACCCAAGATAAACCAACGCAAGCATGGGAATTTGTCCAAACCATTCTCGTTCAAGAAAATAAAGAAGGAGAAAACGCATGGTCTCTGCCTCCTTTTTGCAGAGGAAACACCTATGAACTGGTACTTTGCCTCTTTGTTGTAAGTAATGATTCGTTCCCAAGTTGCTTCCCAAGTGAAAAAAGAAACTCTCGTCGAAACCCTCATTTTCCAGAAAGCTTTCCAAGGAAAACCTATACTACCACCAACAACGGCCCCACCTAGCAACTTTGACTTGAGCTCCAATACTAGTTCTAGTCGGCTACTAACACTTGAATAGCTTGTGAGCACTTGAGTATCTAAATTTTCAAATTAAAAAGTATTCAGATACACAGCAACTTCTTGTAAACTATTTTGCATTAAATAAATTCAAGTTCTTTAGACTGTTAAATTTATAGTCTAAAACCCAATTTTCATTTATGATTCCAAACTGCGAATGTTTTCTCTAAGTACGGCAAGAAAAGGCTTCTGTTTTCAATTCAATGCGGATTGCAGGTTTAATCCTAAGTTATAACTGTAATTTCTAGGTTCAATGATAAGGAATATTATTCTGTGATGTCGAAAGTTTGACCATGTTTTTGGAGTCTGGTCTCTAATTTTAGAAAATGAGATTTTAGTCTTTAAACTTTCGTTTAAGTCCTAGACTGTAATTGTTGTCAGATCTGGGCAACAAAACTTAACAGAGAGTTGACATTATAACATGGGTCATAATTAATACAGAGAGTCAAAAGGTGACCCAAGAATATCCTCAAAACTTTTGTCATTTCCAATATTCAAATAACAATAATGAAACTTCAGGGGAAAAAAGCTTAGCTTTAAATATTGGGGACCAAGCTATACAAAATGGTCAAGTATTGGGGATCAAAGTGTTCTTTTCCCTACTTTTTAAGTTGAAATCTGAATAATTTTGTATTCTCCTGGTTTAATTGTTCCTTCTTTTTATTTAGTTTTTTCCGTAAGTTACTTAGTGTCCTTTTCACTAGACATTATTGGTTTCTCCAACCCTAGAATTTTTATCTTTATTCTAGATTGAATTCTTCCAAATTAAGCCCTTATTTCGGTTCTGTTTTTACATCTCTAATTAGATCATATTAGTTATCCAGTCTTTTCATAAACAATATTTTGTTTCCTATTTTTTTCTAATATAAAATTTTTCACAATATCAAGAACTTTTTTAATTAAGTCTCAGCATTTGTCGTGCGTTATTCACATATAAGCAGCATCATTTTATTTGAGAGATGATCAGATTTGTTGGAAAACAATCATGCTGCCATTTTTTATGCAAAGCAGGCTGGTCAGGTAAGGCGTTTCACATGGGTGTGTGCATGCGTGCACGCCCCATAGGTGCATGTCGGAGAGGCGGGAGGGGGAGGCAATAGCAAAAATTGACATTCTAGTGACAAGACTTTTGAAATTTATATATAGCCAAATCTCAACACCTGATCGTAAGAGTATCCGGCTTTGTCAAAACATCGTCGGGATTCCTATGAAACAATTGCACATGCGAGCAACATAAGCAAGAGCATAAAAGTTTCATTGCAACCGGTGTCCCACATCATTATATAATAAAAGCAAACCTTTGGATGAACAGTGGTAATGAGATGCAACTGGAATGTTCAATTTGACAAATTAAAAGTAAACCTGTCTAAATGCAAACAAATTCAAATGGCACCACTTTTCGTAGTGTCAATAAGAACCAAAGACTCGAGAGCATTAAAGTAGCAAACGACATTGTACAGTCCCATGGGGATGCACATTTTAAACAAAAGAACAGGAGATGTTTGAAATGACCAGTGCTAGATCTTCTCTTCATCAATCATAAATGGCATTAAGCTATATATTCGTGATTAACTGAGCAGCTTCCAGTTAATGGTTGCTCTCTTGTGCATTTTGTTGACCACATTTGGCTTATTATTTAATATAGGTAAATGATAAACTACTACAGGGTAACAAGAGGGTGCAAACCCACAGATAAAAAGAGCTCACAAACCCAAAAAGAGCTTAGTTATGAGACAAAGCATCTACAACATTGAAGAAAGCATTTACATCCACAAGCGAGTTTCCACTATACCAAAAAGTGTACGAGTCAACCAATTCTCAATTGAATATCTTATATCTGATATTGTGCATGGGTTAGCACCCCCTCCCTTCCAACCACTAATTCCCATCTATGGAAAAATTTAAACAAGAAAGGATGCACCAGAAAAAAAAAAAAAAAACTATACCTTTGCCTCTTGCATATCCGCATTTATAAAGTGTGTCAAGCGATCAACCAATACATGCTCCACCTGTAAAGAAACTTCATAGTATATCCAACCTTTTATTTTTTTCCAACCATAAATTATATCATATCAAATTCCAATAAGCTATTTCAAGCAACTGAAATTGACGCCCAATCACCATGACATGGATATCGCTATACAAAAGCTCCAGAATAGATGTAGGATGCAGATAGCCAAATAAGACCAATCAAAAGCCATTTAGATCTATGCTTAATGCATAGACCACCATTATAAAATGGTTAATGACTAGTGGCCATGCATATTTATTGATTACTAATGCACTTGGCTTCTTTATGCACCCGCTTATGCTCTGTGCTTGAATAAGAAACGACTTAGGGAAAGATGAAGACTACATCAATTACTGATAATGATGAATTTAGTAACCTAGTGTCACCATCAGTCACACATCTCCAACGTCACCTGCACTGCCTCACAAGGTTTTCTGTCTCTCCCAGCTACTCTCTGCTCTTCCTCAGCCTCTGATAACCCTACCCCTTGTTTTTTCTTCTCTAACCACCTCTCTTCATTAAGCAAAAGTGATTTGATGCTTGTGAGAACACCCAAGAAAACCATCCAAAATGAAGAGATCATGTTCTGCAAAAGATGGTGGTGGCCAATCAGCATAGAATGGGTTGCATGGGCTTGAAAAGGCAGGAAGATACCTAACGGTACAGGGAAATTAGATTGATTAGAGAAGTTTGGAGGGACTTCCATAGCCATATGGCATTTAAGCTGGGACATGAGAGGAGAACTCACTTTCAGCTTGAAATTAACATGACATTGAGTCTCCCAATAAACATATCCCTAATTTCTTCCACATAGAGAGAACACTGTCCTATGGAAAAGGACTAAAGCAGTGATTCCATAGTGAAATTTATCTCAAGATATTCAACCTCAAGGTCAAAGGTTCAAGGCAAGGTAAGAAAGGAAAGCAATCTCTATACAGAACTTGGCAAATACCAATTCTTTGTGTTATAGACCAGATTTTCCTTGGAAAACAGTTTGGAAAAAGAAAGTTTCCAATGGAAATCTCTCTTTCTGATTGGGACAGCATGTGAGGATGGATTCTCACCTCAGAGAACCATCTGTAAAAGCAGGTGCCAAGCTTTGCCAAGCCATTAAGTTTTGTAGAGAAGGGAACAGAAAGCGCTGCCTCAAATCTTGCCGCCCTGCTCTTCGACGTGACAGTTTTGGACTACATCTCATGCTTCTGAAGGGATGAACTATGCTATGACAAGTTCAATGGAGCAAGAGATTGGGGCCTGGCAAGGCACAAACCTCCAAGGAGAAAGAGTTCATCTTGGCTATTACTCTCTCATTTATGCTAGTTTGCAAATTCAGAAGTCTTAATAAATTTTTTCCGGGATAGACAGTTTAAAGCTTCAGATTTCGACATAACGAAAAATTTTCGTTGTTGAAATGAGTCAGCAAAAATAAGATATTCTCTCTATTTTCGTTGAGCTTTTCTTCTGAACATGAGTCAGCACCTTCTTCATGCCTCTTTAGTGTAACTTTCAGTTTCGCTGACAGAAAGAATCATCCTTCAAAGATGTCTATCTTAGTAGTATGAGAAATGCTATCTATTACGACATATTAAGCTATCTTACTAGATGCAATGCAAGCAATTACCTGAGAATGCAAAAGCTCTTTGTAAGAAGCAAGCTCATGAAATGCTGATATGAACTTGGATATGACAGGACCTGAGACAAGCAGAGAATGGAACAAAAATTAAATGTCTCCTCCAAAACCATCTGGACCAGCGATTTTACCAGTTGATCTACTTCATTTGTTTCGATGAAAAATTCAGCACAAACAACCTAGAATAAAGGACTGATCAAACTCAAGCATTGGGAAGAAAAGCAAAAAAAAAAGCAAGTAGTCTGAACAAAGCACTAGCTTCACCACTCCATGTTAATACATTTGCTTGTTGTCATATCCCACCGTGCCAGTTGTATCAGAGATAACAATGTAACGATGGGACTCATAGAGTAAATGGAAAAACAACTCTGTTAATTCAAGCGAATGATGTTGTATGTCCTCATACAGTCGTCACATCTCATTCTATGTTTAATTGTATGAAAAGGTAGCATGCTCAACTTCATTAGTTTTAAGTTACATAATAGAAAGAGTGAATATGGACTTTCTTATTCTTTTTTAACAGCAATCAACTGCAACATACCCATTTAAGAAGAGCCAACCTGGAAACAAGCAGATATTGCAAATACAAGCACTTTTTTTTTAAAATTATCCACAACAAGATTAGAGAAGTTATTGTACATCTCAAAATTCAACAAACAGAAATGTAAGCAAAAATACGATACGGATTTGGGTTTTAAAAGGTTCATTCAACGAAGTAAAGTAAAAAATTGCTCAGACTTATATTGTTAATCTCCTATTGAGACACTAACTGGATCATCCTGTCCACCGCCAAATGCTTCCAAGGAATCTGTGAATATTGCGTCCGCATTACAAACTTCTTTAAGAGATGCCCTGAAAGAGCAGACATCAAACATTAATCTGATGCATGGCCTATTACTCTAGCTTTGAGCAAACATATGGGAGGGTAAGTTCGATTTGAGAATAGCATTAGAAACGTCATCGAGGTTCCTGGTAAGGTACTCTACACAGTTAGAACACCAAAGTGTTAGATATGATATATTTAGGACAAATCTAGTTCATAAATTAGGGAAAGCTAGAAACTAAGGCAGATTGCCATGATGGCCATCATGTTTTATTGAATAAGCATGATGACCCCAGTTCTTTCAAAATATGCACTGATTCCCGTCAAAAGTTGGAGTTTTTAATATCATTGACTAATTACTTAGAAGGTTTTCATCAACCGCTTCTATTGCCAAGTCAAGCTCCACAATACCAGAATGGTGTTTTTGAAATAACAGAACAAAAGCCAATGCGATTATCATGTCTGTCAGAAAATTATAAACCAAAACCCAAATCCTCCTAAAAGCTTCCAATTGTATTTGTTCTTTTTTGAAATTTCTAGCTGATATCGCACACCCTCTTTAGTAACTACTTTAGAATAACATTTTTCCCCTCATGTTCCAGCCATATAAGGTAAATCGAAGCAGCTAAAAATCCAAAATCCTCAGTGGGGCCACTTAATCATATCAATTGAAGATACTCCACCGGGCCAATTAATCATACGATTCCCAGGCCCAATAGCATCAGAGAATGTACAGAGAAAAGTGCCACGAGTAAGTTTTGCGAAACCAACAAAGCTCCTAGGCACAATAAGGAAGTGTTTCATGCTCATATGAAAGGTCCTAGAGCTGGTTATCTGTATTCCATAGAGATAGCACGAACAGACAGTTGCCCGCATAAGGCATATGCCTTATAATTTTAAAGAAAGAGAAACGTTTTGGAGGCAGGGGATGCGAGGAGAGAGAGCATAGTACTGCAGGGGAGTCCTTAGTGTACAGTAGCAGATATGACAGGATGTACTTTCCATTCAAATGCACATAAGCATCCTCATACTGAAGCACCACTGGTGAACTATATATTATAAAATGTCCACCAAAAGAAGTTTGCTATCCAATCGACAAGACAATAGAAACACTACGTAGACTGATCAGTATGGACCTTAGCATTGCATACAGGGAACTGACCTCAGCATTCCAATTCGTTTACGAGCCAGCCCGCCGCGTACTTGCACAAGTGGACAAAAGAAAAGAAAAAGAGTGGCAAGGTATAAGCCACTTACACAAATTTTGCAGAGCCTCTGTATAGCCTCTGGTAGCGCTCTTTCAACTCCTCCGCCGTCCGTTCTAGTGAAAAGATCTGTTTAGCACAGTGCCACGAATTAGCGTAACATCGAGACTTCCACAGAGGAACGAGAATTTCATTGCCAAATTCACCGAGCGGATAATCCGATGTCAGGAGAAAAAACAAAAAAGAAAGCCGTAGCACGAGTCCCGTCAAGAGCAGGATCGATGCTCCAACGCGCGAAACCAATCAAAATCAGCCGAACCAACAAGTACACAAACGGCGCCGCCAAACTTGGCAAAAGCAAAGACCGAAAGAGCAAGCCTCGGAAGACGCGACCGGGTATCGACGTCATCGCATAAGAGGAACAGCGCGAATGGAAACGAAAGACGGAGGAAGCAATCCGCCTACTCCTCAAATGCGTCAATCGAGTAAACAAACTAATTGCTCCGTCGCGGTCGAGCGATGGCCTCCGCCCGCGAGGACGCGCGGAGCGCGAGGAGAAGGACGAATCGAATCGAAATCGATAGAGAGAGAGAGGGACGACGACGAAGACGAGGCGAAATCGACAGAGCGAGCGAGCGAGCGAGCGAGAAGGCCGACGTGCTCGTGAAACATGAGCGAGTCCTCGAGCTTCATGAATGCCGCCATCTCTCTGCCTCTCTGCGAATGCTGGTCAAGCAGAAGAAGACGGAGATCTGAGTTCGAGAAGGTGCAGAGATCGGAATCGGAGCAACGTCGGAGGAGGAGGAGGAGGAGGAGGAGGAGGGAGATGATGAATTTTATTTTATTTTTTATTTTTTATTTTATTTTTTGGAGGTTTGCTGTCGTTGCCGTGGGGAGACGAAAATGCAGTGTCGTCTTCTGGCCTGCGCGCGGTGGAATGCACAGGTCAACGTCGCCGCGCGCGACCGCGCTAATTTGTGCAATCAAATCCTCTGCTAAACGTGACTAGATTCCGTTCGGGTTTTAGATGAAATTTGAAATATATCCTGTCAGGGGTTTCGGAGCGGTTCTAAGGTAGGTTCTTTGTCTATTTAAACTCTAGGTGTACTCTTAATCAAACGATTATAATGAATTATCGCTTCTAATGACTTAACATTTTCTATATTCACTTATCACGTTCCATGTTTAGATAAACGAAAATTATGAAGTATTGACAAAATAAAAATCTCAAGTTCGAACTAATAATTTCAAATTACACATTTATAATTGGACTCCACGGAATGTTGTAGTATTACTTGAAGATATAGAATAAGAAAAACATAAAAATTTATTTTGTGTTCCAAGTTGCCTATTTCACTTGTAACAAGTTCTCAAATTTTTTGAACTTATGACTACCATGCCTAGCACTTGAGAACTTGGAACTGATCCAGTTCTTAGGTTTCCAATTCTGTCTTATAACCATACTCACTCTTAAATACGACGGCGAGAGAGAGGTAATTTATAATATTTTGGAAAAGAGGAAAAAATGACAGTTTATTAGAAGATTGCCATTGAAGTGTTTTTTCCAACGTGAAATTCGGGTTTAACAAATTAGTAAATTTTACAAAATAATAAAATTAATATTAAAAGAAACAGTGAGGAATAGAGTGGAAGTGGAAGAGCATTTGAGAGAAAGAGGAAGCAAAGCCCCGTTGCTATGTCCCATTGCCGCCAAACAATGTCACTTCAAATTGAGAGAGAGAAAGAGAGATTGGGTAGAGTGAAGGTCAATACTTGGTAAAAGTAGGAACTATTTTAGGAGTCGTTCGTTTCACGAAATATTACGATTCCGAAAAGTATTTTTTCGGAAACCATTTTCAAGAAAATGATTATATTTTTCTACGTTCAGCTGAGACATGAAAATGAATTGGAAAATATTTTTCACTTATCGTCATTTGATTTGATTTTTTGGATTAAAAAACCCCCCCCAAAAAATCAAATTTAATTTTTTAAATTGACTAAAAATATTTAATTCTAATTTTTATATAAATTTTTAAATTGAATTTTTAGTTATATTTATTTTTAAAAAATAGAATTTTTTTCCCCTTTTTCTTCCTCCTTCCTCCTTATTCCTCTGCCGTCGTGTGCCTCGACAATGGCCAGCTACTTGGCGACCAACCAAGACACAGATCGCTAGATTCGACGAGCTCACGGCTCGCCTAGATCGGCCAAGCTCCACTGAGGCTGGCGAGCTTGAGGCTCGGCTTGTAACAACCTAAACTTCATCTCTAGGGTCACGAGCGACGGGGGTTATTTTTGCGATGTCCTAAGCTCGTCACCATCCCGATTTTTTTTTTTATCTTTTAGTATGAGCATGGGGAAGCGTGTACAAAATCAATCTCCCAAACAACAGACAGCAACCAGGAAAGAACAACACATACCACTACTTTTATATCATATCGGCACATTTACCAGCCCTTTTTCAACGGATCCTTTTCTTTTTACTTCATCCTTATATATTCGTGTAAATTAAGGAAACTCTATCTCCTCTAACATAACTGCAGCTCCCAAATTGGTGTGAAGCTTCCATACCTACAAGTCTAAAAAACAATGAGGTAAGTCGAGGACTTAGTAAGTAAAATCATTGATGCTCATCTAAGAGGATGACTCATCATCGAATCAAGCACACGGACATCTCATGCACTACAACATCGATGGCAGATCAATAGTAAGCCGTTACCTTATCTCGACTATATGCATGTGATCCACTTTCAACTTATCAAACAAGCTACTCTCAACTTACCAAACCAGCTACCATCAACTTACTAAGCAAGCTACATTTAACTTACCAGACAAGCTATCTTATAACGCTAGCTACCTTAAACTTACCAAACAAGCTATCTTACTAAGTAAGCTGCCTTCAACTTACTAAATAATCTATCTCACCAAGCAAGCTATCTTCAACTTACTAAACAAGCTACTTACCAAGCAAGCTTATCAAACAACACATGACAACATATATAAAAGATTCATTAACTGTCTCAACGGTTCTTCCCATATTGTCAGAAGCTTCCAACTTCTAGCTGGGCATACGGCCTCAAGCCAGGCATCCCATACTTTCAAGGGCTTCCTGCTTAACCAGGGCAATCGGCTATCAAGCCAGGCATCATGCGCGTGTGAACCATTTCAACGCACGTGTGAACCATTTCAACTTATAGTCAATGCATGCTCTACCTCAAACAAATTCATTAAACAACACACATGGAAGCATGCACAAAGAAGTTCATTCATCAATCTAATCATTCCTACGATTCATTCGGAATCCACCGAGCATTCGAAATCCACCAGGCATTCAAAATCCATCAAGCATCCGAAATCCACCAGGCATTCGGAATCCACTGGCCATCCTGCTCTCATGAACGAGGCATTACCACCAACACTATGTGACGACGGGTGTTATCTTTCATTCAGTAATACACATTGTATAACACACAAGTCGGTTTATCATTTTTCCTCTTAGCCCATGCATATAAGGCCCGCTGGCATGCTCATACAAGCTTGTGTTGTCATGTTCCACAATACCATAACTACATAATATGCCAGGCAAGGCACAAGGTTTGTGCGACCCATTTAGGCTCAGGCCCTTCGCCAAGCAAGGCCCGGAACACGCCTAACTATTGATCTAAGGCCTAGCGGGGTGTGGTTCGTCATGCCTCAACGCCGACCCAAGGCCAAGTGAGACCTGTCCATATCCCAAGGTGTGCTTCCACTTGTGGATCCATAATCATGAGCAAACCATAGAAAATATTGTAAGAACAAGTCATAGAATAACCAAAACACACAAGCACGGTTAAGAATACAACTAGCTCAAACAACGTATCATAAAGCCTTAGCTAAGGGTTCGGGAATCCAGTTACTCATGCAAAGACATGACTATCATGTTCATAGCCCAAACCCAACAATGTAGTGCCTTGCCCTAGCCAAATATTAGAGATTCCACTTACCTTGATGAACGTCAAGAGCTAGAGAGGCAGTTTAGTGAGGGTGGGCGTGCGTGAGCCTGAGAAAAGGGAGAGGGGAAACATGCAAGGCAAGAGAGGAAGAATGCTCCAAGGGTTAGTTAGAACGAAGGAGGTGGCTCCCTATTTATAGGCCAAACCTACTTAATCTCCAAAGAAAATCTCATGGCAATGATGACCACATCTTCATTAACTTTCTCCCCAAGCTAAATCGTTTGTGATGATGACCATATCTTCACTAACTTTTTCTTCAAAGTGCAGCTACTAGAGTTCTCTAGCCACTTCTCTTCACTTATGCACTAACTTCCAAAGAACATGTGCTAATTGTTCTCCAAGCCAATCCTAATGCCATCATGACCAAATCTTGTGCAATTGATGGCCATAGCCACCTAAGGGGGTGATTCATCTATTCTCATTAAATGCTTAGATTTTGGTTATCATGAAACTTAGGTTTACTCACATGCTTCTTATCAAAATTTGCTCTCCAAACCGAGCCAATCTCTAGAATCCTTTATTTTGTTCTTTTCCAAAGAATGTAGCAAACATGGGAGATAGACTATTGGAAGCGTTAACAGGGTCAGTTGAGAGTTTCTCATCTTCATGACGACCGACTGTCCCATTCGAATTGAGGTTCGTAGCCGAATCACCCTTGGTTGGGCTAGTTCGTGGTCAAACTTACCTAGCATAGCTAAGTTGGTGGCCCCATCTCGTGGGCCAAAATCGTGCATGTTACACGGCCGATCTAGGCGAGCTACGGCTTGCTGTCCTCGGCAGAGCTCGAGGTCATCGGATCCGCTGAGCCACGAGCTCGCCAACCTCGGCGGAGCTCAAACTCACTTGAATCGGGCGACCCTCAAGCTTGTCGATCAGATCCATGCGAGCCAGAGCTTGCTGACCTCGCACTGACTCGATCCTGGCAAGCTGGAAGCTCCACCGAGCTAGGGAGCTTGCGGCTCGCCAGATCTGACAACCTCGAGCCTTGCCCTCATCGAATTTGGCCTTAGGAGAGGTTGGAGTTGGTCGGCGACCGGCCAAGGAAGAAGAAAAAGAAACGGGAAGAAAAATAAAAAGAAAAAAATATTAAAAAATCAATTGTTTTAAAAAAGAAAACATAAAAATAAAATAAGAACGTATTTGGCGAAAGAATGTGAAGTAGAAGAAGTTACGGAAATTAATTTTCATTTTTCAAAAATGGAAAATATTTTCCCTACTTTTGAAGGTGTCTTTTCTAATAATAGAAAAAGTTTTTCTTGACTAATTCATTTTCCGTGAGACAAATGCCCAAAATTTCAGAAAACGTTTTCCCAGAAGTTATTTTATGTGAAATGAACGGAGCTTTAGACACAAAAGATTTGGGAATAATTTTCAATATCGAGTAATTATAAAAAGATCATGGGTGATATTATCCTGTTATTTAATAGCGTTGAGAATATGTTATCTTGCTCGAATAGATTAAAAAAATTATAAAATATGTAAAAGAAAATAGAGACAGAATGAAGAAAAGCATATAGATTGCACGGATCAGGAGTGATCGTTTATGTAATAGGTGATCGTCGGCTCTCGGGTGACTGCCTTTGCCGTGGTCACTTAGGATTATTTCACTCTCTTGTGAATCCGTGATCACAAATTTGCATTAGGTCTAATCATCATGGCGGTCGCACTCCTTGAACTGCATCGGCTTTTGTGCGGTGGTCGCCCGAGTTGCGTCTTCCCCCCTCTCTAGATTGATCTAGGATTTTCATCTTTTAAACTTTTATTTGTCCCATCTTTTTTCTCTATACGTAAATTTTGTTATAACTAGATCTATCATCTAGAGTGAGGTGAATTGGTGATATTATGGAAATTAAAAGAATTTAAACTAATATTGCAACGAAACAACTCCTAGTGACAGAGAGTGTAGTGGTCAGATTTTACCCGTGTGCAATTCTATCACAATTAAAATAAAAAGAGTAACGGAAAGGGAATTGCATACAAAAGATTATATTGGTTCGACATTTGCAAGTCTTCATTCACTCTCCCGCGCTGACAGTCTATTGGCTAGATTCCACTATTAAGAATCAATCATAGGTTGTAACATCTAAGTAATAAATACTTAAACTCGTGTGAATAACTCATCACACACTCTCAATCTGTAAATGATTACACAGTTTTGCTCACAGAGACGAATATATTTGATCGAAAAACATTCTTTAAACTTTAGAATTAAAAGCTTTGATTCTCTCATATTGCGTTAATCCTTTCAACTTTGATATCTCCTTTTATACTCCTCCCCGTCCAAGCTAACCATTGGACATTTTTCTAGGAAGATTATCCATCCAATCTATCCGTTGGCCTAGATCTTAGAAGATCTTATTGCTTCAAGGTTGTCGAGGATAAACCTTCCCATTGATTTTGCCGCCCATATAGCAATTTCAAGGTCGCCGAGGATAAAGCTTCCCATAGATTGTGCCGCTCATATAGATTTCCATAAGTCAAGTGCTTCAACTTGGAAAAAATGCCTCACCTCAAGTCTAACGTTCTAGGAAATCTAAATCTCTAAGCGATATTATGGGAAACTTTCATTTGGAACTCCTTATATATAAGGCAAGAAATCCAACCAATTGCCACTAGTCATTGTATGAGGATATTATCTCCTTCATTGCCGTTTGACAGAACACATAAGAAAATAATTAAGCCACAACTCTGGTTCTGATTGATATTATCTGATCATATCCTATTAGACTTTCCACCTGAAAAATATCTATCATCAAAATCAAAATTTTTATTCTAGATAAATTTTGTCAATCTTCAAAATTACTTTAGGAAATGTTTTCTCAACAAATTTAAGAATACTGGAAAAAATGAGCTAAATTTGAAAGTCAGCTGCAAAACTTTACATCAAAATGGAGGGGTTTCAAAAATAGACTTTGCAGAATAAATGGAATCGTTTAAAAAAAATGCATGGTCAACGAAAAAACTCACGCATTCACCATTTTGCTCGATACTATGTAGAGATAATTATATAATAATCGAATTCTTCTATAGGCCGATCGCCTGTATTTTTTTACACCGACGTTGCATTCAATGAAAATTTAAATTTGGGTAGTAATTTTAGATATTCTTTTTTTTTTAATTAGATTCACGAACCGGTGTAAACCTCTTTTTTCTACATATTCATTGTTGGTTGAATGACACGTGAACACATTTAATTATGAAAGGGACAATTCTAAATATGATCCTAAAGTGGACTTAATCTCAAATACAGACACAAATTGGTCATTCAGTCTGAAATAAGGCCCGACTAGTCAAACTTTCGTTGGCTGACAAGGATAAAGGTATTTTCGTCTAAAAGACATTTTATTTTCTCTCTTCTAACCTATTCATCTTATTCTTGGTACAAGCCATGGTTGTCCCTATTCATTATCTTCTTTGTCAAAGTTGAAGATAGGCATGAGATTAATGCCCAAATTAATGCTTGAAGAGCTGCTTGAGATGGCATGGTGGTCTCAACGACAGAGATGCTGGAGAAGCAGGAGTCGGGGTATTAAGTGACACTGCACCCGGCCTTAAGAGACGCAGAGGGGGTCGACTTGAAGATAGGAGCGATGGAGTCATCATTAGAGCTGGAGTTGTTGCACTGATGAATGAGGATCCCGACAACGATGGTGACGATCATGGCGATGAGAAGGATGACAGAGATGACAAGGACGAGGAGGCGGCTACAAGTTCGCTTTGCGGAAGGCTTGCTCCTCCACCTCATCCTCCTTGCCATAGCCCTTGAAGGACTTAATTGACTTCATTGAATCAAGAAAAGTGTAAAAAAAATCATAAATCTAATACATTTATATCAACTTAATTATAAACCTTTTATTGATGCAAATTCAATCATAAACATTTTAACATAGCGCCAATTTAGTTATTCTGGCTAATAGTGGCCTGATATTGCTAATGTAAACACCAATTAGCCTATGGGGCATGGTTGACGCTAATGTAAATAACTTTTAATAATTTTTTCGAATATATTATTTTTCTTTTATTTTTCTTCCTCTTCCTTCACCCATGGTTGGTGAGGCTCAACCCTTGTCAAATCTAGCAAGGGCGAGCCTTGCCTACCCAATGCGAGGTTGCCCTTGCGTCCTTTGGCTAGCCTGTCCAATGGCTAACGAGGCCTCTCACCTTTGGCCAGTCGTCGAGGTCTAATGACTGGTTGAAGAGGACAAAAAAAAAAAAGAAAAGAAAAGAAGAAAAATAAGAAAATCGAAAAAAATTATTAAAATATTTCAGAAGTTGTCCACATTAGCACTGGCTGTACCATATAGGCAAATTGGCTTCCGCATCAACAATATTCAGTCAAAATTAGTCAGAAAGATTAAATTGACATTATTGAAAAGTTTATGATTAAATTGGTATAAATGTAATAGGTTTAATAAGACTTTTCTGACACTTTTCACTTATTGAATCCATTCTTCACCTTCTTGTCTCATTTTCCCTCAAAAAATCCAATCAAATCCAAACTGAATCAAGCTCCTTCGCACTATGTACATTGAGAGCAAGCATGTGAAACGTAAAAGTGTTAAGAGAGATATATTGTGGATTTCGAAAGGTATTTGATCTGGGCATTTATCTCATAACTATCTTCAACATTGATGGAGAAGATTATGAGTAGGACAAGCATGGCTCGAATCAAGAAGAAGATGAATCGAGTAGTATGTCTTTGGACAAAAATATTCCTAATCGGGCTACCGGCATACACATATGAGACCCATCTGCTTGCTGGCTAATGAAAGTTTGACCGGTCGATGAGTCAAACTCTTATTGAAGAGTAAATGATTATTTCAGGCTTTTACTGAAGATACATTCATTTCAAATCTCTTTTTGAAAAAAATGAGGGTAATTAAGGCTCTTACTTCGAATTTTCTCCTTATCATGATGTATGACGATAAATGTGCAGAAATAGTGTTATTTCCAAAATAAATCTAATAAAAATCCATTATTTTTTTAACCGCGATAAAAAACAAAATTCCAAGGTAAATTCTTCTTTTGCCATTTTGTTCCCCACGAGCAAGAGCGATCATGGCGAACCAGTACGGTACGGACTCTGATTTCACCCCTTCTCTCTCCAACCTCCATGCGCACAGCTTCCTCTCCCCCTCTGATGAGATGCTAGGTCCCTAAGAGCTCCTCCATCGGCGGTGACCATGTCCGGCGACAAGCCACCGTCGAAGCCCCTCTCCCCGCAGGAGGGGGAGTCCCTGATCGAGGACTTCCAGCATGGCCACGACACCTGAGCAGCCTCCGCCGCCTCCTCCGTCGCCGACCTCGCCATCTCCCCCTCCCCCTCAAGCACTCCCTCCCCGTCTTCCTCGAGGAGTCCGCAAACGCCCTCTTCGGCCCGCGGCCTCCGCACCTCCTGGGCCGCCTCGTGGAGGCCCTCCGCTCCGTTGTCCAGTCGCCGCCCAATCCGGCCTTCGCCACGTACGCGCTTGAGGAGCAGATGATGGTGTCCACCACCTCGATATTCGTCTCCGTGGTGGACGGTTTCGAGGAGGAGCGCTGCGCTCGCGATGTCGCGAGCCTGGTCGAATTGCTGCTGGCCATCGCCAATCGGCCAAATCACAGGCCGGACCGGCAGACGAGGGCGATGGCCTGCGAGTGCGTGAGGCAGCTGGAGAGGAATTGGCCTTGCTTGTTGGCCGAGATCGCGGGGCACCTGTGGAGCTTGTGCGAAAGCGAGCGGACGCACGCTTCGCAGAGCTACATTATGTTCTTCACTCAGGTAATCCACGATATCGTGACTCGCAAGGTGGATGTGTCGATCTCGAACACTTCGGTCCCTTTGGTCCCGTTCAACTTGCCTCAATGGGTGTTGGGTCCGACGAGGGAGGTTTCGGCTTTGAATTACAAGGAATTGAGGAGGGCCATGGCGTTTTTGCTTGAATGGCCGCAGGTTCTCACCCCTTGTGGAATGATGGAGTTCATGCATATGATAATACCCGTGGCGGTTGCTTTGGAGTTGCAGGCTTCAATGTTAAAGGTCCAGTTCTTCAGCATGATTTATTCCTATGATACTGTGCTTTGCCACATGGTTTTGATGTTGTATTCACGTTTCTTAGATGCTTTTGATTGACAAGAGCATCAAATTGCTCGACGGCTTGTCTCAGTTTCGCGGGAAGCACAAGGTCATCCAGTGTTTCGGATGCTTGCCCTTCATTGGTTGTTGGGGTTTTTCAGTGGCATTTCGAATCGTGTAGTTGAGAGAAACAACATGGTTGTCGATATGTCTTTGAGCTTCTATCCTACCGTTTTTTTATCGTTTCGCCGTGAAGGCACTGAAGCTCGACCGACCTTCTTGCCTTGTGCTCATTGTGTCTTGAAAGCCAAAAATCTGAGGATGTTTCTCAAGCGGATTCATTGCCTGTGGCGAATCTATTCAAGGATGGTCTTGTCTCTGTGTCCGCATTTAAATGGATGCCTCCATGGAGCACAGAAACTGCGGTGGCATTTCGCACCTTCTATAAGTTCTTAATAGGCACGCTCTCCCATTCTTTAGATGATTCCATCAAAGCGAAAATGCTTATGGACTCCACAATCTTCCGTCTCTTCCCGGTAGATGATGCTTTAGATTCCCCATCTCCATCCCATTTCTTCCTTTCCTTAAGCCAGATTTCACATGACGGGTTTATATTTGTTGGAAAATCTCCTATAATCTCTCCCAAATCATTTGGGATATCATGTAACATTATTTGATTTGATTTGATTATGTGATATGATTTTGTTAGCAGTAAATTAGCTACTGACAAAGATTAGGTCCTCTATTCTTGATATTTTCACCTAATTTAGAAGATACAGATTCTTTTCTACATGGTATCAGAGCATAGTTTTCTGATTAGTATTCCTGCCTCCGTTTCTTTTCACTACTGCTGCTTCATTGCATCCTTTTTTTCAGTCTTATCACTACTGTTCTGTTTCAGCCTTATTGCTGACTTAACCAGCTTTATTGTTGGCCTTCAATTGTGTGATAACCACCCTTATCTCTCGATCCCTTCCTAGTCTCCTCCTATAATCTGTCCTTAAAGTTGCTGGAATGGAAGATTTAGGGAAGGTCATCTCCGACCAAACTAAGTCCTCTGTTCAAAATCAATCCAACTCATCGTTCGGAGATTTTTCCCAACATGAAGGAGTACCGATTAAATGGAAAAAATTATCTTCAGTGGGCACATATTGTGAGGACATTTCTTAAAGGAAAAGGGAAGCTCAGTCATCTAGAAGGCACTGGTCCAGGACAAGGTGATCCCAAGTTTCAGACATCAAATGAAAAAGATTCCTCAATTATGTCATGGTTGTGGAGCTCAATGCAACCTGAAATTAGCAAAAACTACATGTTTCTCCGTAATACCAAGGACATATGGGTGGCTGTTCGTTAGTCCTATTCAAAAGTCCAAGATGCGGCAGTAATATATGAACTCAAGACGAAGGCTTCAACAACAAAACAAGGTAATCGTTCTGTTACGGAATACTACAATCTCATGAGAGGTCTTTGGCTTGAAATAGATCACAATTTGAATATCTAGATGAGGTGTCCTGCAGACATTAATACTCTCCGAAACCATATGGAGAGAGATAGGATTTTTGAGTTTTTGACAGGTCATTAATAAATGACTCTTATGTCTTACTAAATTAAACTCATGTCAGATATGACTTGGGTTCATGGTCTGAACTTGAAACCGTTTGCTTTGGCTTCAGCATCGACTCGTGACTTGTCTCGAGTAATAACATGTCTCAATGTTGTCTCGAAATCAAGTGTGGGTCGCACACCCACCTTGGCGCACGTCCAAAGTCACATGAGACATTTCCTCGACATCTGAGTATGCTCAATATCCATGCGAGACCATGACCTTACTTGATGTAACAACAAACAAATAGAATACAACAAGCATAACAATACAAAGCCAACACAAGCAAACAATGACATGATCCTAAAATCGATATGCGTAACACATTGTCCTATCGAAGAGTTAGGAAAGTCTACTTACAACTTTTTGGACCTAGCTTCAAGATACTTCTTTGTTGATCGGACGGCTCCTAAAGCAGCTTGGTGAGGAAGGCGTGAAAGAGAGGAGAGAAAGGGAGATGAAAGAAGAGAATGGTTAACTCTTAAAAATGCGAGGATGCCTTCTCTTATTTATAGGCCTCTTCCTCTTAGATTTTTCTGCAAACTCATGATTAAGTCTAAGATACGACTTGGCCTATCTAGTCTCCGTAAGTTGGGGCCTATACTTATTTGTGTTTAATTTTGATTGGTCCATCTATTTGCTAATCTTCTAAGGCTCATTCTAGGCTCATAATTGCCTATGGTGCCTAAGGGACACATAAGCCCCTTTTATGCCTAATGTCTTCTTCTAATTGGTTGGTCCTTGTCTTGTTCACCAAGGCTACAATCTAGGGCCATCATAACCGAAGATTCACCTAAGATTCTTAATGACACCTAAGTAGGTGATTGATCCATGTCATTAATAAACTAAAGTCCAAAATCATTAAATGAGGCATATATATTTTTGCCAACTGCTTGGCATGCAAGTTTTCTCCTTCTTCTTGCAAATGGCATGTGGCACGTAATAGATAAGGATGGACTAAGTCAAAAGATTATGGAAGATTCTAGGACCCCAATCACCTCTTGAGACTTGTCCAATGATTCATCCCCACATTAATTAATTCATGTCCAAAATTCATCCAAGGCATTCATAAGACTAACATAGGGTGTTACCTAATTGGAGAAGTCATTCATATTTGTACATAATCAATGATTCTATGAGAACCGAGGTTCATGCCAAAATTTACTAAACTTTAACCAAATGATGGTGACTAAGTGGGTAGCCTTCTTAAACTTGTCAATGACCATTTTCAATTAGAATTGGTCCATTGGATGTTGTTGACACCTAATTTTCAAGTGCATATAAAAAAAATATTAATTAATTAAATATTTAAAAAAAAAAGAAGGGGGATGCGAGGGGGTCGGGTCGGGCCCAATCTGGCCTTGGCCCAACCCCGCCCTCCTCCTTTCCTCTCTCCCCTCGGCCCGGCCCGCAACGAGCTTCTCCCTTCTCTACCCATCTTCGCGCGTGAAACCCTAGTGGGGGGAAGGGGGAAACTAGGGAGAACAGAAGAGAAGGCAGAGACGAAGAGACGGAGGGGGACCAGAGAAGAAGAAAAGAATTTAGAGAACAGGAATGAGAGAAAAAACACAAAGAGAGAGAGAGAGCTTGAGAAAGGAGAGAGCTCGAGGGGGGAGGAGGACGGTGGTCGAGGAGAGAGGAGGCCTCGCCACCTCAACCCGATGCTGTCCGAGCCGCAGCCCTCCTGCCTGACGCCGTCTGAGCTGCCGTCGCCCTCCGTCCCAACGTGGCGCTTGCTGATCCTCACTAAGCCGCCGCTCTTTGCTCCTTGAGTGACACCCACACCTTTGCACCGTTGCTGCTGAAGCGCCGAACATTCGTGAGCACCGCCAGCAGTAGCCTGAGCCACCACCGCGCCCTGCCTCGACGCTAGAAGCCATCGTTCCTGCACTTGCTGCAGCCGCGACAACCTCGACGCCTCCCTTCGCTTGGTGCCTGCAACCCGTAGCCGCGCGCACCTCAGCCCGCCGTCGACACCGCAGCAGTTTGCCACTGTGCCTGTGTGACGTCCCAAGGCGTCATGTACTAAGCGAAAGCGGAATTATAATTTTTATTATTTTTTTGCCCAACTTGTAATCTCCTTTAGATAATCTATAGTATTTACCATTGAAGGTTAGCATGTATAACATGGATTATTTAAAATATCAAGTTTATATTATGAGGTCATCTTACAATCACTCTACCTTCAAATTCAAACATTGGCCAAATCATTCATGCACATAAACAAGAACACGAGAAACTTCATTACTTCATATCATCATCAGGGCTTACAAAATTTATCAACCTGGACTCTTTCCATGTTCATCGCCTATATATACAACATATACATAACAAAAGTCAGGCGTAACAAAAGTCAGGGATAAAGGGTGAGGGTGTCTATTCCACGAGTTCCCACACAAGCCCGCATCTAACAAAAACAAAAGTCAGTTAGCTTCTACGAGATCAAAGGTGTCTAGGCGCTGTCCATACTCGCTCCAGGTCCTCCTAGTCCTCTTGCTCCAAAGGGTAAAGGTCTGAATATCTCCCCTTCATGGTTGATAAACCATGCAACGAACGTCATTGATGTCAAGACTGCACTACCGTCATCCAGCCATATAGTCGCCTCATATCGGGAGAAAATCATGTCAATTTCGGGATCATACACGTCGTGAAGAGAAACATCAAGACTCACTACCGCCCCATATCGAGCTACTGGCGGTACATCCATGCTATCAATCTGAAAATGTAAGGTATGAGCAAACAACCTTGCCTAGTAAAGAATGATAAAACTCTAACTTAAACAATCCACAGTCATCAATATTGCAAGAGAATCATCAAACAATTTAGGATGCTAAAGGAAGTAAATCACCAACATAAACAATTGAATATTAACACATTATGTATATAATCACCTTATGAGCATCCATTTCTATGCTTACCTTTCTCGAGCTCAATCTCATATCAAGATGCAATACAACAATAATAAATGGACTCACTCGCCAAGTAAAATTATATTTAATGTACATATGATCCACCCTCGATCAATCACTAACCGGAATTCTACCGGCCGATCGAGTCACTTTCGGAAGTTACCTTATCCGAACTTCCACAATATTTCTATCATGGGCATCTTACTCCAAGGCATCTCAGTATCACACAACCGAGGTCCTCCCAAGACCACTCAGCAAGGGGCATCTCACTTCGAGGCATCTTAGTATCACACAACTAAGGCATCCTTGATCAAACACAAGGGCATCTCACTCCGAGCCATCTCGATATCTCTCTACCGAGGCATCCAAGACCACTCAGCAAGGGCATCCCAAACTTCTGGGGGCATCACCGGTATCTCTGTACCAATGGGTTCATTCACTCACTTATGCACACGTTTCACACCACCACACCTTTGATTAATGCAATTATCGTATGCAAAAGAAAAGACTCCAAAGTATCTAACTATATATCTAACTCTCATGAACCTAGCACACGTGCGTGTCCAAATTTTAAGATAAAACCCATTACGACATGTCCCATACCATGCCGAACAAATATTTATCCCATAATTAAGCACTATGCATCGCACTCATTGCACACGCATGATACTATATGCACTTACATCTCAAATGATATATGAGACTTACTCTTACATAACTAACGTCTATTATGAGCTTATTAGACTCTATGTGCATCACAAAAGCCTAATATAAAAGACACAGCATCTAATACATGTTCTCGGGTCCAGACAGTTTACTAGCTAAATGAACAGTTTTGGTTTCGAACACAGAAGGTATATCAATTCTTGTCGAAATACTACTAAATTTTAGTATGTTAAACTAGAGACATAGATTGACATTTTCCGTGAAGAAACTTAAGTCTGAATCTCGCTGTATTAAGAGTAACAATTGCCATAATCTTTACTAGCACCCTGTTCCGACGTCCAGATTCCTTATCTACAAAGAAAATTGTTTCACTAACCAATTCTTATCCATTTAATCTCAAATTTTGACATGTTTAATCAGTAAAGGTCAAACCGTTTCTCACAAAACAGTATACTAGTTTTTCTAAGTCCACTTCTATCTCTACGTTTTATATATTCATATGGTTGTAGTTAAGTATCTAATTCAATCTTATGGATGTTCTATCATGTAGAATGGTTTCTTTCTTATTTCCATTAACATACATAAAGAAAATAACACAGAATAGAAGACTCCATAACCGTTTTCACCTAGAACAAAATAGGTACACGATTTCCTGTGATTCTAACCCTACTAAACCACTTATCTTTTCACAAACTTCTTCTACAATACTTCAATGCCTAATCGCAGTAACTTAAGACACCTTCGGCATGTCTTTCTCTAACAAATAATCAATCCACAATTCAGCTCGAAGTATAAATGCATCCATGAGTTCACTCATCACAGTATACACCATATCCATCCACTTGGCATCCATTTCATCACTTCACTCAGCAAAACAGCATGCTCACACTTGGATTTCGAAACATGCAAGGCTAAAAAACAACATGCAATGGCTTCTACCTTTAATCTAACACTTACTCAGCTTAGATTAACCACAAAACAGCAACTACAAACTAAATCCTTCACTGTTTGGATTGACCTGCAAGCTTTCTTGATAGACCAATGGATAACTTTTAATTTAGAGTTGTATCTTTCCTTACCTTGCTTCAGCTACTAAACAACACAAAGATGCTTCAAGATCAACACCAAAATCTCGCATGCAAGACGAAGAAATCACTGGTTTGCTTCTGGTTTTTCACTGTTCAACCGAGAGAAAAAGAAAGAAGAAGATGAAGATGGGTTGCTCGGTTTTATATGGAGAGAGAGAGGGGTTACGAAACTTAAGAGAGAAGTAGATCTACATAGCTAATCCCTAGGCTGGAGTAATGATGAGATTTTACTAATGATTATTCTCCTTGAGCTGATGGTTTCGGTTTCTAGAGGAAAGAAAACCGTGGGTGTCGCATGCAAGGAGAAAAGAGAGAGAGTAATGTTGTGGCCTTCAATTTGTTGCCTCAAATTCAATTTGTCACTCAAATCAATTAGTCTCTAATGTTTTTCAATTAATTCCCTTTTGTTTCTACTTGATTTCAATCCTCTTATAATTATACAAAGTCATGACATATATATATATAACATATCGACTAGTCAATGTTAATCTATAAAGAATTCATCACAAAAACGCTAAAGTCAGAAATTCATATTAACATTATAAACATTAATCAAATGATCATAACTATAATCTATAAAATAAAATCACTCGGGCCTAAATATTCATTTTCGGCCCAATAAACTTAATCTATAACAATCCGGCCCACTAAACTAAATCTACAAATCTAATAATTCCGAACCTTGGCCCGCTTCAAGCCAAGTCCAAGCCCATAATCTCTCATTAGACTTCTCGAGTCCAATTCTTGTGGCCCACTTATTTCTCAAGCCCACACATTTCTCAGATCCATTGGGTTCACTTTCTGGCCCAATCTACTTAATCTAAGTTCCTAATGATCTAATTACACTAATGAAGGTCGGTGAAATTTGGGATGTCATAGCCTGAGCATCGCCCACCTTTGCCCGCGACGACCTGACGTCGGCCGAGCCGCTGCGCCTCCGCCTCTGCTCCGTCGTGCCTCCACCTGCAGAACCCGCGTTCGCCGTCGCCTGCCGCTACTATTCCGCCATTGTGCCATCTCCCACTGCGTCCCAACCATCGCTGAGTCAATGTCGTTGCTGTGAAGCTCGTCATCGTTGCCGCCGCCGTCCGTCCGCCTAGCGACGCCTTAGCCGCGAGCAAGGAGAAGGACGTCCATCAGGTTGCAGCTAGGTAGGGTTTCGGCCCAAAACCTGGTCTGGCGCAGGTCGCGAACCGGGTAGGGTTTTTGAGCAATTCGGGCCGGATTTGGTTTGTTTTTGCATGTGGGCTTGTGGGCTTATGGGCTTCCTTTTTTTAAAAAAAAAAAATTAGACTAGACTGGGCCTGCACATCAGGCCCAGCCCGGCTAGGTTACCGCTGGCCTGGGTTGCGCGGCCTAGTCCGATCCAAGTTCAGGCCGTCTAGCCCGATCCGGTCTAAGCTTGGGCCCTTTTCAATGAACTGGGTCGGAACCAACTTGAGGATCTGACCTGGGTCGTTTTTAATATATTATAACATTATAATATTAAAATAATATTTTAAAAAATAAAAAATAAAAAATAAAAAATATGTTTTTAAAAAAATTTAAAAAATTTCAAAAACCCAAAAATTGTAGGGTTTGATTAGGAATTGCTATGTCTTACATTCTTAGTATAATTAGGATTTATTTACTCGTATATTAATTATATCGCATGTTTAATTTAAATATTTAATTATATTTAATTGCACTTACTCAATTTTACTGCAATTAGGATCTTGGTAGCTGTGATTATTATTTTAATGATTGTGTACCCATATGATCACCTCACATGTTAGTGGATAGATATAAAATCAATCCAAATTGCCTGACAAAAATCATTTCTTTTAAAATGAATAACATTAGGTACCGAAAGAGTACTAATTGGTTAATTAGTGTAATAAAGTCCCCATCCTAGGTTCTCTGATTGCGTAGGAAGCATGACATACTCCCATGCCTTGCTTGGTTTCTAGCCGACCCCAATAAGCTAGTGGCGACTCCTTATTGCAAAAATCTTTAAAAATACACCAATGTCACGTGAGATATGGGCTTGGGAGAGCCCGCGCCTAATCATAGGCCTTAGGTCCGTCCTTTAGGCAATACCCCTAAACCTGTTCCCTCTCCTTGAGGGTAGGTCGCGACAGATGTCTTAAAGTAAACCTTGTGGTTGGTCTTGGTTATTTGCCCTAACCGGGTCTCGGTTGGGTGGACTAGGTCCATGGCTGAACATGCCATGTCTTGGTCTATCCAAGGTTTATGTCATTGATTCCTATGATCGAACCTCATATCTTATTCTCATGGCTTGGAATTCGAGGATGTTACACCTTGCGTGATAAATGTGTGACATCTTGGATTTGGATCCCTATTGAAACGACAAGGAATGGACTAAGGATTGGTACGTCGCAAATTAATCCCAACATGGTGGATTTCACATTCCTGTGGCTAAGGTAAGGTTCGGGGCATGACAAGATGGGCTACTAAGCAAGCTTTAACTACTAAAAGATATACTGCTAAGAAAGAGAAGGAACCTGCTGCTGAGATTAATTTGACCTCTCAATCGAACGGTACTCCGATAATCCAAATTGCTGGGGCATAACTAGCCGGAAAAATAATACAAAACGGTTTATGCCTCTTCCTGGCCACTATCCAATTTTTTTTATGATCCTCAAGAAGAAGGGCTTACATTCCAATGAGCCAAAGGAGCCTAATCCTAAGCAAAGCAATTCGAGTAATTTTCCAAGCATGACCCGTCAAAGACCTGTGATTACCACATGGGAGAAGTAGAGCATTCAACTAATGATTGCCTCTAAGTCATAGGGTCCAAAACCTCTTGGACATGAAGGCATTTTCCTCATAGGCCACTCAACCAAATGTTAAAAAGAATCCATTGTCCAATCTTGCAAAAAAATATGTGAATACCATTTTTAGGTTTGATGCGGGAAAGAAGAATTCGAAAGCACATGTCGTTGACATTTATGACGGATTACTTAGAGCTAGATACTACCTAAAAGATGAAAATCCTTCTTTCTCTTATGAAGGAAAGGGTTCGATAGATGGTCGAAACTAGGATGATTGTATATACTGACAACACCGGTATATCTCCTACTATCATCCAAGTAATTATTGACTAGGATGAGGAATTCACTGCACTGAATATCGGAAAGGACAAGGTAGATCCTTTGCCGATTTATATGCTGCCACATGAAGACGAATCGTACCATGAATAATCAACAGTTGATGTGCCACCGATCGATGAAAGGATAATGATTGATGGTCCGCAACCCTATGCCTATGCTCACAACAAAGCAATTCCTTGGTCATGTGGCATTGATATTAATCTACTTACGAGGTCTAGGAGTGCTTATGCTCAAGCCAACTCACAACCTATCAAGCTATTATTGGTGAAGAGCCTAAGAAATTCCCAGCCACAATCAAGGCAAGTGACTATAATGTGGTAGACCAATTGCATAAGATACTTGTGCAAATCTCTCTACTCAAGCTTTTGTAGCTTCTGTTAAACACCAAAAGTCCTTCATGAAAGTGTTAAACAAAGTAATTGTTCCCGAGACAATCGAGCATGACAAAATAGAGAAATTCATGGGATCCATCCTGCTCAAAAATCAAATAGCCTTTTCCAACAGAGAATTCCCTGTTGAAGAAAGGGCCATGTAAAAACTCTCTACATTTTGGTTAAGTGCAAGGCTACTCATCTGGTTTGAGTGATTATTGATAATGGATCCGCTTTAATCATATGTCCTTTGGCAACTCTGCAATGCCTTGGTGTGGAGTTGTCCAAAATTTGTGCTGTTAAAACTTTCTTACAAGCATGCGATGGAACGAAGAAGGAGGTGGTGGGTGAAAATATTGAATTCCAAGTGTTGGACATCCCTACTACTTCTAATTTCTTATTGGGCCATCCATGGATCCACAATGTGGGTGCCATACCTTCAAACTTGAATCAAATGGTGAAGTTTGTAATTGAAGGGAAGCTAGTCACGATTCATGGCGAGGAAGACCAAAGAGTTTATCATGAGACAGCTATTTCCGATAGGTGATGCCTAAATTTTAGCTACCACATTTAGTCTTTTTATATTAAAGTTAAGATAGACATTAAACATTCCATGGCATCTAGAAAATGATAGCGTTTATAATTATCTTGTCTGCACCAATGATGTCAGAGGGACTAAATGGGTGATCATCAATTTGACTGATTTAGTCCATCATAAAAAAAAAAAAAAAAATTATGCTCAAAGACTGGGTTACATATGGACTCATTCAAAGATTAATTTAAATAATATTTAAAAAAATCATATTTGGACCAAAATGACGTCATTTTAACCTTATCTTTGATGTATTAGCTACGTCAGCGCCAAGTAAGGAAGAGAAAATAAATAAATAAATAAAAGATGTATCGGCATTTTTCGTTAGTTAAGATGAACGGAGTTAATATAAATATTTGATTGTATATTTTGAAAATTGTAGGACTCAATTGTACTTTCTTAACAAATTTTAGGACCTTGAGTGCATTTACTCCTAAAATATATATGGTCGAGTATCCGTTGTTTCTCTTGCTAGGGTTATCTGCTAAAATAAAACGCATAGAATTTCTGTGAGTTTCAATTATCCTTTTTGAAAACTTAGAGATAGTGGACTCTTTTTTTTTTGCGGAAATTTTGAATTTTTTTTAAGTAGGTTATTTAGGAAATATTTTCACTTGATCGAGTGGCTTTAAAAGTCATTTTTAATGTTTATCATCCAACTTTTCTAAAAAAAATGCTTTCCAAAAAGTCCCTTTAAAATTTTTTTTTTTTTCCAATTCTCAGCCGTTTGATTTTGCGATATCACGCAAAAAAATCGACATGAGAGGAGAACATTATGTCGACAGAAAGTTGACAGATATTCTTTTGACCAACGTGGTGTAAAGGACCGCCGCGCAATCTTTGCATGCTATCTTCTTCCTCATCACTTATTCCTCTGCTTTAGTCTAGTCGGTTTCCTTTTTGTTTCCCCCTTTAATTTCTTTCTTTTTTATTTCGTTTCTTTCGAAGAGTCACTTCAGAGCGGAGTAATGGGTCGGTCTGGTCATCCGGAAAAGAGAAAAAAAGAAGGGATGCTCTGGTGAAAAGCATGGTTGACTCCTTGTCTTTTCATTCCCATTCTCTGGTGTCGGGGAGATTATTATACGGCTAGTATATTTAGTAAGTGGGATCTCGATAATTGAAAATGATTGGTCCCATGTAGAGCCTATTAGATTTGACATTCAAATTGAGTTTATTATATGCACTATGTGATGACACTTAAATTTTGGCTAACCATTTGAAATTGATTGCATAAAAATGAAAAAAGTTATAATTAAATTGCATAGTATATAATTTTAAGGAGCATTGAGTGGACCTAAATCAGTAATGTGGATTGGGCCTGTACTACAAGCAAGATTTGGCCAGCACAAGGGAAGCAAGTGGCTGAAACTTTCAAGCCGAAATAGCAATTAAGTTTTAATTAAGTTGAATTTAGCTCCTTAAAATTAAAGGCTTTGAGTTTAATCAAAATAAACCCTAAAGGAATCAAGTCTATCATCAATTGAACCCACAAGAAGTGGAATTTGGCCAAGCTCATGCACACTAAGGGCTGGCGGAAATTCATAAAGATGGGGAGGGCCTTGATTGAGCTCGGTTTAATCAAGTTCCACTCATTTACATTCAATGAGACTTAGCCCTTGTGATTTAAAGTTCATTGTTTAATTAAGGCTGAAATTGAAAGAATGTGAAAAACCTAGATTTACACGATATTAAGACATTAGGTCTTCATAATTTGAGGCCGGCAATTCCTAATTCCGAAAACAGACTGATAATTCAGAAAACACATATAGAGACACATGAGATTGTTTTATTCCAATCCATTCTATGCTCCAAAACCTTCATAGCAATTCATCCTGCTAATCCCATGGCTCCGAAAACCGAAAACCTTACATTTAGGCCACATGCATACTTGATTATCTTCGACGGACTCAAAATGAGGACGAACATGGGAATTATCTCCTTCAAGTCCTCGACTAAATTGACGAGTTCCGGGATAAGTGATTTTAGGCCCTTAATTTAAAATGAGTTAATATCATCAGAATCCCTAAATTAATACATTTATGAAAAATTTGCCCAAATTGATACACTTGTAACAAATTTACTTTCCGTTAATGTCCATTAAATTTTACCATAAAATTGTCAAGTTGGATGACACGTGGCAATTGATGAGTATACTAGTTTAGAAGTTTACCCTCTATTTATCATAGGTATGTCAGTTTGTGATTTTTTGTGATATTAATCCAATTTAACACCAATTTGTAATTTTTGATGATAAAAAAATTAGTTTTAAGTGAATTTATCATAAATGTATTGGTTTGAGGTTTTAGTAGTCAAATAATCAGTTTGGAATAAATATGTTACAAGTATACCAGTTGGGGTTTTTTCATGGTATTAATCCTTAAAAAAAAAAAAAAATTATTCCTCGGCCATTTAGGTCCCCTTTCCCTCGATTTACCTGCGAAGTTCTTCTTATACATGGGGATTCCATTAGGGAGTGTGTGTAATCTCCCAAATCAGGCAAGTGCAGGGCTTTTCCTTCTTCCGACCTCTCATTCTATAAGTGGTATTTGAGATTAAAACCCCGAGTTGGTACTATTTGGGATAAGGTCGAGATTAGCTCGCAATGGCTAAACTCGTTCAAGTTTTCTTTAAGGGCTTCTTCAGGGCTTTTTGGCTTTACAGCCAACAAGAAGTTTTCCATTTTTTGAAGCGGAAGGCAGTTGGAAAAGTGATCCAAGAATAGATCAACCACTTCACAAAACGAGCTGACAGAGCGCAGATGAAAGGTGACTATACCATATTCTTGCCGCCTTGGTCAAAGTGGCTGGGAAGGCATGGGATATAATCGCGTCGGGAAAGGCATGTAACATCATCATGGCCCGGAATGCCTGCAAGTGATCAAGGGGATCTCTCGAGCCATCATAAGTATTCAAATGAGGGAGTCTAAACCCCTTCCAGAGATTAGCCGTCATTATTTCTTCGATAAATGGAGATGATTATAGCCAGAACTTGACCCCGACGGCTTTGTTTCGTTGAGCCTCCGGAGAACATCTAGGATCTTACATTCCATTTCTTTAAAGCGGTGGTCGGTCCTTTGCTTTCCCACCGAGATTGACCCTTCTTCCCTCACACCGGACTCACTCCCAAAACTCGTCCAATCATCTGTCAAAGCATTTCCAGGAATCGTCAGTCCAGGAACTAACATCTGGGTCCTCCAGGAAAAGCTATCAGAAGCTGATCCACATTGCTTTCCAGCAAGTAACATAATTAACCCCGAAGAGAGGAGCACAACGAGGAGGAACATAGAATTCATAACCGTAAGAAGGTTGTGGAGAAGGATTCGGAGGATGATGGGGATAGCCTTATGGCCCACTATATGGTAGGGAAAATTTTGTTGAGAATGGTGGAGACATTTGTGTTAGCTGAGTTCACTCCTATGTGGAGGAAGCCCAATGAGTTGCAAGCCCAAAAAGGGCTTAAGCCCATATGATAAATTATATGGAGAAATAGGGTTTCTCACTATTATATAAAGAGGTAGCCGCAAAAAAGGAAATAATAACAAGAGAAAAAGAGAAAGCAGAAAATCTGGGGGTTGGGGTAATATCTGATTTACATCAAGCTGGCATCGGAGGTCGATTCGTGATCCGATTGAGCTAAAATTTTGTCAGCATGTTCGTGGCGCAATTTTCTCGAATCTGAATGGTTTGATTTTCGTTTAAAGCTCCCTACATCAGATTTTTCGTGGATTGATCAAAACCTGCAGTTTTGGTCAGATTTATTTTTGATCTCTTGTGAAATTCATGTGTATTGCCAAAAATTATGTTGTTGAGGTCTTTGCTGCTATGTACCTCTAGTATTTGCTAGAGAAGAACAATTTTGTTGATAATGAAGAATTTCGGGTGGACTCCGGTCCCGTGGTTTTTTATCTCCTCACATCGAGATTTTCCACGTAAAAAAAACGTCTTGTGTTTGCGTGCTTGGTATTTATTTTACTCTACCATATCGATTCCTGTTAGGTTTACACAAAAGGGGAGATTATTTTATTCCGCTGCGTTAATTCGATATTGTTTGAATTGTTACTGTTCTCCCATCAATTTGTCCGGGAATCTCCGGGTTAGTCTTGGTATTTTGAGAACTGAGAAAGCAGCATTGGCCATCCATCTCGGAACGGAATAACAAAAGACTACGGAAGGAATAGTTTTAAAATTCTAAAGAAAGACAAAACAGCTTAGCCATTTCGTAAGGACGGCGCCAAACTGCTAATGCTGAACTTCTAAAATGGATCTGCAGAACAAATTCGAGATAAGGCATCCGGGTTTAGAACCGGAAGTGGCGCCTTGGATGATTAAGTCGGTGATTGGATGGGAAGGAGGATGCTAATAATCAAATTAGGATTTTAAAGAATCCAACCCCTTACCTAGATGAGTCTCTTTCCTTCTATAGACAACTTTCTAAGTGGGTCATTGCGGCTGGCAAGGGGTGACTTTCATCGACAATTGTCAATATATCTACACAAATGTCCGCCATTAAGGACAGTTGGCATCCTGACAATGTAAAATGCTCTGTAGCGATCAAATTGTTCTGAGAATCAATGCACGCGTAACCTTTTAATTAGTTGAGATATCGTTCTGGTTGCTAATTATATGAGGTTTTTGTGATGTTTAATTTAGATGCCATACGGTTGGGTGTGCTTTATTTTCTGTCAACCTCTTCTCGTAACGTTGGTTTATTTCCTTGACACGTGGGTTCTTTTGACAAGTCATTCAAAACTCCTTCAACGCCATTGTCAAAAAAGAGGTGAAAAGGGAGGGGTATTTGCACAATCAATCGTAAACCTAAGAAAATCAAGTGAGACCTCAACCTTTTAGTCGAGTCAACGTAATCCTAAATAAACAGAAAATGTAATCAAGACATCTCGGTCAAATCTTGTCTAATTTATCTAACTTGGGAGTCCAGATTGTCAACCCTCCTAAGTATATCAGTGACGGCTTGATATAGACTATTTTCAATTGAAATGATGCCATTTTTCTACTGAATCTTTTGAAATTCTTTTGCATTTTTTCTGTCTTATTTGCTTCTTTTCCACACATGAGCTTCTCTTTTTACGTTCATCGTCTTCTCGATCGCTCGGCTAAGGCTCCTCCGATGCTTGTCTGCGCGGCCTACACCCGCATGGGCCTCTAGCGGTGTGTTGCCACAATCGCCGGCCTTGCTCGAACAGCCGCAGCCACCATCGTTGTACGAGGCCGACAGCCTCTACCACTGTGATTAGTCTCTCTGACTTTGTTTCTCTCACCCGCGAATATAGAGTTCAAGGTCGCCATTTGTGGCCATGGAGGTTGCCAACACCCTCTTGAACTTTAAAAATAGAGAACCAAAAACATGGGCACTCGGTTTGGCTCATTGGACATGACGACGATGGGTGCCGACGGTTGAGCAAGGTCAACAGTGGTGGTAGAACGCCGCCGAAGTTCCAGGCAACATTGTGGGCAGTGATGGACAAGCAGGAGATGAGCTTTGGCAGAGCGAGCGAGAGCTTCAAGTAATGAACAATAAGAGGAGCTTGTGTGTGATAAAGAAGGAAAGATCAGAAAATTACAAAGAAGTGCCATAACTTTTAACAACACTCACTTTGATGCTAAAATATTCATTAGATCATTTAATTTGATGCTAAAATATTCATTAGATCATTTAATTTGATGCTAAAATATTCATTAGATCATTTAAATGCCCCTGACGACAAATTCTAGTTAAAAGTTCAAGATAACTTTTATAATAAATTTTCTAGTTTGATGTGGTTATTTTAAAACAAATTCAAGTCCAAAGTGGAAAATGAAGAAGATGATTTGGCAAATGGGACTAAACGGTCACCTTTCATCTTCCTGTCTCCTTCTTTCCCTCTTTGTGTGATCTCAATATGCTTTTTCGTTTTTTGCCGTTTTTGGTCTTCTCTATACTACTCTTGTTAGTGCACTACTAATGACATAGCCGAGGATATCGTGTTCCAGAACTCCAACGATGACAACAAATTGCCTAGCAATCTTCTCAATTATGTGTTGCAGAGAGCAGTCGAAGGCAAGTTGATGGAACAAATCGAGAGGAATCACATTTAGGTTAAGTTGGAAAAATCAACGATATAACATGTCTAATTTGTTTCGCTTTACATGATTATGGACCGATTCTCCTACTCCTGCTCTCCATTGCAAATTTTAGAAGGTAATTTTGCTCCAATTTGAGCAATTTGGGTTAGGGTCTTTTGAAGAAGATGAGCAATTTTGCCCCCATTGTTTTTCAAATTTGTTTCTGGATTCACTGGAAGTGTTGGTGATTTTTCTTTCACATTTTGTTGCTTCGTTTTTACCCATGAATCAGTTTGATCACTTTTTCATTCAGTCGTCTCCATATCCTCGTTTTGTGCTAATGGAATGAGAATATGCAATAAAAAAATGGTTTTTCCATCGTGAAGGACAAGGGAAAATCGAACCGAAAGTGGCTGAGAGATTGTTTTATTCTTCTCTGGATTGGTGGCTTGGTTACGCTTGTCTACGTTGGCTTCGATTCTCCCTCTTTAATTTGGTTAAGCAATTTTTTGAACTTAGCATTTGTTCAGATATTTGTTTAATCGATAGATCTAAAACAATATCATTTCTTTGTGGTTTTTGCTGATTTGATTTCTCCGATGAAGCACTTAAATGAATCTGCAATAAAATAATGCCATGTCATATTTTTTGGCATTCCATATCGAAGTTGGCACTTAAATTATCGGTTTTTTAAGTAACGTTTTAGTAATCCAATAAAAAAAATTGGCATTAAGGATAGCGTTATACGAAAGTAATGACACTTGCGTTAACATTTTCTCGAAAATAACTAGAAAAAATGGCATCGTTTTATTGAAAATAACCCACGTTCTGTTGTCACCACTACATGTACAATAGCCGGTAATGATTAGGTTATCATGTCAAATAAATTAGGCAAGATTTTATTGAGAGGACTTGATTGATTTTTTTTCCATGGTTCAATTGAAAAATTGAGAACTGGATTAGTTTTCATACAATATGTTCAAAACTAATTCTGCAATTACCCTTAAAAGAGAAGAATGAAGATCTTGTTGAGTAGAAGTTTCAAATACCGTAATGTCATTAGGAAATCCTTTATGCTTGTGGTAAAGCAAGTACACATAATATACAAAAGTTACATACGCATCTGAGAACACTTATCATTTGTGATCGATGCTAGACTGTACCCATGCTGATGCAAAGAAGCCGTAAAGTAGAGAAAGTAATGAAATGATGACAAACTGATTGACCTTTTCTTTTATGAGAAGATGACAAATTCATCGACTTTACACAATAATGCACCTATAGAGATAATGTACAAATGTGACCAATGAAGAAAACTGGCTGACTGAAAATGACCAACAATCACCATATGCCTCCTAGGTCCTGACCTCCGACACAAATAAAACATGTACCATTTTCTAATTGACAAAAGAAAATGCACCCAGCTTCTCTCATTTTGTTAGCGATCATTGATTGATGAAAGCTTTGATATCTGAGATCATGTCCTGAGTTCTTGAGCGAGCCATCTGGGACTTGTGCAGGACTTGGAATGCATGTCCCACCCCTCTGTACATGACCATTTCCACTGCCTTACCCATGTTGGCCAAGGCATTACATAGCTGCGAGTTCCGGTCCTTCAAGATGTCGAGCTCCGATATGCACACCATCGCCGATGGGATGCTCGAATTGATCCTATTCGACAAAGGATTGCACCAGGGATGGTCCCTATTTGCCCCTGAAGGAAGTGACAGCCTCCAATAGGTGTCAGAAGCAGATAGAGTCAGTGCCGAATTGGGCGGCTGAGAGGCCATCTTTTCAGACCCGGTCCGGATCTCTCCTCCAAAGAAAGGTTGGATTAAAATAACACCCTTCAGATGCAATGGTTTGATGGCATTGGACACAGAAGCACTGATGTTTCCTAATTGAACAGCGACGTTAAAGGCTATATTAGCGCCGGCGCTATCGCCAACTAGGAAAAAGTTGGACAGATTGCACTGGCTCAGCCACCATTTGTGCTCGTCGGATCCATTGGCAACTTGCCTTTTAACCCACATGATCGCATTGACTCCGTCCTCGTAAGCAGCTGGGAGACGGTTCTCAGGTGCAAGGCGGTAATTGACTGATACGATCACGCAACTTGCGGTGGACGCCAGATTGGCCAGGAACTCATGGTAGCAGCTCCACGCAGCTGATCCAACGCAGAATCCCCCTCCGTGGAAGTAAACGAGCAAGGGGTACTTGCCGGGCCGGTTTGGCACATAGACACGCGCCCACAAGTTGGCGAACTTGTCGATTGTGACGTCTCTGGCATGCGTGTCGACTCCTGACGAAATTGTGCAGGAGACACTAGGGATGATGGGGAACCTCTCGACTCGCCCATCCTTGTAAACCCTAATTAGGCCTTCAATCTCTTCGAGGACCATTGATTGTTGTTGCTGATGGCTTTTGCTCAGTTGGTGGTTGAGCCTGGCATCAAAAGATAGAGAAGCCATTCTTTTTCTTCTAATTAGTGAGAAGACGGACTTATTGGTTTTGGATGGAAAATTTGCCAATGTAGGGTTCTTTATATAGGAAAAGAGTTTGGGCAAAGACCCTAGAGAGATCTTTCAATGCGGGTAAAAAAAGTTTCCAATCTCTATTTGAGGCAAGTGGGTGGAGTAGAACCTCCCCCTATGTCATCAAATTGATTCCCTTTTTTTCTTTATTAAATGGATCACATTCTTTGCAGTAACAGTTTGTCATGTTTTCATGAAGGACTGATGTCATAAACACTTATTCCATTTTTTCAATTGCTAGCCGACATAGCAAGGAGATCGCATCTTGATCATCTAGTATAACTAAACTGCCTCGTTCTTCATGGCATTTAAAACTTTAGCATGTGATTACATTGTTGGGAGATCATTAGCAGAGGGTTCTGTTTCTTGTGCCAGGACTCTGGACAATGCCATCTTGAGTTGCTCGATAAGTTTCATATGGAAAAATTCTCATTTTTCAGAAATATGTGAGAGGATTCTGTAAATTGCAAAGAAAGCTCGTTCATAACCGTTTGCCTAGATTTTACTGTGCCTATTCCCAGCCAGAGATGGGAAGATTGCTCCAATTCATGCCATGTCCTCATGTTTAAGACACGGTTGACTTACACTGTTATGGGTGGAACTTGAGTCAGGAAATATATATATATTCCACAATCTCAACATTCAACCCCAAAGCGAAGGGTGGACTCTTATATTCTTGAAACTATCCTCCTTTTTATCTTCTCCCTAAACCTTTGCTTTTAAGGGTCAGACACAAAAGTTTTCAGATTTTCCCAGATGCTTCTTCCATGTAGAACATTTAGATGCTGCGATGAGTTATATACCATTGATAAAATATTTGTCTGAACTCAAAAATTGTTTGAGACTTTTAATGCTCTTCTACGGTGATCAAAATTGACCGGGTACACGGCATCTGATCCCCAAGATGCTCCAAAAATCATCTTGCTGACGATAATAAAGAATTTAGACATCGCATGTCACGGCTGCATGAATATGATTCCCCACCAAAACGTAGAGGTCATGATCGAGATGAAGAACACGGTTTGTTCCGAGACTTTTTATCGGTATCACTCTTTAGGTTTAGAAAAAAGAACAGATCCATTGAAAGAGAGGTCCATAATGTGGGACTGAATCGTCAAGATTTTGTTCTTCGTACTTGCCTCAAGAATCTAGACCTCATGTCCATCGTCTCAAGTCTCTCAATCTATTTCAATTCTGAACTAGTAACCTGGTAATTGAAGCTCCAAATCCTGAGTTTAATGGGAAGGGTAAGGAAGGCATTCCCAAAAGCAAGATCCACAGAATATTATCTTGATAGTCCACCTTCTTGGGGAGCTTTGTAAGGAAAGTAATTATCACAATGCGACAATGTGAGACAGTTCTCCATTGATTCTGACATATATTCTATGACACTTTCCTCACATTTTATTCTTTGAGGCGGCATCAATGTTCAGTTCTGTTGGGCTGAGACATGGGTGTTGTGGCACCAACCACCACATTCTAAGGAAGAAAGTAGACGAACGTGGGAGTCGCATTTTCTTATCTAGTCCAGCTAGAAAGCATGCCATCCACTGTTCATTTGGCCTAACCATAAGAAATTACTTTATGAATGTGAATCAGCTCAAATTATCTGTACTCAACATATTTTATAGGTTGATACAACTAAAATTACATGGGATTAACATGATTTTTTGTGAGACAAATCAACTTAATGTTGGGCCAACATTGCAGAAGTCCAAAACTTTCATCCTAGGAGTGTTAAGGTGTACATATGAGGGTGTTAGACAAAACAAGTTTCACATCAAGGATGTACGGTGATGCAGAGTAGTTAATAAATTTTACTTGGATCATTACTCATTGGCTTAATCTTTTAAATGAAAGTGGTTCCAACGAGATATGTTGACAAGCTCGAATCTAGACTCTCTTCTTTGTGATCGCCCTAGATGAAAGTATTAGACTTATGGTGCGTTGGCCCAATAAATGGTCTCAAAACTTAAAATAGATTAGTGTGCCCCCAATGTAAATATGTGTTTGTTGAAGATCTCAAAAAAGAAAAAAAAATTTCAAATGTGACTCTTTAACCGAGGTGGCGCATCGTTCTTTGAGTCTACAACCAAACTTGGTTGGGCTAACTATGGCGATTGGGGTGGAATCGTAAAGGTGAATTTTGTTCCTGTCTCCGACAATTGTCAAGCTTGATCAAGCCAACGTGGAAATTCAAGTTGAGATAATGTCAATGCAGAAGAGATACCTAAATTAAAGGGGAGTGGGTATAACAAAGAAGGCTCACACGTGAGGAGGAGATTCATTAAGTTAAGCACATGTCCAACTAGATTTGTTGATAGAATTGAACTTAAGCTCTCTTTTTATGATCTCCATAAATAAAGATATTGGCCTTTTGCTACATCAACTCAACAGGGAGATCACTCTCAAATCCTTGAGGATCCACATTCATTCAACCAATAAGTTAAGCTCCGGCTAGGATACATCAACAGATTCATACCACACCACATTGTAAGTTAAGCTCCGGCTAGGATACATCAACCAATTCATACCACACCACATCTACAATGTGAGACTTTTTCTCACCTAACATCTCATATGGGCACCTCATCACTTTGCCATCGAATTATCGCAACAAGATTTTATACCATATTCTATGTCTGTTACAAATGCATAATCTTGGACGTGGAACCATGCTAAATTGAGTCATCGAGATACCGCAAAAGAAAAAAAAAAGAAAAAAGAAAAACTCGTTTAAAAAATCCAATTGTAGGATCAGATGAACCGCCTAGACGGTAAAAGCTAAAGATTCTTTGTCATCCCATTTTTTTAGTCTCTTCAAAACCAGGAGGTCTTTTCAAACCCAATAGATAAGCCAATTACGGTTGTCATCTTTATTCCCATCACATATTAATATTCTCCTTCTCCTTTCTTCTCCACCTTTTTGACTGAGCATCAACCATACGCGACCCGTGACGTGGGAAGCCCTCGAGAACAAATGGATAGCCAAATGGCATATTTCTTCTTTTTGGTCAATGAAGCTTTTACTTCATTGTTTTCACACGTTGCCCTAGGTTCTTGGTAAAGGGACGGTCGAGGTCTTTGATTAATGCAAACAAAAGTCATCTAGAATGTGGGAAAAGGTATGGAAAAACTAAGAGTGAAGTTCATCAGCTTCATTCTGATTCTGGAAGAAAGAATAAATTTAGAACTAATTTTGCCAAACCTCCTTTAGAAGTTGCTTTGAACTTTTCTGAGTGGCATATGCATTAGGTTTACTAGCAACGGCCGTTTCAGTTAAAGAGGCTTACAATTATTGCTAAGAAATATTCTGCATTATCTTGCCAAAAGAAATGGCATACTTTGTCGTAATAATATATTCTGCGAGAAAAATTACCAATTTAGTGCTAAACGTATTGTATGGATGCCAATTCAATTCTAAAATTTTCAAATTTCCTAATATAGTCCTAACCTTTACATGGAATTCTATTGTAGTCCTTCCAGGCCATCGAAAATTGCTGACATGGCAATCCACAAGTTGTCCATGTTAGCAAGCCACTTAGGAGAACCAGCAACGATTGGACATCATGGTAGCAATTTTTCACGGGCAATTGGCCAGAAAATTGCCTAGAGGGACTAAATTGAAATTTCGCATAGAAGTTTAGTACTGCATTTATATAATTAAAAAGTTTATAACTGAACTGACATTTATTTAATATGTTTAGGACTAATTAAATAACTATTCCATATTCGGCATTGCTCCTTTTTAAGTTTAGATTTGAATACGAATATAAAGAACGATAATTAAGATTGAATTATCAGAAGTTCAAACTTTTATATACATTATAATTAAGTGTATTAAAAAGGGTGTTGTCATACGTAATCCAAATGACTATAACAACTCAATCCATTCCACGTGGACCAAGTCCTCTAAAAGGAGTACTTTGAATAACCACATAAAGTAGTGGCCATTTGAGGGTCGATGTTGAATTATAAATAACTCCCTATGGCCTTTTTCCCAACTAATATGGGATTTAGGATTTCACAAACTCCCTCACATAAAGAACCGTTATAGTATGTGAGAACGTCAGTGTTGGCCTATATTGCCTAGTGACACTCCCTTATTCCGATGTGTGGTCTAGTCCATGCATGGTCCCTCCACCATTCTAGAAGCCTGTTGAGAGTAGCACCTTGTTCGAAACCCCTCGCTCCCGCCATTGCTCCTTGCCTTTATCAGATCAAGTATGGGCCTATTTCATTCATGAACCACACATCTATAAGAGGGAGCCTTGCTTTGGTACTATTTGTAATGACTCAACTCGTTTTATATGTGGGCCAAACCCATGAAATCAATCACAATAATTTCTTTTTAAAATGTATTCACTGTAAGTCATCCGGTTACAAACCTCTACCAGACTGGTAAGGTGCACGTCGAAATAGTAGCTGGACAATCGGAGTAAACGTGCTACATTAAACTTTATCGGCTTTACTTGGCGCCGTTGTGGCCAATATGGTGCCAAACACGCTGAGAGCAGCTTGCGTGCACGGACGTGTGTGTCTGCGTGTGCGTGTTCGTGTGGTGTGTAAGATGGCAATCAGCGCGTTGCGGTCCGGTCGACGAGACGGGATCCATCTCCCGTCGCTTATCTCTTGTGGAAACTGCAATCACCTCACGGTAATCATCCTTTCAGATCTGGATCTGAGAGTTCTGTGCTCTGCGTAATTCCATTAAATTAGCGAATTAAGAAAGTACGAAGTTCGGAAAGTTTTTCAAAGAACCGATGAAACTAGTGAAACAAGAGCACCTCCAGAAAAATAAATTATGCCACATGAAAGCAAACGTTGTTATGAATATAATAGACGTCACAGAGAATTTTTAAAAGCTTCATAATCTTAGATATATGAGTCTGAAACTGCCTTAACAGGTAGAAAGTGTTCGTAGTTTGTTTGTAAAACAAACAAAGAGTGCCTTGTCCCATATTGAAAAGATGTGAGTGCGCATATGGACGGAATTTGATACTAATTAACATCATTATTTTTTTAAAAAAATTCGAATTAATAATTATAAAATAAATATTATGTCCTATTGAAACAGTGTGTACTGTTCATAATAGAGTGACAGTTATTTTTTAATTATTTAATTTCGAATTTATTATTTTTGCCTAACGGTTATTAGGCACTCTTACAACCTTTGAAAAGTTGTGTTTGTTCGGAAATAACTTCTTCATCTTTGAAAGGTTGTATTTGTTCAAATATATTTAGTCAACATTTGTGTTCAATTCTTTGCAAAACTTTCAAGTCTTTTCATGATCTTCCTCTTCCCATTAAAGAATATACAGCCATTATTTCCAATTGTTTCGTAGAGAGACCTTGGAGATATATTAGAATTGCTATATAGTATTCTCATTTGAGAGTTTGTTGTATCCTAGAGGAAATTTGTCAATAACTATTAGCAACATTGTAGGACAAATAAATCCTTAAATAAAGTTATATCACGTCTTAACGTCCAACTTGATTGCTCTAAAGATCTGATTTCATTATTCTACCCAATTTGAAACCATATTTTTCCAACAATTTTAATGATTTATTTTGCAACAATGGAGTCAGGTGGATGAAGGTTATGAATCAAGACATGTGACTCAGGGAGATGCAGAGAAGCCAAGCGTGATCTGCAATGAAGGCGTTGAATGAACTACCCAACAGACCACGTTAACAGAACAAAAAGGGCAGAGGCGTTTGATGAGAAAGGATTTTTCAAGATTTCTCTAGTGGCTTTCTCAGTGATTACCGCCAAACACCTCCCACCTCTTAATTGCCAATTGTCGCCTTCCCTGGAGTGCGTATCGTCTGTTCACTCATCCGTCACAAGGATGCCCTATTCGGTCCTATCCTTGGTCTTGGAGACTCAAAGAGAGTTGTTTGAATCCAAAGCCCCATACCCGTTGCCCACCTTCCAAGCAACATTGCCCAGAGTTTGCTTGCCCCTAACTGGACTATTGACGGTACCTGAGAATATATCCTCGACAAGCGCATATATCCTCGACAAGCGCATAGAACGGTTTGTCAAAATGCCCTTTGGAAATCCATGCGAAGTAATTTGCAATTTTTGTGTAAATCTGAGGATGTGATGTGGTTTAATAATCTCATTAACGTGTAGACTCATTTTTGCTTACGTTTCATTGTTGCCAAGACCGAAAATCCGAGTCACATTTTTTTTCTTTTTGTCATTCTTTGTTTCTCTGTATCTTGGAGTATTCCCATGTCCGTCCGTGGTGATCGTCGGAGAGAGATGTCCGAGGGCTGTAGATGCGCATACAGAGGAATCGATGGCTGGAAAATGAGAGAAACTGATTGGCGACGCCGCCAAGAACCAGGTTGCCATGAATCCCACCAACACCGTCTTCGATGTGAATCGGTTGTTTGGGAGGAGATTCAGCGATCCTTCGGTCCAGAGTAATAAGAGGCACTGGCCGTCCAAGGTCATTGCTGGTCCGGGCCTCAAGCCCATGATTGTCATCATTTACAGGGGCTGTCAATCACAAGAGAAGCAGTTTGCTGCAGGGGAATCTTATTCATGGTCCTCACAAAGATGCGTGAGATGGCCGAGGCTTACCTCGATACATGATGGATTCACTTTTCTGAAGACGCATTTTCATCTCTTTCGCTGATTGGCATTTCGGATCCATATCAAGTAGGAGGTACTTTCGCAGGTATGGCCCAATTTTGAATTTTTTATTTTTACCGCCTCGAGGAGTCACATTCTAGATTTGTCTAAATGGCTGCGGATTATGTGAACTTATGGGGATACTGTTTTAGTTATAAAAAAAAAAAATGATTGAATTCGGAGATGGCAGTGTCGGAGAGATCAGGAATGCGGTGGACCATGCGAAGGAATTCGCGAAAGGAGCTGCAGAGATGAGGGTGGAGTTAGCCAAGGGTTGCGGGGACATCGTCAGGCAGAATATCGACAACGAGAACTCCTTCCTCCCCAAGTACTTCGGGAGGGACTCGTTCGTCATGGGCAGGCTCCAGGGGCCGTGCGTGAGGACATTTGTGAGATTGGAGTTCTAAGGGAGTACTTTCCCGAGGACAAGAACCCGACGCATGTCTGGTCGGTCGTGTTGTTCATCTCTTTCGTGGTTGCTGGAGGTTGGTTGGTGATTCTCTATCTAGTTCTTGGTTTGAGCGAGGAAATCGTTTGATTGAAATGCATCATATCACATTCTGTGTAGTGGTGTTGTCGACCCATTATGACTGTTTTTTATTTTTTTATTTATTTTTTATTTTTAAACTATTGTTTGATCTTTTTGAGAATGAGAAATTGGAGAATTCGATTGACTGTCTTCTTAGTGATCTAAATTCGCATATATTTCTTTTGGTTTTGCTGTTAACGTATTTGGATGCACACAATCGAAAGATCTTACTAAGATGATGAGTCGTCATAATGATGGGGCAATCTTTTGTTCTACAGTCGGCTTGTCTCAGTGAAGCTATTGGAAAATTATTTGCTATATACTTCTGTTCTCACAAGCTTTTTGATTGTTAGGGGTGGTGTATAAATTGCTAGAATTTATCCGTTTATTTTTATTCCCATTCTTGTTTGGATTTCTATATTGGGTTTATTATTAATTGGATATGATGATGAAACACACGTTATTATATTGACTGCCTATGCTAGCCCTTTTAGATGTTCACTAGAAAACTTGTCTATTTGCGACCAACCCTTGATGATAATGCTTGGTCGAGCTTGCTTCTTGATTCCCTGGGTTCTTGTCTTTGTGCTAAATGTTCTTCTGGGTCTTTAAAGCACCAGAAGGAAAAGGTGAAGGTAGCTGAGACAAAAAGAAGCCAAATAAGCATTTCTTCGTGGTTTTTTTGGAGCCATGGTAGAAAATATGCTTATTTTGGAATCAATATGATTGAAGTCATTGAGATTAAGAAGTATCTAACTTTTATTTTCAAAATAAAAGATTTGGGAGAAGTGGATACTATCTTGGATATTGAAGTTAAAAAACATAGTGGGGGTTATACTTTGAGTTAAAGTAAAAATGTTACAAATTTTAACATGTAGGTTTCAAAGAAATGAGTACTCCATTTGATTCCAGTATTAAATTTAATTATAATACTGGTAGAGCAATAGCATAGCTTGGATATGTGAGTGCTATGGGACCTTTAATGCATGCGATGTATTGTATTAGACCCGATATTGCTTATTTAATATGCAAGTTGAGTAGGTATACTAGTAATCAAAGTATAGAACATTGGAGAGTTATTACCAGAATTTTTTGTTGTCTTAAGAGAACACTTTTTTTTTTTTTTGGAATTGTTCAATAATAATTATTCAATTGTATTAGAAGAATACCCCAATACTAGTAGGATTACAAATGTGGGAAATGAGCATTCCACTTCTGGATGGATTTTCACACTATGTGGAGGTGCTATATCTTGGACAAGCAAGAAATAAGCATGTATAACTCACTCAACGATGGAATCAGAATTCATTGCTTTAGCAGCAATGGGGAAAGAGGCTGAATGGATTAAGAATTTGTTGTTATATATCAAATTATGGCCTAGTCATATGCCTCCTATTTCTACCCATTGTGATAGTCATGCCACTTTAGCAAGAGCTTAAGAAAACACCTATAATGGTAAGTCTAGACATATTAGTCTAAGACATGAATATGTAAAACAATTGATTAAATATAGTACCATAACAATTGACAAAGGCTTTACTAGGAATGTGGTAAAGATGACCTCATAAGAAATGGGACTGAAACCTTTTAATTAAAATTACCAATAATGGTAACCTGACATTTTTCTAGAACATTACTAGTTACAAGATTTAATGGGTAAGAACAAGTTATTGGATGTGATTGTTTGATACTGACGCTAGCCCTGATATGAGAAGTTAGTATCATCTGTTACGTTTTGTAGGTAGAGTTGAATTCTTAATGAAGTGTAGTATAAATTTATAATGTGTTAATATAACAGAAACACATGGTTGATACTTCACATATATGAGTTTATAAGTAGTGCTGCTTCTTACAAAAATTAGATTTGCTTTATAGAGAGCTCATGAAACAGGATCAAGCATAAGGCCATAATAGTACGAAGTAATATAGAATTTTTCGCTAGAGCAAGAGGTCAGTATATGTGTTGTATGTCCGATTCTATTATTTAAAAGTACAAGTTTAAAGCCGAGCTACTTGTCACTTTAATAAAGTTTTAAGATGCTTGAACTAAGTAAATGTTTAACTTGAAAGAGACTTTTATGTATGTATATTAATCTCACAAAAATTTTGGTTGTATATTTTTAATGTTTTATTTATATTTTTGTTTTACAAACAAAAGTGGGGGATTGTTAATAGTTTATTTGTAAAACAAATAAAGATGTGCCTTATCCCACATCGAAAATATGTGAGTGCGCACATGGACAAGATTTGACACTAATCAACGGTCATTATTTTTTAAAAATTCGAATTAATAATTATAGAATAATTATTATGTCTTATTGAAATAGTGTGACTGTTCATAATAGAGTAACGTTTATTTTTTAATTATTTAATTTCAAACTTATTATTTTTGCCTAACGATTATTAGGCACTCTTTCAACCTTTGAAAAGTTGTGTTTGTTCGGAAATAACTTCTTCATCTTCAAAAGGTTGTATCCGTTCAAATATATTTAGTCAACATTTGTGTTCAATTCTTTGCAGAACTTTCAAGTCTTTTCATTATCTTCCTCTTCCCATTAAAGAATATGTAGCAATTATTTTCAATTGTTTCGTAGAGAGACCTTGGAGATATATTAGAATTGTTATCTAGTATTTTCATTTGAGACTTTGTTGTATTCTAAAGCAAATTTGCCGATGACCATTAGCAACATTGTGGGGTGATATCACGCCTCAAAGTCTGACTTGATTGCTCTAAAGATCCAACTTCATTGTTCTATCTAATTCGGAACCATATTTTCCCAATAGAAAGAAAATAAAGTTCCAAATTGCAACAATGATATTGTACATGAGACAAATGGGTTGTTGGACTATTGCAAGATATGCTCTGACAAATTTTCTCTAGATGAGTTCTTCAAACCGATGGAAATTTTTAGAAACATCATGTTATTCATATTTGATGCATGCGTGGCCAAGTAATTCCAGAAACATCATGTTATTCATATTTTGAATAACATGAAAGGTGGGATATGCAAGTAATTCCAGAAATTTTCTCTAGATGAGTTCTTCAAAACGACGGAATTTTTTAGAAACATCATGTTATTCAACAATGATATTGTACATTAATGTTTATGGGTTGTGTGTATGAAGGGTGTATGGAGATGGACGAATTAATGTAATGTAAATGTCGTGGGATATGGAGGTTCAACATTAACGAATAAAGGCATAAACCATCAGCAAAGGATAAAGAATTGAGATAGATGGCAGCTCAACATCGAGGCATAAAGAATTGCTCCACCGGCTAAGGATAAAGAACTGTTTAATTCACCGCCACCGGCGTTGGATAAAGAATCAGATAAATAATTCAACTCACAAAGAAAAATTCTCATTCATTCAACCAGTCTACATTCCAATTGAGAGCTTTCCTATATATATAGGAGAGACGACAAGGTGGGAACTACTTAAACATTAAAGGCATGGGAACTGGAAAGTAATTGAAGACCTAGGAATTTAGAACTTTGACTCTTGAAACTTACATAACAATAAAGATTCCTAGGAACTAAGAAATGCAGCTAAGGACTTAGTAATTATAACTTGCATGGAGACTTTTGTTCTTGACTCTTTAGCATTGCGGTTTATCATCAAAATTCATTCATCAACCTTGACCAAAAAATAACTATCTTAGATGATGAGTCTAATGGATGACCAAGATTGGGTCTCTCTTGGATTGATGACTAGAAAAGGGCATTTTGGTAATTTTGCACCTCAAGGGCATGTTCATAAATTTGATAAATGAGAGGGAGCTAGCCGTTAGCTAAGGTACAACTAGTCTGAAATGGTTGCTGGCCACCTAAAAATGGTCGGAAAATGGCCATCGGTCAATGTTGGTCAAAATAAAGTTGAACCGGTTAGACTAGTTTGACCCGAGTTTGACCAGGTTAAACCAGCTCAATCCTAGTCCAAATTTGGTTCTAATTTTCTGATTTTTTCCAATTAAAGTGAAATTAAAATTCAATGCAATTGGATTATCCCATGTTGATTAATTGTGTGCAATATGCTCAAATTCATTGAATTCCTATTAAAATAATGCCGCAAGATAGACCCCTATTTGCCATTGAACTTCAATTGGCCAAATTGAAGTTTAATTACTTAAATTGGACCCTAGTCTAGAATCGACTTGATCTGACCTAGTTAAATTGACTCGATCTGACCACATTAGCTTGATTTCATAACCTTCGAGGGACCTGCATTTGCTGAATTTAGATGTTCCCATCTAAATTTGCCAAAATTAGTGCCAGATTTGAATTGCTACTAAAAAATTGAGCTCATCAAGGGTATAATTGCTCAAACAATGAAGAATTGATCGGAACCACTGATTAGGGCTAAAATCAAAAAAATTTATCCCAAATGAAATTCCAAAATTGGTTTGATGATTGGATGTAGAATGATCCCTTGATCAAATGTAGCGAAGAAAGTTATGCTAAAAAATGACTAAAAACAAAGTAATTTCATTTTTTTTTTCTGATTTCGAACATAAATTCAAAAAATTGGAAAATTAGGTTTTTAATCCATTTTTGTGAAATGTTTTATGCCAAAGTCAAATAAAAATAAAAATAAGTTGATTTGAGGGCTTTGAAATATTTTATTTTTTTTGGTCAAAGTGTTGACCAAAATCAATATTTTACTAATTAATCACTAAAATGTCAATTAATAACTAACTAATCACTAAAATGTCAATTAATATATCAAACTTTGATTTTTTTTATTTCAATGCAAAAGTGAAATTAAGATTATTGTGGGTCTTGTTGTGTAAAAAGCCAAATTTTGACTTAGAATTGAAATGAAAAGTCAACTCTTTGACTTTTTGGGTTTTTGATGAAAATGAAATGCAAATGAAGACCCAATTCAAAAGAAATTTTAAACGATATTTTTTATTTGAGAAATGGGTTCTGTGTAATTGAAAACCCTAATCCCAATTTTTTACATTTTAAAATGAGTCGGTTAAAAATCATGTGTCAATAGTAACAAACTCTGCATGTCAAAGAGTTCCTTTAGAGAATTATTGATATGAGAAGTGCATAATAGAGGATTAGCCCGTCACTTTAGCAATAACAAAACTCTTGAGGTTCTTCAAGAGCAATTTTATTGGCCAAAGATGAAATGGAGATGTGCATGCTATCATTTTAAGGTGTGTGACTTGTAAAAAAGCAAAGAATTAGTTCCATCAAGGGCAATATACTCCATTTCAAGTTCTAATGTAGCATCAAGAAGATGTGAATATGAATTTTATTATGGCCCTATCAAGAACTCAAAGGAAGAAGGATGCTATCATGGTAGTTATTGATCCATTTTCTAAAATGGCTCATTTCATTCCATGTCACGAAGCAGATGATGCATTTCACGTGGTCGAGACATATTTCAAGGAGATCATTCACCTTCACAGAGTCCCAAAGACAATTGTGTCGGATAGGGATTCCAAATTTTTTTAGCTACTTTTGGAAGACCCTATAGAAGACGTTTGGTACCAAACTCCTATTTAGCACGACTTGTCACCCTCAGATGGATGGTCAAATAGAGGTGACCACCTACACCATTGTTACTCTCTTTTGAAGTAGGGTAAGTAAGACTTTAAAGGATTGAGATTTAAAACTTGCACATGCTGAATTTGCTTATAATCACTCTCCAAGTTACACAATGGGTCATCCACTAGTTGAAGTTGTGATTGGAATCAATTGCCTCACAACTATCGACTTGATCCCCATTCCATCCAATTAACAAGTCAATTATGAAGTTGAAGAGAGAGCCAAGGTGATGAAGAAACTTCATGACCAATTTTAGTCCAAGATCGAAAAGGCAAACAAGTCTTACCAAAGGAACACTAACAAGCATAGAAAGAAGACTCAATTTCAACCAAGTGACCTTGTGTCATGCCCTAGACCTTCCCTTGTTGGGGAAATGCAACATCTGCGGGATTAATTCGCGACGTCCCAAGAGGCGTTGCTGTCTCATTATTTTTATCTTTCAATTAAGCACATGCAAAAGCATACTAGTATGACACCCAATCAACAAACCATAAGTGGATAGTAAAGAAAACACATATACAAACACACTACTTATATATTGCTTTATTAGAATTGGAAAGTTTCATTTATAAGCCCCCTTAGTTGGGCCATTCTGATTACAATCAAAAGGGGGATATAAGGTTAGTCCTAGCTCCTCTACAAGGTGACAATCAAAAGCGTTTCTCATCAGAAGGCTAGCTTTTTATGGCTTGGGCTCAGGGCCATAGTCAAAATTGGAGTCGAGGTTGTCCATGGTGCCATCGAAAGGGTTCATCATCGAATCATCAGGGCCACCAAGAGGACCGTGAAACTCGTGGACAGGCTTGAAGACCTCGTCGATCCACACGAACCACGCCTTGTACAAATGCGAAACAAGATATCGTAAGCCCTCGTCCCCCCATACCGTAGTGGTGTGCTTTGGGCATGTAATATAGGTCGTTACATCCTCTATGTCCAAGACCACAATTTCCATCTATATAGGCAAACTGAAACAAACTGAAAGGAGACTCATGTTACGATCTGGCCTCGTTGGCCTAATAAAAGGGAAAATGTCAAGTTTAGGGGTACTTAACCATGAGAGTTCCATCACGGTTTGCATCCATAAAGACGTCATCACTTCGCCTTTCAGGACGAACCATTTGTGAGTTCGCTTGATTATGGTCGTGAGCTCTTCCAAGCTCATACCTCGCGTGACAGCGGAAAGTGCCATGATTTGCACCCACACAGGTGACACACCTCGAGAGAGAAGGTTGGGTGTGGATATCGAATTTAGGGGTATCTTTACCACGATAGCCCTCTTGATAGTACGCTTCACTCATAAGTATGGCATCACTTCATCACTTGAGCTACTGCCACATCAAGTATGCTAAATCGTGATGAGCCTCGTTGAGGCTTATACCCCTCATGACAGGTTCATTTATTAACTAGTTTTTCGGACAACTTAATAAAGATGGTAGTCGCCACTAGCCTCCTTTTTAGGGGTCGACAAGAAAACCCAATCAAGGATTGAGAGTTGTCCTTCGATATCTACGCAACTAGATACCTAGGTTTGAAGACTTGGGTTACGTTAATATTTCTATTAGCGCAGTTTTGATACCTAATGGTTCGTCATGTTACCTAAGGTGTCCATGCATTTCATTTTACTTTTTCAGGATCGATGAATATAAACTAAGTGATCATGTGCGTATGAAAAAAAAAGGTACACAATTGAATTTAAAGAGGGGACGTTAAGTAAACAGCCAAGTAAGAAGCAAGAAAAACAGTAAATCTACTATGCAATTCTAAACAACGAGAAAAAAATAAAGTGCAAGAAATAAAACCCGTGCCTTGTCAAGTTTTTCTTTTTTTTGGTAAAAGGTAATAAATATATTGAGGAAATGCCAACTATACAAAAAGAACACGGCACCAAAAACTTACACTCAAGATGAGAATATCATTATGAGTGGAAGGATGCCATGATGTAAAAGCCACAAATGCAGCACCCAACACCAAGGACAAAGACAAAAAAACAACCAAAGCAAGCACGGCATGAACAACCGGCTACCAGATACAACACCTCAGCGAAGGAGGAGAAAAGACCTAAACTCCAGTGCAACATTAGCTCCCTCAAGGGTTGGCCAAAAAGATGGGTTGTTTAAGGGTCCCTTGTGAAGATAATGGGATTGATGCCCCAACTCCTCTGCAAACTTCTATTCCTGAAGTTATCATCAACGTTCCTAAAAGTGCTAGCCCTATCTCGTACCACCTTAAAAAGATGGTTCTTCAAAGCCGGAACGGTGAGGAGTTGATCCCTGAAGAGGATGTTATTCCTGTTTTTCCAAATAATATGGCAAATGGCACCAAAGGAAAAGTGAGCAATGCATTTAAAGAAGTCATTGCCCATCAAGAAAGATGTGGCCCACCGGAGGTTTTCTCCCCAAGATATATTTCGCCAAGGCAAATTGCATCTAGCCGCCCAAAAGAAAGCAATACCAGCCATGACAGAACAATAAAAAAATAGGTGATCTATGGAATCAGGCATACCATTGCAAAACGCGCAAGAGCCCTTCTCAATTCTACCATGGGACAATAAGAGAGCTTGGGTGGGCAGTCTGCGCTTGGCAATAAGCCAAAGGTTAAGCTGATACCTTGTCGTGATTGCATTGTTCCAGATAAAGGCATGCCAATAGACAATGGTCCACTTCCGCCTGATGGTTCCCCAAGCAGTCGCAACCGTGAACCGGCCCGACGGCCTCTAGCAAAAACAGTCCGCTTCCTGAGATAGGATCGGAATGGGGTGATCCCACGACTCAAGGATTGTCTTGAGAGCTTGCCCAGAATTAGAGAAAAGATCTGCAACTGCAGCTTACCTAGATAACCCTGAGTTGTAAATAAGCGAATCTGAGAAGAGTAAATTCAGAGGTCCCCTAGAGTGCTAGTTATCAAACCAAAGCGAGACCGAGTGGCCATCCCTAATCCTCTAGAAAAAAGGCATTCCAAAACTCGCTCCTGAGACTTAAGAGTTTCTTCCAAGCCCAGGAGCAAAGGGTTGGCTTCCTAGTGACCCAAAAGTTCATATCCATTAAAAACGTGGAATGAATCCACTTGCACCGCAATGCTTCCTTATCCGAGAACAGGAGACAAAATATGTTTCAGCATGGCAGCCCTATTGCAATCGCGGAGCCTCCTGATACCAAGCTCTCCTTCCACCTTAGGAAGGCACACATCCTCCCAAGCCACCTTGGCACCTCCTCTACTCAATTTGGGGCCTTTCCACAGGAATTGTCTGAGGATTTTCTCAATTTGGTCCAAAACAGCTATAGGTATAATAAAAACACTCGTCCAATAGGCTTGGATAGTATGAAGAACTGACTTGATAAGCTGTAGACGACCAGCCAGAGAGAGGAATCAATGGGTCCAAGATTGAACCCTTGATGTGATTTGGCTAACGAGAATGCAACAGTTGGCCTTAGTGAGCCTCGATGTAATAATAGGAACTCCCAGATAACGAACCGGCAAGTTACCTTAATGAAACCCAAGCTCATAGAGAATCTGATTTCTTAAGGAAGACGTGCCACCAGCAAGGAAGGTTTTGCTCTAATTAGGATTTGGCCACAGACCACTCCAAGAGGAGAAGGTTTGGAGGCCTTCTTTGAGGAGAGCCACGGAAGGCAAGTCAGCCTCACAAAACAAGAAGACGTCATCCGTAAAGAACAGATGTGAGAGATTCGTCAACTTGCATCTTTAGAAGAACTTAAACTCTGGCTTCGAAGAGCACTTGAATAAGATCCTCGAAAGCACCTCCATAATCAAAGTAAATAAATAGGGAGAGATGGGATCACCTTGACGAAGACCGCAGCCACTCGCAAAGAATCCATGAAGCTCCCCATTTAGTGCAATTGAAAACTTGGGAGTCTGCACACAAGTCATTATAAGACGAATCACAAACTCGAGAAACCTAAAAGCCATGAGAACTCCCTCAAGGAAGCCCTAATCAACCGTATCGTAGGCTTTCCTGAAATCCACCTTAATCACACTCTTAGGCAAGTATGGTCGAAGATGGAAGCCGAAGAAAAGCTCCTGGGCCAGCAAGATATTATCCCTAATTCGCTTACCCTTCACAAACACACTTTGAAAAGGGTTAACCGCGCTCTTCACAAACGTGCCTTGTCGAGTGTTTATACAAATGAAGAAGTTGAAACATATATTGAGAAAATGGGTACACTAATATGGTCATAATGGACATTGAATTTCTATCGTCTTCATGTCTTGATGGATCTTCATCTTTGGGGCCTAATCTAATTCTATCCTAAATCTAGGCTAGGTACATACAACAGGAAAAACAATCGTTCACAACAAAACAAAAAAGCATGAGAAACAATCAATCAAATGAAATAAGGGAATCATGTACTCAAATGAACAAAAATGGCCTCGGGTTGGCCTTGCAATTTATGCATTGGTCCCTCTAGATGTTTACCCAATTCATTTTTCATGACTTATAGCCATTAGTGACCATTTGTGTTATTGCATGGCTACTAACGTTTATAAGTCCTTAGGACGTGTTCTAGGTGAATTCGAAGATTTACTCACAGAATCAGGCATCGTACCGAATATTCATCTAAAATACACATGCATCAACAAGAATTGAACATGCAAGTAGACCGTTGAGCCTTATTTCTCAAATAGTCAATCAATTCAAGTGAATCGTCGGGGGCTCACTTATTCATTTAACAAATGCCAATCACAATCACAGACATTTCTAATAAATGGAGAGGTTTCATGCATGTGTGTGGTTCATATGATGCTTCAAAAGGTTCAGATGTGTTTGAAACGTTGAGAAAGGAAAACGAGACCTTTGGACAAAGGAACGTCTCAGTTATGGAATGCATTTAATTGCCAAGGTTAGTCTAGGGCTCGCATATCATGCACTCACAGATGTCGTACGTATTTCAAATACAGTCCAAACTTTGACAATCTCGATGTCAAATCAAGCATTTGAAACATTTTAAAACATTTTAGACAGAGGAACATCTTGGCTATATAATGCATTTAATTGCCAAGGCTAGTCTAAAACTCACATATCATACTCTTATAGACATTGCAGGCATTTTAAATACGGTCCAAATCATGACAATTCCAATGCCAAATCAAAAGATTTTTTAAAGGATTCTAAACAATTGATGTTGGAAGCATCACTTGTACCAAATTCATTTTGGCATGCAACATCAACATTTCATATCAATTTTAGAAAAAATGCGATCGAAAGATCATTTCATTTATTGAAAATTTTTTACAATGAAGATCAATGAATTTGGAATGGATTTCATGAAGATGACAAACCCTAATTTCACATGCAAGTCATCCTAAAAAATCCTAATAGAAAATCACAATAATAATTTACAACAGAACATCGCAAACAAGACAAACTGAATCAACAAAATTGAAAAGGACCCATTGATGATTTGTCCTTGAGAAAATCACACAACGTGCAGGACATCACAAGAACAAACTTTATCAAGAAATTTTTTTAAGAAAAGGCACGCATGAATTTACAAAAATTCAACTCGTATCATCGTATCAGGAAATTGACAAAGTAACAGGACATTATGGTATTACAACTAAGATTTGTCCGGTTAAACAAGCTCTAAAAAATGCAAAATTTCACCACAACATAGACCAAAGAGTGACAATCAAAGTTCGTTAAGGGTCCAACTCAAGAATCCCTACCGAAAAAATCATACAAAAATAACAAAGGACTAACTAAACAGGGGTAAACCTGGGGCTCCAAATTTAACCTAAGTCCAAATTCTAACCTAACTTGGTAAAAATGGAAAAGAGACCAAATGATAAGCAAATCACACAAAATCAGTGGCGTTGGAATGATCTACACGAATCCTAAGACTTCCTAGAATGGTATGAGTTCAATCGAGGTTGAATTAAAGGTTAAAAATTGATGTTAGTGAAAGCGTGGATGTTAGCCACTAAAAAGACAAAACATGGGTTATATTTTAAAGTTTAAAAGATCACTTACACAATGCATGAATGACATGAAATTTGCATACGACAAAGAATTGGATGTAACAATGATTTGGGTAAAACATCTAATCCTAGGTCGAGATGTGAGAGAATCATACAAGTCATTGACATTGCAAAATGACTTAGAAATAACATGACTTACTTAATGATTTTTAATTGCAACTAGCCTAATTGAGGCATGACGTTTGCACATCAAATGGGGTTCAATTCTAACATGGCACATATGAACGCGAAGCTTGTAATGCACACTTCAAATATCGAGCAGGTGTCAATGCATGATCTGGTCTTTAAGAGACCTTAATAAATGCGTTTAAATATGCTCATGATAAGCCTATGATCTAACCTCAACATCACAGAAGATGTTCGATTTTGATTATCTAATGATGTTCGGAAAATCCAATGAAAAATTATATATGTAAAATGTGAAATGACCAACGTTTTTCATTGAGACTTAATTGAGATCACACAAATCTAGGTGAAAATAGCAAGATAGATGCATGTTATGAGATTGTCTAACTGCAACAAAACTCTAGTGCATTTGAGCATGCAATTGACATACCAAATGATGATCAAATCATGCGAATCATACATCGTTAGAATGTACACGACATATATTTTAAGTCTTATGAAGATCATGAGGTCAAATAGACTTATCTATAAGCTCAATTTCACACAAATGCAATTCGAATCAGTGTCTAATGGAATAACATATAGTCAATCCTAGGAGACTTTACTTGATCAAAAAATCTCCAAAAAAATCTCCAAAAAATGTATGACATACTCAAGATGATTTAGAATAATTCTCAACACAAAAATAATAAAATAAAAAATCGTATCAAGTCAAAAACACGAAATCAATATAAAACTATGATAGAATCGACTGATTTCCAAGGTGTTTTCCAAGGACCAAACATCATCCATTCAGGACGTACAACCTATCAAATCGAAGCTCTTGAAGTCCACTTTTTAATCCTAGAAGGGATCGAAGTCAGAAAAGTTCATCTAGGACCTCATTCAAGCCAAGACATTAAGCTACTCACTAAAGCACGAAAATTGGAGATTAACATAAATCACACCCAAACAAACTCAAGTTCATCTTCAATGAACATCAAACCTCAGCAAATCATCAAATAACTTCATCAACATTAGATCTAAGCATATTATATAGATCTAATCTTGAATCTTAGCCCTGATCAGATATGCCAATCTCGCCTCATCGAATTCGAGGTTGTTAATCGAACCTCCATCACCTGTTAAAGGACCAGATCGGGGCCGGATGGAACTAGTCCAAAACTAGATCAGTTTAGGGCCTCCAGCAAGAAGATCAACCATCGAAGCTATTCCGGTGGCTTTCTATCAAGGCCCCAATCACCAGCTAGTCGAGGATTCCTAGTGATCGATTGATAGCAGTCAGATCGTGAATGGACTGTCAGATCGGATCGATTGACGAGGAAGAATCTGCCGGTCTCAACACCGACGAAAGCGTTGGTCTTCAAATTCGCATGAAGAAGGAGGGTGGGCGGGGAGTTCTAGCCACTCTTGCAGCAGCATGGGCTTGGGAATAGAGAGAGAGAGAGAGAGAGAGAGAGAGAGAGAGGTGAGGGAGGTGTTAGGTGACGGTGACGCACAACAAGCTACCAACAAAGGGCGGAATCGATGGCGACAAGCGGTGGTGCAAGGGGAGGAGAAACTAAGAGACGTTGGCAGGAAAAAGAAAGATGGAAGAAAGAGAATTTCTATTTAAAGATATTGTAATCTTTAAAAAAGAGCCCCCCTTTGAAAATTGGAGGGACAATCCCTTTTATACTAGGTCCCAATCGGCGAATCTTGACTGTCGATTCAATCCGACTGTCAAAATTCGAATCTAATGGCCAACTTAAATTTTTAAAAGGCTAATCACACTTAAGATATGTCCTATGACTAATCAGATAGGTTCAATTTGCAAAAATTAGGATTTAAAATGAGAATTGCTCTTAAGGACCTAATTATGTGCTAAATCGTAAATTCACGAAATCATGGGTTGTTTTGCAAAATCATGAAAATGTGAGCACATGAGGACAAAGTAAATATGGTGAGGTTCCTAGAAATGGTCGCCAGAGGTCCACAACTAGCCGGCAAGGGACCGAACCAACCAGCCTCCTCAATGGCGATCTTATTGGCTCTTGATCGGTTTTGGACGGTTCTCAACTATGCAGTCCCTGTTGGTTCAAAATTTATGCAATTTGAAGAGAAAAGTTGAATGATTTGAAAATAAATTGTTCAATTTTGATCCAATTAAGCCAATTAAACCTTGTAAATGCAATCTATGGGTTTTTTGTTGACTTAATTGAATAATTATTGTGAAAAATAGCGGACAGTACACATACTCGAGCATTATAGGCTAAAATGGGTAATTTGGAATTCAATTAATATTGCAATAAACCTATTCAATTAATTACTCATGGTTAGGATAGTCTATAGCATTCAAATTGACCTTGAATTAAAGTCACTAAACTTAGGCCAAAAACGAATTTAGGTCTAATGTCGAAATTGGGCCTTGATTCATGAAATTGACCTTAAAACTTGAATGGATCAACTTGAATTTCTTCAATTAATTGTTTGACTTTCTTATATTCAAGAGAGCAAAATCTCTCAAATTGGGAAGTTCTCGAATGAATATTCCAAAACGGACCCCGAATTTGGACTTATCTCAAGAAAATGAATGGAATACAATCGTCCGTTCGTAACTCATGAAGAATCAATTTTGATTCCCTAATTAGGACTTAAAATAGCAATTCGTTTTTTTTTTTTAACATGGAAATTCCTAAAATAAGATGAATGAATGGATTATAAATAGCCCTAGACCAAATGTCGTAAAAGGAATTACACCTAATTATGACTAAAATAAAAGCAGTTTTCTTTTTGATTGATTTAGAACCTAAAACTGAAAAATTCGGAAAACAAGATTCTTAATCAAATTTTATACAATTTTCGACACAAAGGTCAAATTGTGGCACCCCCGAAACGGCCCCCCGATCCGTTAGGGTCGCCATAGTCACTTTCTCTTGGAGCATACTACTCCGAGACCAAAAATATTTAACATAACTTATAATACCAGGGGGTTTTCATTTGTTTTCCTTACCGGTCCCGGCGCAAATAATATGGCGGAAGCATAATCCGACTACGCCTCATCAAAATATAAAGTGATGCACACCAAACTAAAACTTTTATAAATTAAGCCGAACACTTTTATTTATATAAGGGATGGACTATGATAGTTGGTACAACAAAACGCCGAGGTCTTTTTGTGCCTGGCGATTACCCAAAAGAGTACCAACTTCTATCCTTGGATATCATCTGCATCCGTCCATCACCCATGTGTCAGCGTCCAAAAAAATGCATCTCCTGCTACCCTCGACTCTAGGTTATATCCAGTCAGGTCCGTTGGCCGGTGGTGGCGGCAGCACCCTCAGAAAACGGCCATCCATACGGATGAGAACTGATATGAACTCCTGATGAATAGGCTCAGTAGAGAGGCCTACCTAAAAAGTTAGCAAAATCTTCATGCGCTCGAATACCAACCCGTGCACCCCTGGATGATGGTGCTCTGATCACTCCCACCGTAGGTCAATCAGGAGCCCATAAAACAAACCAGGAGTCGCAGGCAGCAGCGGCATTTTTCTTTTAGTCTGAAATGTTAATCCCCAAACGGGGTGAGTACAACCACTCAGCATTAAAAGATCCATTAAGCTATATTATGTAGAAACTCTAACTATCCAGATGCATGCAAAACACATATGACATTTATATATATGCATGCCATCAAGGATTAATTTACCTACACCACATTCATAAAAACAATTCAATGCCATAACGAACGCATTAATACCGGATGAAACCAACTCAACTTCATAGACAATCCTCATATTATGCCACAAGCACACACATGCACTTGTTTAATGTACCAGATTTTAGCATTCAAAGAAAGGTTTCATTCCCCGGGGACCAGTGTTTACGTCCCTCCGGGCTTTCGCACCCAACCTGGCATCGTGAGACCCTCCGGCACAAACCTCCGGGCATCCAGAGCGTGTTCCGTCACACCCCTGGGCATCTCGCACCCCACCTGGCATCACGAGGTATATCTAGGGCTCGCCATGAAAATGGTTGCCCCTTCCCTTCGGATTTACGTACAATCCCTACAACCGGGCATCCCGAAACTCCCGGGGACCCTCCGGCACAAACCTTCGGGCATCCAACGGCGTCGACTCACTCGACCCTTGGGCATCCCGACACTCCCGGGGCATCGTTGGCTCACACCTCCGACGGTATCATCATCATCATCATACATACATATATATATGTATCTCATTACAAAAGTACATTTTGATGCAATGACGTCAAGGGTTTCATGGATCTATAAAAATTTATCAAATCTTTGATGTCATATAATATATTGAATGTCACCGCATCCATCAAGTGAATAACAACTCAAGATACAATGACTATTAGGACAAATGGCACGATTTCGCAGCAAAACAGTTTAAAGGCCAGAATGCACTCTTTTAGTAGAAATTTCGAATTAACCAGCAAATGATCATGAAAAATTCTGAAATTTTAACATGTTATAATTGAGATCTAGAGGAAAAAGTTTCGTGAAGAACATTAGGCCAAATTAATTATGTACAAGTCGTAACAGACCGTATATCACAGCTACAAGCTCAAATCAGAGTTCACTTTTCAATCAGGAAGATACCGTATGTTAGAATAATTTTCTGCCACCATCTGAGTTCTGAAAAATCTAACAATAATCTATGTCATAGTTTAGGCAATTCTTTACAACATTCATGAAGAAACCAAAACCAAAATCCTATTAGAAATTTTTATAGAAAAATCGGCAAAACTACTAGGTTTCTCAAGATAAATGTCGGACCACACAGATTCAATGGAATCCGAAACCTACACCTAGGTCTACTTACTTTCAAAGGCTCATCTAAACTCATATCTCACAATGTAGTTCATGAGGATTACAAATACACATGGATAATCAGAATATTTTCTCAATTTCTCAACCCATCACTACCGAAATCCAGCACACACCATACATACTGGACAGTAACAACATCACATTATATAGACTAATGGACTCTCACTTGCCTTGATGTCCTATGGTTCAACGGTGTGTGGTGAGACGGTGAGGAGTGCATGGCTCAACGACGGTGACAACGCGCACGCACGGCGGGAACTAATCTCCTTTCTTCCCTTGCCGACTCACTCTCTCGCTGCTCACTCGCAACCTTTCTCGCTCACTCTCTCTCGATTACTCCTGGTTTCGCTCACTCTCTCAGCTACCCACTTTCACGAGCACAAGATCACCGGTTTTGTTAAAACCGATCAACAAAAGAGAGACATGTTTCGGTGGCTGCAGGGGGAACGGACAGCTGGAATGGACGTGCCTTCCGCATGCCTCCCCGTGCATTTCGCTGGCTGTCCATACGCCAGCAACGTGGCATCATCCAGCCAAGCTTCAGTCAACATCTCTTTCAATTAGTTGACTTAAATGTCGACTATTAAGGGGTTTTTGGGTTGCTTTGGGCTAGTGGATTAGTGGACGCGCAGTCCTTAAATAACAAGGCCCAATTCTAAAAAAAACTGATCCTTAAACTTGCACCAATATGGAGCATTCTCGGCCCCATGGTTCGTGGTTCAATAATTTGTCCGGGGTACTTCCTAGCTCAGATTCTTGTATAGAAGAAGAACGATATTGCACGGTGTTTCAATTTCTTTTCTTATCTCATGTGCACTCAAGTGGTATAGTTGCATAGCGTCATCGGTACAAGCATATATATACACATACGGTCAGCGAAGTCGCCCAATGGCCTTATGTAAAGTGTATCTCAACACGACGATAGTCTATTCAATGATCGGACCCTTACTAAACATGAGATACCGGTCTGTCGATGAAATAAAACGATGTCCGTACATGATACCAATGACACCATCTAACGATACTCCCATCGATCAGCCACAGCTGTCACATATTCGAGGGTTGTCGAATTTCTCGGGTGCCACACAAATTGACACTAAAACAAAATGTTTTGAGAATTTTCAATTTTTCCAATTTTTTGGTCAAAGATTTAACCAAAAGTCAATATTTTAGTTGACTTTTACTAAAAGGTTAATTTTTGAATCAAAATTTTTAAATTTTGAAAACTTGATTTATCTAAAGTGAAATTTGGGCTAATTGACACCTTTTTGAGTAAATTATCAATCTTTGACTTGGAGTTGACTTTTGGTTAAAGGGTTAATCAAAAGGTCAATTCAAAAATCAACCGTTTGACTTTTTAGGTTTTTCTTAGGAAACTGCTTAAAAGTGACAATGCAAAAAAAAGAAATGGACAATGCCACTTTTTAGTCGAGAAACGGGTTTTGTCGTAATTAGAATCCCTAATCTCGATATTTCTACCTTTTTTACGCGTTGACTAAAAATTAAGTATCAACAACTCATGCTTATGGGCTTGAAAAGGGTAAAACAACAACAAATAAATTGAAAACTCAATAAGTAAATCGCCTAAACCTCATATAGGTGGATGCCTAGTATCGAAATCGTGCAAATACTCGACGCCAACATGTCGATGGTGGATCAATAGCAAAGCGATTGCTTTGTCTTAACTATGCATATGAAAGGGAGTTCTCAACTACCAAAAATACTCTCAGAATCAAGGACTCGCAAAATGTTTCGTACTCATAAAAATTATATACGGGCCCAGTATTAACTTCTACCACAAGCACATGATTCTCAAGTCTTAAATAATAATACATAAATTACGTACGTGTCTCTCAAGTCATAAATAATAATATATAAAAAATGTGCCAAATAATAGCTTTTAAAATATTCATATGGCCCCGAAGTTCCAAATAAGGGCATATAAAATATCCACGCACCTCTCAAGTCACTAATAATGACATATAAAATACATACGTGCTTCTCAGGTCACAAGTAATGACATATAAAATATGCACGTGTTAAATAATAGCTACTAAAATATTTATGTGGCTCTCCAATGCCTCAAATATAATCTCAATCAAGAACCACATAATATTCCATAATATATATGCACATGAGCATCCATGACACATCACATAGCGTCCATTTATTACACACATAATCAAAATCCATCGGTTCTTCTAGAATCCACCGGGCATCATCTTGCCCCATTGGGCATGGCAACGTCCCGAAATCCATCAATGACAACATCCAAATTTTTTCGGGCTTCGTTATGAAATCTTATCCGCGAATGGTATCTGAAATCCATCAAGCATTGTCCCGAAGTCCATCAATGACAGCTTCTCTCATGTGACCACATGGATTAAGCACACTAGTGGTTCTTATCTTTTCTATAGTCCAATGCATGAGTGCCTCAAAGGTGTACCAAGCAAATTGTGTGTCGTGACTTATCAAAACCATGTTGTTACAATGTGCTAAGCATGAACCAAGAACCGTGGCTTGATCCATTACGTTCGAGCACCGGTACAATGTGTTGAGCACAAAATAAGAATCGTGGCTAGATTCATTACGTTCAAGCATTGGCCTAAGTCAAACCTAGTTCGGAAACGATACGTGTAATATCCTCGATTCGGACCCCTATTTTGGACGCGAGGAATCCGGATCGATATGCTAATAACGAGAAAGGGTTGTGAGTCAATCCTAGGGACTCCTCATGAGCCAACTAATGGATTGGGGTGAGGTGACTCAGGATCAGGGTTACGATAGATTAGAACGTTTGAATATGAAAAGATCGTTCGACCATAAGAATCAATGGGGACGATCACATGCCATCACAAGTCGATCAATGGATGGGTATAGATTGATTCAGCTCGAGTATGTATCGGTCGTGGGTGACTCCACACGGTCATTGTACCATTCGTGAATGACCATAATCCGATTCCATGCAACTGTGATCTAAGGTAAGTCAATCGATCTTAAATGATTACATGACAACTAAGGGTCATTCAATAATCAAGCATGCTCAAACATGGGTTGGTTTCGAACCAACCATGGGTCACATGTAAAACCCTGAACAGGTGCCGAATTCGATTTGGATCTAGTTGCTTGGGCATTGTCGAAACAGCCCAATTCTTGTAGACCACGTTAAGGCCACTTCTGATCAAAACTTAACCACAAATTTTGATCTGATTATGGGTGTTGATCATGGGTGATTATTATATATTTTTGTCCAATTAAAGCGCTATTTATCCGATCTTCTTAATTATCGTTTGTCCTCTTGAATTTGGATAATTTAAGAGTGAACAACTCTTGAAGTCAATGAAGCCACCCTACACGCCTAAATAGGGAAGAACATGAGGATCAAGTTGCCTTGGAAAGTTAAACCTAGTCTTAGATTTTTGGAAGATAGTACATGAGTGCGATAAGTTGAGACATGTGTTTATTTAGGGATTTAGGCTATAATGACCCTAAAAGTGAGATTTACATAGCTTCTTAAGGATAAGTTAAGAGAAGACTAAAGTTTGGTGGCCATGCAAAGGGGACTAGGCGCCATTTTAAAGGAGAATGGGAGGGGAAGCTAGTCTAGTTTTGTATAATTAGGATAGCCACTCAAAGTACACTATTAGTACCAAAAGTTGTGTACGGGCGCTCACTTTGGTGCCAAAAGTTTCTGTCAGATCAATTAAATGTCAAATCGGAGGAAAAACGATCACTTTGGTGCCACCAGCGAGAGATTTCGGTTAAAATGATTACATGGCTTTTATATTTTAAAAAAAATTGACATGGCTTTTAAACAACGTCGTTTTTCGTCCTCTTTAAGAAAATGACGTCATTTTGCCTTCATATGTGGATGGCCTCACAAAAACGACGCCGCACAGCTCATATGGGATTGAAATCAGGGTTTTTTTTGTTCGATCCTCGCCCAATGCCGACCTAGCTCGCTCGGCCACCATCACTCGGCCACTGTGCTCGGCCACCGTCGCTTGGCCTCCATCATAGTTGCTCAACTAGGTGAGCAAGGAGAGGTTGAGGTTGTTTCTCGGGCAAGAAGAGACGGGAAGAATAGGAGGCGAGGGCGGAGGAGGAGGAGGAAGAAGGGGGGTTGAAGGTGGAGAGAGAGAAGACGAGGAGGGCGAGGGAAACAAAGAGGGCGTAGATGGAGATGGTGGATTAGGCTCTGCTTAGGGAGTGGCTAGTGTTAGTGTTGTTCTTCGGGGAAGAAGACGACGCTGCCATGCCTTCTCTCGGGAAGAATAGGAGGCGAGGGCGGAGGAGGAGGAGGAAGAAGGGGGGTCGAAGGTGGAGAGAGAGAAGACGAGGAGGGCGAGGGAAACAAAGAAGGCGCAGATGGAGATGGTGGATTGGGCTCTGCTCAAGGAGTGGCTGGTGCTAGTGTTGTTCTTCAAGGAAGAAGACGACGCTGCCATGCTCTCTCTCTCTCTCTCTCTCTCTCTCTCTCTCTCTCTCCCTCCTTGTTTTCCGAGGGGGTCTTTGTTGGCTGACCTACGGTATTTATAAAGATACTTTCCAATAATCACTCTATGTCATATCCATGTTCCATTCTCTTCATGGGTAATCTGTCTACTTTTTTGTGTAATTGACCCGATCATGTCTTGGTGCCCCCTTGTTTATCGATAACAGTCTCGTAACTAAGTCTTCAAATATCAACTGCTTCACATTTCTTGGGACGTCGGGGATAACTTGAACTTCTTTTGCCGCCTGCTTAATTTTAGTAACCACCAAGTAACCACTGTCAAACCTCAACTTTTGAATTCATAGTGGAATCTATCTTTGCCATCGATTGTTGAATTTTCATTTTTTTTTTTTATGAGCTCATCGATCATTCAGTAATATCCCCTTGGTAATCAAGTGTGATTTTGCCTAACTTTCCATACCTTTTACCCTTGTGACCAACACGTGATGTTAGGGTTGATTTTGGATGTCAACGATCTTCAATGGCTTCTCATTGCTTCCTCATGCTTCCGACTTCTTGTTTTCATATTAGGAGTTGACTCCAACATTTTTTGTGAATGCCTAGATGTCCGGCTGAGATTCTTTAGCATAGCCTTTACTTTTCTTTCCGTTCTTCAACTTGTTATCATTGACAATAACAAATGACTGATATTATATGTGGCATTCCCCCATCCCATTTGCTTCTCCATGTAAGTATATCCTAAGGCAGGGATGTAGATGGTTTCTCTATATCGGGCCTTGTCTTGCTAAATTTTGTTTCATCCGTCTTTTCCTCGTGGAGCTCGATTATTTTATTGCTCAACTTTGCATAGATTTTTTATAACAATGTTTCGCATTAGTCCCCTCCTTTTGCTTGAGGTTTCTTATATAGGTTGCCCCATCACGATTTCTAGGAAATTTTCTCATCTATAGCTAGATAACTCTTCCTCGAGCATTAGATGAGACAAGAAACACCTACTTAACTACAGTATCCAAAACTTGATTGCCCGTCTTTATCATATCATATCTGCGTTCTCTGCTAAAAAATGAAGCTAAGGATTTTCGTGGAAGTGGGAAGATCCCTCATCCAATGGACAATCCTTTTTGTCTAGTAAAATGGATCTTTAAAAATAGATTCTATCCTGGCTTAGGACGAAATGGTGATCTCATTTTTGCCTATTAAGGAAAACCATCCATTTGGGATGACTCTAAAAGGTTTTTCAATAAATGAAAAGGAATTTTCAGAAATTTATTTGGATTGAGAGTCGAATAGTTCATTAATAATATAACACAAATCTATTCATTTGGCTGCATACCAAAGCCACTTATTTTAGACAGAATAATGGATTTGTCTTGACCAAAACATGATTTTTGGAGCATAAGTCGGCAATCTTCCTAGAATGCCAAACCCATCGATCTAACATCAATCGAATTTGCATACATTCCGGAGGAACAAATTTCTTTTAGAATGTGCCTGTTGACATCTAATTTTTTTTTCCAATACATAAAAAAAATTAGAGAAAAAGAGAAAAAGAGAAAAAAAAGAAAAAGAAAATTAACAAAATAACAAAAAAAAGAAAAAGAAAAAGAAAAAATGCCTATTTTTCCCTTGCGTGGCCTAGGCCCGTCTCCCCTTTGGCCTGGCCCATGCCAGCCTTCTCCCTCCTCCATCTTCGCGCAAAAAACCCTAGATAGAAAAGGGGAGAGAAAAAACATAAGACATGCAGTAGAGAGCGAGAACAAAGGAGAGAGAGAGAGAAAGCTCGAGGGCCGCCGCCGGCAGTGGCTCTCGACCGACGCCGACCCCGCCGCCACTTGACCCAGAACCCAAATCTGAAGGCGACGTGTGGAAGAGGTCAGATTCGGCAGGACTAGAGACGCCGTCTGAGCCATCAGCGCCCTCCGTCCACGCCGTTGTCCGAGCCACCACCCTTCGAGCGACACCGAGGACTCCACCACCGCAGCTGTTGTTTCGCGGTCGCCGGAGCTCCGGACGCCATCACCGTTGCAGCCCTCAGCCAAGCCAACGTCCTCCTGCTCGACGCCGTTTGAGCCGCCACTCGCGCATTGTTGCCTCCGAGCGCCGACGCCCGCGCCTGCACCTTCGCCACCGCCGCTGCTGGTTCACCGCTCCCCTTTGCCAGACTGTTGCCGCAGTGGCACCTCTACATGAGCACCCTCCCGCGACGCCAGAACCGGTCGCTGAGCCACCGTGCGCCTCGACCGCGCCTCTGCCAGTCACCTCTAAGTCCCGACAAAGACAGATTTGAGTTGTTCATCGCTCCATCGCCGAGCGAACTTTGCACAGGCCCGCGCCTCCGCGCTATTGCTCCTGGCCGCGTCTCCGCCAGTTACCGCCGTGCCCCGTCTCACCGAGCCACCCTATGCCTCCGAGCGCCGACACCAGTCACCACTGAGTCTCGACGACAACAAATCTGAACTGGTCGTCGCTCCACCACCGAGCGAGCCCCGCATCGGAACGTGCCTCCGCGCTGCCGTCCGCCATGCCTCTGCCTCTACTCCGGCCCTGTCCGTGACCTAGTGCCGACGCCGCAACGACCGCTAGCAACCTGATCCCTGTGCCGCCGTCACAGCACCAGTACCATTGCTGCCTATCCTCGTAGATGTTGCATTGCTGCCGCCGCCGTCAAGCCCGTCGCTGCCACCACTCGCCACTTCGCCGCCACCGTCGACACAGAACCGCCGCTCGGTGTCCCAACCATCCCCCTTCGCCGCTGTAACACAGCAGGAGAGAGAGGAGGCAACCCGGGTCTTGCTCGGGTTGGGCCAAAGCCCCGTCGGGTAGGGTTTTAAGCATTTCGGGCCGGGTATTTCAATTTCAGGGCTGGGTTTGGGCTAGTTTAGTGTGGGCTTATTTATTTTGAAAAAAAGTAGACCAGACTGGGCCTGCACTTCAGGCCCAGCCCGGCTGGTTTGGGTCGCGGGGCCCGACTCGATCCGAGCTATGGCCGCTTGGCCTGATCCTAGGCCCTTTTCGCTGAACCGGGTCGGACCTAACGGGGGAACCGACCCAGTTCGTTTTAAATATATTATATTATTATAATATTAAAATAATATTTTAAAAAAAAAAATTAAAAATAAGAAAAATATTTTAAATAAAAAATAAAAAATAAAAAAATTTCGAAAATCCAAAAAATATAGGGTTTGATTGGGAATTGCTATGTTTTGCATTCTTAGTGTAATTAGACCTCTATTTGCTCGTATGTTGATTAGATCATGTGTTTAATTTACATATCTATTATGTTTAATTGCATGTGTTTAATTTTATGGCAATTAGCGTCTTGGTAGCTATGATTGTTATTTTAATAATTGTGCACCCGCATGATCACCTCACATGTTAGTGGATAGGTATAAAATCAATCCAAACTATCTGCCAAAAAATCATTTTGTTAAAATGAACACGATTAGGTACTGAAAGGGCACTAATTGGTCAATTAGTATAATCAAGTCCTCGACTCTAGATTCTTTGGTTGCGTAGGAAGTGAGGCATGGTTTTTAGCTGACCCCAATAGGTTAGTGACGACTCTTTTTGCGAAATTTTCTTAGGAATATCCCAATGTTACGCAAGGTATGGGCTTGGGAGAGCCCGTGCCTAATCATGGGCCTTAGGCTCGTCCTTTAGGCAATACCCCTGTTCCCTCCCCCCGAGGGCAGGTCGCGATAGCTTGGTGACTCCGTTGGGGAATTGGTTTTAGACCTTAGAGGACTTAGGCCAAAATTAATCTTGTTCAAAAATATTTTTGTTTGGCAGCGAGAATTCCAGGTACGTCCCTAACATTAAAGGTGTTAAATGTTATTGCAAGATGGGAGGTATAAGGGGAAGTGTTTGCTCACTTTTGTCTTGTAGGGAGATGTAGGAATGTATGGTTTACTTTTTATGTATGAAGTGCTGATTGCTTATAAATTGTCATGCCTACATCCCTTGCATTGCACTACACCATAGCACACACTACCTGTCGCTGGACCTGGGCCACATAGGATCACCTAGGATGGTGTTGAGGTGGATACCACTCCGACTATAACCGTGTAGTACGAGTCGCCCATCTCAACCCTGAAATTTCTTTCTTCATGTCGAAGGTACCCACCCCGGTCTGCAACCGCGCGACACGGGTCGATTTTTTGACAAAGCCGACGTCATGGGTAACACGACCTAACCGCAATCTTGTTGGTTCAGTCCGGTGATCCTATGACTCCATTTTGAGCCGTCTAAAGTAGAATTCGAACCACCGCCCATGTGCATGTCTATGTAATTGAAAATAAAATAAAAAAAGAGACAAAGGTCGGCACTCATTGTAAGTATCATTTTCCTTTTTATTTGCTTATTTTGTATTTTGAACTTTCATCTTAAAATTCGCGAACATCAATCGATTGCATTGGTACTGTAGGATTATAATTGAAAAAATTGGCAATCACTTTTGATAGGTGAATATTGAATGCAAGTTCTAAACACCTTGATTTGGCCTTGTTGAACATGATTGTGTTTACATTTCTAGTTATGGGCTCGAAATCATTTAAAAAAAAAAAAAGCTTTCAAGTTGTGACTTTATATTGTGGTACAAAAATTGAAATTGCATTTTTTTTTTTATCAAATTCTCTCATTCTCACATTTTGGGACTAAAATGCAAATCATTTTGAGTACAAATTTCTCAAAATAGAAGTCACTTCATTTTTCTAGTAGTAAAATCACAAATCAATCTTTCAAAAATCGATGACACTTTTGCATACGAAACTTTTGGAATAAAAGTGGACATTCGATTGATGGCCGTGGATTGATTATTTTAATGATGTCTTCTCTCATGATAAAATCTTGGCGAAATACTAAAACCCCGTAATAAGGACTGTGGGGCATGTACCGTCACCTCGATTTTATTGTAAGAAGCGACCTCATTGAGATATCATTTTCTCTCATTCACGTATTGACATTGTTGTCTTTTTGTAGGTTATGCGCGTTGCTTCTTGACATTCTCGTGGTGACCACATAAAAAAGTGAATTCTAGAGCTAGGACAAGAGTTGATATTTACTTTCATCTGTGCAAGAGTTTCTTGTATTTTATCATTGTCTTTATTCTTATTAAGAACCATGTTTTCCATTTTGGGTTTTGATTGCGAATCCAATTGATGCTTTTATAAATCACGTGACTCACATTTTTAATGATGGAATTCAATTTTGTGAAAATCATCATTTAAAAAAAAAACAACAAAAATAAAACAAAACAAAAAACAAAACAAAAACTGAGAAGTGCTTCAAATGAACCTTTATGAGTTTGGGCATCGCCATCACCAGATTGTTTTTTATGAGTTTTATCAAGAGCCGCATTATATGTTACTAAAAGGCTAGCATTAGGGCTCTTGCGCATTTGGGCAATTAAAACATTTGAACATTTGGCTGCAAGAGCTTTATGCAATTAACATTAAAGATTTGTGTCGTCCTCCCTGGTTCTAAGCTTAGGTCCATTCAATGGTATCAGAGCCATGGTTTTGTTTGTAACAATATCCATTCCATGCGCTCAGTAGGTGAATCCAGAGCTGAGAAGATCACCACACATCATGACAGATCAACCAGAAATACTCGAAGCACCTGTTTCTCTCGTTGCAACTCCATCTTCTTCAACCTCTTCAGATTTTTGTATTTCAAATGCTTCTAAGATAGACTATCTCTATGAAGTCTCTTTTAGCGATGAAACTAAGATTTCTGAAACCCAGCTTCCCCTGATGAACCCCTATTCTACTTTTGCTAAACCCACTTCATCATTTTCTCCCATCTGCTCTGTCCATCAACTCATTCGCCAAACTCCAAAGGAAGTCAAAGAATATGCTCAGTCTTCCAAGTTTGACCAACATCCTATCCCTGCCACTAAAAGGAGTACTTTGTTACTCTTCAGATCCCTCCAAAATTTCCCAGATAATGGATCCAGCAAGGATATTCTCATGTGCATTATGGAGCTGTTCGTCTTGCTCTTACTTTTCATGGTCGAAAAGGCTTGCCAGTTGTGGCAAGAACTGCTTTATTGGATACCAGATTCTTAGAATACCAGCATGCCTACATAGGTACTGTTCAAACCACTTTAAATGCTAGCACAGTCTTTGTGACTCTGTATCCAAACTTCAATATTGCTCTTTCAAACCCCCAGTTGCTCTTTTTTCTAAAAGTCCAAGTTCAACTCACTGGAGCCCCTCAGACTGCTGATTCTATAGCAGCCACACTACACTACCAAATGGTTTACCGAGTGCAGAACCATGCTCTCGATTTAAATTTCCACAATGGCAATGAAGATGCTTTATTCCTCTCCATGCAAAATGACCAAGCATCTTGCATTCATGTTCCCAGACAGATCCCTAAGGAAAAGTTGCTCACGCTCCTTTTAGAAACTTGGATCACCAATTATGAAAAGTTGCACCAAAGCAACAAGTCTTTCCAGTCTTCAGACTCTGAATTTGTCAGAAAGAAAGATGGAACTGTTTCCATCATATTTGGCAAGGAAAATGAAGAAAGCTCCTCTATCTTTTAGACTCTCTTTATGATTGAACCATGTGTTCCTGAGTCAATTTCCGAACCAGACCCAAAGAGGCTTGTTAAATACTTCAAAAGTGATGGACATCCTGTCCACTACTACAAAGACCAGCATGGTCATTGTTTTTGGGATCCTTTTTGTCAATGTTCTTATTGTACAAATTCTCCTAACGAGATAGATCCATTTGCAAAACCTCCACCTCAAAGGAAGCACAAAAAGCCAAAGGATTCTATGTACCAAAGGTACTTGAACGGAGATCCCTCCGCTGATACTCTTGGTGAGTGTGATAAATTCCAGTTTATGATTTCATATGCACCAACACCACCACCAGAGTTCAATGTTCCTCCCTCTGTATCACCAGATCCACCACCATCACCTCCTCCATCTCCTCCTCAGAAAAGATCATCTATTTCTCCGTTTTATAAGTCAATTGTAAAGTGGGCAAAGAAACATGCCTACCCTCTTGAAGTTCTAGCAAAAACACCATCTAGCTCTTCCATCTCTATGTTTCACGAAACAGATTTTCCTCCTCTTGTTCGGGAAAGTTCCAAACTCTCGTTTCCTGCACCAGAAGAGTTTATTCATCCACAAGGCAGATATCGACATGTCCCTAAGATACCTGCCCTCACTGATGTGGATGAGCATGGAAGGCAGAAAAGAACTCCTGTTGCTGAAACTGTCCTAAATTGGCAATCGAAGACTCTCCTTATACATAACAATGCTTTCAAAGCAATTGATTCCAAGATTGGGAATGTGCAACAAGACTTGCGAAGATATGATGAAACTACCAAGAAGATGCTTTTAGATCTCTAGAAGAGGCTTCATGCCTTGGAATCTGGACAACACTTGGGGTATCATTATCTTGAAAGTCCTAAGAATGAAATAGACAAGCTCAGAAAGCAAATCCAGATCCTTGAAGAAGGAAGACTTAACCCATTTGCAAACACTTTATGAACAGAGCCTCTGTCTCTCCCTCCTCCACCTCCGCCACCCCAGACGTCTATTTTTACTACTTTTACAGACATTCCTGTCAGACAAGATAAGACAGATGTGGTTGAGATGTGAAATCGTTTCAGGGAACTGGATCGAATAAGGAAAGAAAAGGGAAAAGAAAAGAAGACCGAAGAATCCTCGTTTGTTATAAGAGAAAGGCCAGATCAACTAATGTTGTCAAATCCACTAGAATCTTTTCTCAGAGATTTGGGTAATCAGGAACCATAGCTTGATCCTGTTACTACACAGCCTCCACAACAGATTGATCCTGTCATCTCGACAGACCAGATTTTGTTTCCAACAGAATCAGCCTTTCCAAACATCTTTGACACTGAATCAGATTTGGTATCTCTTTCGTCTTCATCATCTTTTTCAATCCCTTCCATTGATTCCTTTCACATAGCACCAGTAACTTCATCAATATTCATGGCCGATCCTCCAGACCATGACATGGAATTGAACCAAAAGTCGTCTAGCCAAATAATCCCTCTCAGAATGTCGCCACTTCATAAGATAATATTTTACCATTGATGACATACCTTATCACAAATGGCTAGAAAGACTTGAAGAATTTCATACTTGGCTAAATACCCAAGCCATTACCAACCAGGACAAGTATGATGTTCTTTTCAATTTTGTCACAAGATTCACAGGTAGCCTCAAACTTTGGTGGGCATCTGTGTCAGAACAAGATCAACTTCACTTTTTGCTCTCACCAAACTTTCAGTATGCCATTACCCTTCTATACCACTTTTTTGTGGGGAAACCTGTTGACCTCATAGAGCTCAAAAGAAGAGAATTTTTCGAAAGAAAATGCTGTTCTCTTAAAAAAAAAAAAACATCTTGATAAGCATTATCGAGAAATGCTTAAGCTCTTCTATCAAGTTGGAGCTGATGCAAATTTGAAGCATGTTTTTCTGACCTCCATTCCCAAAGAATTATCTTAAACAGTAAAGAGAACATTTCTCTCTAGGCAAAGGAGGATCCATGATGTTACATTAGGAGAACTCCAACAAGAAATCCATTTGTGCTTAGAAGAATTGTGTATCAAGCGTCAAATGATCCAGACTATGTCAATGACAACAGAGAGCTTGATAAAGCCTGTTCTCGTCAGAACCTGAAGATCAAATGCTTCAAGAAAGATTGTGATGGTTCATGCAGAAAATCTTCCAGAAAAAAGAAACACTTCAAAAAAACTCTGGATAAACAAATCCAGGCATAGCTCCAAACATGGCTCCAAGCACTTTCGAAAAAAGAAGAAATGGAGATACCTACGCAAAAGGAAGGACCGCTCGGGCCACAAAAAATCAAATCGATACTTCATTTGCAATCAAAAATGACATTTTGCCAAAAACTGTCCTCAGGCAAAAAAAGGTCAGAACCATTTGATACATCATATTGAGAAAGAAACTGGTATTTCTCTTGACAATGATGATATCGAATCTCTATTTTCTATAGATGAAGAACCATGTGAACAAACTCTTTGTGTCATCCCTTGTTATCAAACTCCTAGTGACACTGATTCGGATTCAGATCTTGAAGATATCTTTCACATATCTCTTACCCCTTCAGAAGAAAGCACTGACATATTTTCAAGCCAGACCCATTGTCCCCATTTCCCTGTCAAAATATTCACTTCAAAGTTTGCTAAGCCAATCACTGTCATTGCTCTCATAGACACTGGAGCAACTTCTTCAATCCTAGACACTAAAGTTCTTCTTGAAGAATATTGGACTTCCTGTGTCCGATATTTCAACTCTGCTTTGGGAGATACTTTCTCTACGAATATGAGAACCACTCCGATAACTGTCCAGTTTTTTCCACAGTGTTCCATCACCACAAAAATCTATGGCTCTAGTCTTCCCAACAAAGATTTGATTATTGGTTGGGATATTATGACTCAAATTTCTTAACTTCGCATCATTCCTGGAAAATGTCTTAAATATAAAGATCAATTCTCTGAATTTGTCAATATTCAAAGACTTTTTTCCATTCATATGAGCCTGTTAGATCCGTCATGCAAAAATTGTTGGAATCCTGTTCGGAGTCTCATTTTGAATTTGCTCAAAAATGTTCTCATCCCTTATGGAAAAACCAAGAGTTCTTTGTTCGCTCTCTTTTCAAAAATAATGACGATATCAATCCAACCAAGGCGAGTCATATGTGAATGAATCCAGAACACCTGATCTTAGCTCAAAGGGAATGCTCAGAACTGTTGCAGCAAGGCCTTATTGAAACTTCCAATTCTCAATGGGCTTGTGAAGCTTTTTATGTCAACAAGCATGCAGAGCAAAATCAAGGCAAGATGAGATTGATAATTAATTACCAGTCGCTTAACATTTTTCTCCAAGATGACAAATTCCCTTTACCTTCCAGAAACTCCCTCTTTGCTGGATTATCCAAAGTCCATATCTATTCCAAATTCGATCTCAAAGCTGGATTTTGGCAATTGGGCATTCATCCTGAAGACAGACCAAGATAGGGTTCTATATTCCAAGCCAACATTTTCAATGGAAAGTTCTTCCTTTCGACCTAAAAGTACACCATCCCTCTTTCAAAAGGCAATGTGCCGAATTTTCCAACCAATCCTGTCAAGCGTAGCAATATACATCGATGATATCCTGCTCTACAGTCCTGATGAGCAGTCACACTGCCAACTTTTTGAGCAGTTTGTAGACATTGTGAAAAAGCCAGGCATCATGCTTTCTCAGAGGAAAATGAACATCGCCCAGAAAGAAATTGAATTTCTTGGTATGCATCTTAACAAAGGTACATACTATCCAGGGCCACATATTGCTCAGGAATTGCTGAAATTTCCTGAAGAAAACTTTACAAGAAAGCAAGTTCAACAATTTCTTAAGATAATTAATTATCTCAGAGATTTCGTTCAAAATATTGCAAAGATGCTGATCCCACTGCAGACAATGCTTAAAAAGAATCCCCACCTTGGGGAAAATCTCAGACTAAAGTAGTTGCTGAACTAAAGGAGATTATGCAGACTCTTCCTCCTTTACAAATCCCATCAACAGGAAAGAGAATTCTCTAGACTGACGCCAGTGATGAATACTGGGCTGCCATTTTATTTGAAGAAATTGATAGTAAGAGGCATATGTGTGCCTACAAAAGTGGAAAATTTTCCCAAGCTGAAATGCATTATCATTTCACTTTTAAATAAATCTTGGCGGTAAAGAATGGGGATAAAAAGTTCGAATTTCATCTCATTGGCCATCACTTCCTGGTTGAATTGGATATGGCATCTTTCCCTCAGATGACCAAATTCAAACAAAAGCAGGTTCCAAATTCTCAACCGCTTCGATGGGCTCAATGGTTTTCAAAATACTTTTTTGAGACCAAACATATTGCTGGAAAGAAAAATGTGCTTGCTGACTTCTTGTCGAGACTAAAAGCACCAGTGGAAATCAACATGTATATCATGAGGCATGCTTTCCATACTTCTAATCATAATAAGAAGTATAAGATTGAGAAGATCAAAGACTGGCCAAGCTGGCGATATCCCTAGGAGATTATCGAGCAAATCCAGAAAGACAGCCTTACAGAAAATCTGGATAAACTCATGTGGCAATGCCACACAGATCTATTCCGATTTAATGGAAGTTCAATTCTTTATCCTTTTGGTTTAAATGCAGATTATCCATTTATACATCCTCTAATTTTGAAGGAAGATGATTTTCCTAATCAACTTCGATGGTTATTATGGTACTTAACCAATAAGTACTTGATAGCTATTGAAATTCCAACCAGAAGATTCATAGCCAACCTCACCAGAATATTTGGACTAGGCAGAGGAAAAATTGAAAATGAGAATGACAAAAATCTTTTAGATTTCCACAATTGGTTCTATCCTCCAACTCATTGGAAATGGCTCTTGCAAAAAGAATTGAGAACCATGCAACCAAACCCTGAAGTCCACACCATTCTGTTCTTTCGGCGACCATGGCATTTTTTCACAAATAATGGCAACATCATCAATGCCCCACAGACTGTTAGTACTACATCCTATAAACCTCAGCTGGACAACAGACAAGCTTGGGTTCACAAATCTTATCCAGGACCTGTTGGATGTTGTGAACACCAATACCGAGAACTCCAGAGAGTTTTGTGTCAGGAAAACAAGACTATTCCTAAAGATGCATGAAATTCTAATGTACCCATTGCATGGGTCATTATGACCTAGCATCAGAAGCTAAGGAAGCACTCAAGGAATTCAGACAAGCTGCATCATCTCAGGAGCATGAAATGGCAGACACAGATGACATTGCATAGTCCTCTCAAGACCCTTATGCTAAATGTGGAGGTCCTCTTTCCCAAGACCCCTATGATCAAGGACATTTGTCCTTATCCCAAGGCATAGACACATCCTTCTATGCATAGCCATCCAATTGGCCTCAGCCAAACATTCCTGCCGACACCGATGATGACAATACAAACCGGGCACAAGAAGAAGCATCTGCATCTACATCATACCAGCTGAACCAGATCCTTTCACCAGATGATCTTGAAGCACTCGAACAAAAATATGATGAACATCTTATAGCAATAGTGCACAACTCAGATGACTCGGACTACGACTACAATGCTTGTGATGGACGAGACCGCTGAACAAGATTGATGTTCGTACAAGTTTACTGTAGCAAGTTACTGTTCACTTTTACTGTAGCAGTAGGCTAGGGAAATCATTGTTCACTGTGCCTATAAAAGGCAAGGAGGATGTAATGTGTTAGGCAGAGTCCCTGAAGTAAAGTGAGTGTTTTGTGAAATTCTCTCTATGGCTTTCTAAACTCCTCTTTCTTCTCCAGCCTGGTTGGATCCTCTGAGATACAGCTCGAATAGTTAGAAATATTTCCATCCTGGTTCTATCTGGGTGTGTCTAGGCTCTGAACTAAAGGGCGGAGTAGTTTTCTGCTAAAAGGCTGTCCCTAAAGGGCTTGAACTGGAGTTGTTCACCTAATGTGGGAAGGCATACCTGCATAAAATTGACTTGGTCCTCCCTAGTTCTAAGCTTAGGTCCATATATGCTTTATCGCAAGGAAATGATGCAAATGCCTTAGGTGCCAAAATAGCCCTCACTTTCCATGATGAGACAAATGAAGGAGGTTGCCAAGCATCCAAAAGGCGAATTCGAAGGAAGAGTAAACTGTATCAATTCTAATTATCAATTTTTGATACCGTTTCTGACATATTTTTCTTTTCCATTGCCAAGGATACATCGTGGGCGCCAAGTTATATACCATTCCAACAAAAGCAAGCGAGTATTCTTATAAGGGCAATGTCTCTCTCCAATAAGACATGACAAGACATCCAATTTAGCGCGAAAGGATGTATCGTTCCTAAATTGAACCTAATTAAGTATGGAGATAACCCGTTTCATCTCCTCTTCTTACAAGATGATGGATGGGAAAAATGTTGCACCTTGACCGTAGAAGCAGCGCCTTTCATCAAGGCAATAAATGGGCAAAGCATCTAAACAAGGAGCACCCACTCTCCTTTCAAAGCAAGATCTTGAAAAACACATCTCATGATCCATATATAAAATTTTCAAGCTCCTTGTCAACTAAATGTCTCTTCAAAAGAGCATTTGAAAAAAAAGAAAAAGCAGGAATTGAACTTTGTGAATTGTTGTATACAATAAAGAAGTGCTTTTTATGGATAAAATCAGGGCCACATAGCCATTTTTCAATCAATTCTAGCGATTTCAGGTAAAGTTCATACTTGAAGAACGAAAACACGTGAAGGGTAAATGGTGTCGATTCCAATTGCTCATTTTGGATAGCGTCTCTGACATGATTCTTTCTTTCCTTTGATAGGAAGACATAAAATGCTTAAAGGCAAATGCAAGTGAAGGGTAATGCCAAGTTACCAAATATCCACGAGGGTGAATCCAAGAGATGTTAGCCCTCAAAGGATAAAAGCGAGTGAAGGGTAATAATGTATCGTTTCCAACATTTCAATCCCTAAAGATCTTTGCACTAACATATTCTTTACATTCTTTACAGGGTTACCGGGTCGCCATGCCGCAGGTAAGTACCCTTCTTCTCAATTTTTTTAAGTAAAAAAAAAGAAGAAGAAGAGAATTTCCATTACAAAAGAGAACCTTTGGCACTTTCCTAGAGACAAGTAAAAAAATGAATAATTGAGAAAAGAAAAAATTTATACAAACTTTTTTAGCATCCTTTTAATCTCGAAATTGTTTTCTCGTTTTGTGGATTATTCATTTTGAATCAAATTCCCCTATGGAGATTAATCTATTCAAACGATCTCGATAGAGTGAAATGGAGACGTTAATCATGCCAAGCAGAGGATACTTAGGATGAGGAAAGGCGAGCCATTTCCAAACACATCCTTCAAACACTTTTGAGAGTTAAGTGAAAGGCGACCTTCTCTTAGGACGGATGATTCATTCGCATTGAGCACAAAGATCGAAATGATAAAGGCGTTTTCTTCATCAATCCCAAGCATTGCACTAATCTCTTGCTATCCCTTTGGGCCGAATAAAGATAATCGTTCAAAGTACCCCTGTCGAGAACGACCCTACATTGGGGCAGCACAGTAGGTTACAGTCGTGTTGTAGAGCGAAAGATTGAGAAAAATTTTATTACTTTCACTTGCATCAATTTTCTGGTGATAGCTTTAGAGGAATTTTTATTAGAGCCTGACTCATCCCAAGGTGAAGAAGAGCATTTCCTTCTCTACCCAAACACCGATACCCATTGCTTTAACCAATTTGGGCCTAATTATTCATTTCTGAACCACGAGCGGTGATCATCTCCCTTCACTGGGGCAAGGCATAAAGATTGACCACATGCAATTGACATTTATGAGAAAATGTGAAAAAAAAAAATATCTCGAAAGTCATAAGAGCAAAAAAGTTCAAAGAGCAAAAAAGTTCAACAAATTAGGAGGCATGAAAAAGCAGTGTGCCTGGTAAAAGCAAGGCTAATGCCCATCAAGAGAAAGAGTCAAAAGGTTGCATCTTATGTGAAAACAAAAAAATTAATTATCAAAGTCCAAGTGCCTGTGTAAAAAAAATCATTGCAAGTGCAAAGGAAATTAGAAAAAGGGGCAAAGCTCCCATGCAAAAATGATTAGTTAAGTGACTTTCGAGATGCGCTGTGTTTCAAAAGCCAAATGCTTTCGAAAGGTCGAGTGACTTGGTTACGATGCCCTGATGATCGCCTACTCTTAAAAACCCTCTTGAAAATTTTAAGCCTCTCGAGCCTCACCCAAGCCAACACTACAACCCTCTTCCGAAGTCTCTTCTGATTGAGATGGTTTGAGTAAAAATGAGAATACCACAAAAAAGTTACTGTTTGAAGGAGTGGAAGTAATTCTATCTTGTCTTATTTTCCAAGTTCTCAACTTGTAAACTCGATGAAGATAGTGAAAAATGTTCCTTTATTGGCCTTAAAGCAATAATTCTTTTGTGTAAGCCCTAACCAAGCCTATATTGCGGTCCTTTCAAAAGACCTTTTTGATCGATCGGATTGTGCTCATCGTAAATATTTCTAAAAACCTTTGACATAGTTTATGTGAGATACCCTCAGCAATTAGCTGATTTCCACACGAATAGATGAGATCAAGCAGCCATTTCATCGAGAGTGTGTGAGAAACCCTTTCTGACTAATAAGCTCTAGTTTGGCATGCTTAATGAGCTTTTTTCACAAATAAAAATCGTTTTGATAAGAACTTGTCTCCCAAAGGATTTGATGATTAATGATACATCCCCGAATAAGATGACAGTTTTGCGCCACATGATGCTGATTGACATCGAGTGTTTTTCAAAAGCAGTCGGATTTAGGTTGATTAGCTTGTTCAATTAATGTTGTAATATTGTCAATACGTCTCTTGATGACGTCTTTAATGACATTTGCTCAAGTTAAGTATGACAAGTTTTTCCCAATGAAGCCATGCAGTTTTCAAGGGATTAACGAATGCTTCCCTAAAGACAACAAAGGTTCATGGTCAACTTTAAACCATCTCATCTTCAAAGGTTCATGGGTTTTCCTCAAATCATGTATTTTCAGCCCGGTCGAAACCCATTGTTACACGGTGAGACTTCGGTCCTTCTCCTTCCTCTTATGACCCGGTGGGCTTTTGTAGCCCGGAGTCATTCTCCCTCTTCTTATGACTCGGTGGGCATTCCGTAGCTCGGAGTCCTTCTTCCTATGACATGGCGTGCTTCTATAGCCCGGAGTCATTCTTCTTATGACACGGAGAGCTTTATAGCTCAGAGAGCTTTTGTAGCCTGGAGTACTTTGTAGCCCGGAGTCCTTCTTCCTATGACACGGAGAGCTTTGTAGCCCGAAGAACTTTTGTAGCCCAGAGAGCTTTGTATCTCGGAGTCCTTCTTCCTATGACCCGAAGAGCTTTGTAGCCCGGAGAGCTTTTGTAGCCCAGAGAGCTTTGTAGCCCGGAGTCCTTCTTCCTATGACACGACGTGCTTCTATAGCTTGGGGCCTTTCTTCCTCTTATTGACAAGATGCGCTTCCATAGTTATGAGTCCTTTCCGTCGACCTGACGCGTGCCTATGCACCAAGGGTCTCTCTACCACTGAAATAATTTAGGTGTCTTCTGTCTTTGAATGCAACCTCTTTGAGGCTACATTCAAAGAGGGGCAGCTGTTGACACCTTATTTTTGCTTTCCAATACATAAAAAAAAAATTAGGGAAAAAGAGAAAAAAATAACAAAAAATAACAAAACAACAAAAAAAAAAAAGAAAGAAAAAGAAAAATAAAAAGTGCCTATTTTTCCCTTGCGCGGCCCAAGCCCGTCTCCCCTTTGGCTTGGCCCACGCCAGCCTTCTCCCTCCTCCATCTTCGCGCAAGAAACCCTAGACAGAAAAGGGGGGAGAAAAAACATAAGACAGGCAGTAAAGAGCAAGAATAGAGGAGAGAGAGAGAGAAAGCTTGAGGGCCACCGCCAGCAGTGGCGCTCGATCAACGCCGACCCCACCACCGCTCAACCCAGACCTAGATCTAAAGGTGTCATGTGGAAGAGGTCAGATCCAACAGGACTAGAGACGCCGTCCGAGTCGTCGCCGCCCTCCGTCCACGCCGTCGTTCAAGCCACCACCCTTCGAGCGACACCGGGGACTCCACCATCGCAGTTGCTATTTCGCGGTCGCCGGAGCTCCGGACGCCATCGCCGTTGTAGCCCTCAACCAAGCCAATGCCCTCCTGCCCAACGCTGTTCGAGCCGCTGCCTGCGCACTGTTGCCTCTGAGCATCGACGCCTGCGCTTGCACCTCCGCCACCATCGCTGCTGCTTCGCCGTTCCCCTCTGCCGCACTGCCGCCGTAGCGGCACCTCTGAACGAGCACCCTCCCGCGATGCAAGAACCGGTCGCCAAGCCACCGCGCGCCTCCGCCGCACCTCCGCCGCACCTCCGCCAGTCACCTCTGAGTCCCAATGAAGACAGATCTGAGTTGTTCATCGCTCCACTGCCGAGCGAACCTCGCACAGGCCTGTGCCTCTGTGCTGTTGCTCCTGGCCGTGTCTTCTCCAGTCATCATCGTGCCTCGTCTCGCCGAGCTGCCACATGCCTTCGAGTGCCAATGCTAGTCATCGCTGAGTCCCGATGACGACAGATCTGAACTGGTCGTCGCTCCACCACCGAGCAAGCCCCGCACCGACTCGTGCCTCCGTGCTGCCAGCCGCCGCGCCTCCACCTCTGCTCCGACCCTGTCCGTGACCTAGCACCGACTCCGCAGCGACCACCAGCCACCTAATCCCTCTGTTGCCGTCATAGCACCAGTACCGTTGGCGCCTGTCCTCGCAGACTCCGCGTCGCTGCCACCGCTTGCCGCGTTGCCACCGCCATCAAGCCCGTCGCTGCCACCACTCGCCGCTTCGCCGCCACCATTGACATAGAACCGCCGCTTGATGTCCCAACCATCCCCCTTCGCCACTGTAACACAACAGGAGAGAGATGAGGCAAACTGAGTCTTGGCCGAGTCGGGCGAAAGCCCCATCGGGTAGGGTTTTGAGCATTCTGGGCTGGGTATTTCAATTTTAGGGTTGGGTTTGGGCTAGTTTAGTATGGGCTTATTTATTTTGAAAAAAAGTAGACCGGACTGGGCCTGCACTTCAGGCCCAACCCGGCTGGTTTGGGTCATGCGGCCCAGCTCGGTCTGGGCTCGGGCTGCCTGGCCTGATCCCAGGCCCTTTTCGCCGAATCGGGTCGGACCCAACCCGGGGAATCGACCTGGTTCGTTTTAAATATATTATATTATTATGATATTAAAATAATATTTTAAAAAAATTAAAAAATAAGAAAAATATATTTTTTTAAAATAATAAAAAATAAAAAATTTTCGAAAATCCAAAAAATATAGGGTTTGATCTAGAATTGCTATGTTTTGCATTCTTAGTGTAATTAGACCTCTATTTGCTCGTATGTTGATTAGATCATGTGTTTAATTTACATAACTATTATGTTTAATTGCACGTGTTTAATTTTATGGCAATTACATCATGGTAGCTATGATTGTTATTTTAATGATTGTGCACCCACATGATCACCTCACATGTTAGTGGATAGGTATAAAATCAATCCAAACTGCCTGCCAAAAAATCATTTTGTTAAAATGAACAAGATTAGGTACTGAAAGGGCACTAATTGGTCAATTAGTGTAATCAAGTCCCCAATCCTAGATTCTCTGGTTGCATAGGAAGTGAGACATGCTCCCATGCCTCACTTGGTTTCTAACCGACCCTAATAGGCTAGTGGCGACTCCTTTTGCGAAATTTTCTTAAGAATATCTCAATGTCACGCGAGGTATGGGCTTGGGAGAGCCCACGCCTAATCATGAGCCTTAGGCCCATCCTTTAGGCAATACCCCTAAACCTATTCCCTCCCCCCAAGGGCAAGTCGCGACAGTGCCACTCATATGTGTGGGGGCATTTCGAAAGTTACAATTCTTGTCCCGAAGAAAACAAAAAACCCTATTTCATCCTCTACTTTTTAGAGCGAAACCTTGCCATAAGCAACTTCAAGAAAAAACTAGGAATAGTTGAACTTGAATGTCCTTTAAGCCATGAGCTTTGGGAGCGCAAGCAATCAAATGTCAATTTTACACAAGTCCATTCAACATTTGACAGGTGTCACGTTTGAGCCCCACATGTAAACGTGACACATGCAAGAACCCTTGCATTCTCTCTCTTCAATTATATGTTTTTACTTTTTTCTTCTTCTTTTTCTTTTTTCCTTTTTTTTCTTTCTTCTTCCTCTCAAATTGCAAAGGACGATAGCAGACGTCCATCAACTCATAATCGCTTTCAACTTAATCACGTGAATCTCCTTCCACCACCACCTCTTCGCCTTCTTAGTCCTCTATCATCAAGCTCGACCGGTGAATTTGAGCCTTTGCTTTTGGATCTAAGCTCGAGCAAGCCCTAGACTTGTGATATAGAGCTCAACTTAGCCTTGAATCAACCTTGATTCAAGGTCGACCAAGGTTGGCCTAGGCAACGAATGAGGCGAAGGCGAAGACATGATTCGTAACACAGCAAAGGGCCTTACCTCTTAGCCAATGCAAACCTCGACATATATGGCACGGGAGGAGTTGGACAGGAGGCGGTGGCGCTGAAGATCAGAAAGGAAGTGGGTGAAGATGGAGGCAAAGATGGAGGTGACGTGCCGGAGGCGGCGAGTCTAAGCTTCGAATGTGACAGGTGGAACCTTGTGAGCGAGAGAGTACTTGACAAAAAAAAAAAAGAGAGATTGAACTATTCTTTTTCTCAGAAGAAGCGGAAGAGATAGGAGATAGAATACTGTATAATTGAAGAGAGAGAGGATGTAGGGGTCAAGTGGGCCCAAATGTGACACATGTCAACCGTTGAATGGATTTGTGTAAAATTGACATGTCATCACTTGGTGTGACATCCAGAGTTTTCGTAATTGTAATACTATAATATTCGGAAATTTACATTATGATAATGATACTTAGATTATGAAGCTAAGTATTATTTGCCTTAGTATTCGGACGAACAAGTGAAAACTTTTGTCGAATTGTAAATTTCATGGGACGCAACGGATAATTTCCGTAAACATAAGTCGTCCTAAGTTCGACATGTGAATTGAATTATGTGTGCGCTAATAGTAGAACGGTATTAATTAAATTATTGTCGTCTTAATAGTTGATGGGTGTTATAAATTGTGTAGACTTTACTTAATTATTAATAATAGTGGTTAACTTATGCTAATGAATGTTGGAAGAAGATGATTACATTCCTCTTGTTATATTTACCTTACAAAATTTATTAATTAAAATTATAAGTGCCATGTGTCTTTATAAGAACTCTTGCATGGCCATGTGTTTCTTCAAAACAATATTTTTTTTAACACTAATTTCGACACCTAAAATTAGTGATGCTTACTTCAAATTGAGTCACTTCTTCTTACATTTCCCATGTCCCCGTGCAAGAACTTTGCCTTGCATTTATGCCACATCAAGTTGGTGATTAGCATGCATAGTTACACCTAACAATGAAAAACATCAAATTATCTTAGTTCATTTTGATAAAGCTCCTTTTATCTTGCCGTAGAGCCCTCTTTCACTTCTCCAAAATCCAAACAGAAACTTGCATGTTATTTCACTTTTCAATCCAAGAATTTAGAGAATAAAACTTCATATTTAAGAGCTACTAAGGTGGTGAAGGCAATTGATGGCTCGCGGTTTGCGTTCATTAGAGGTAAGTAAAGTTTCTGGATATTAAGTTGGTCCAATGTCCTTAAAACTTAAGTTGGTTAGTTAATAGAAATGGTGGAACTTTGCTGTGTATGGATGGGTATGGTAGTTCTTAAATAAAATTGATGACATCTTACATGTTCATTCTATTTCTTTCTACTTCGTTTTGAGTAGTCAGAATTTGGTTGTTTTGCCACATTTATCTTGATGACCCATTGTATGTTCATTTTGTTTCTTTCTATTTCATTCTAGATAATCAAAATTTGGTCGTTCGGCCATATTCCTCTTGATGACCTATTGCAAGTTCATCTTGCTTCTTCTTACTTCGTTCTAGGTAGTCAAAATTTGGTCGTTCTGCCATATTTATCTTGATGACTCATTGCATATTCATTCTGCTTCTTTCTACTGCATTCTGGGTAATCAGAATTTGGTCGTTCTGCCATATTTATCTTGATGACCCATTGCACATTCATTCTTTTTTGTTTTGTTTCGCTCTACATAGTCAGAAGCGGTTCGTTCTGTCATATTTGTCTTGATAACCTCTTGCATATTCGCCGTACCTTGTTCTGCTAGAATTTTACTAGTCAAAATCTGTTCGTTTTACTTCTTTCTATTAGAATTTCCTATGACAGAATCTGTCCATTTATGAATCTGCCTTTTGTGAATCTACTCATTTGGTCAAATCTATTCATTTGTGAATCTGTTAACTTATTGAATCTGCCAACTTATGAATATGTTCATTCATAAATCTATTTATTGGTTCAGACATACTTTATTGAGTACGAATCTATTCCTTGCGAATCTACCAACTTGTGAATATGTTCGTTGTTTTACTGGTTTAGACAGACTTTACTAAGTATGAATCTATTTCTTGTTGAATCTGCTAACTTGTAAATCTATTTGTTAATAAATCTATCCATTGGTTCAAATAGATTTGACTAAATATGAATCCATTCCTTGTTAAATTTGTTTATTTGTTGATTATGTCCATTGTTGAATCTGTTCATTATTGGATCTGTTCTTTTGTTCTAGAAGCTTCTATTAAGCCATAATTTACCCTTTTGATTGTTCAGATTTTACTATTAGAATGTACTTGTTGTTTTAACTCAAAATGCATCCATTTACATGTTCAAACTTTACGTCTAGAATATATTTATTCATTCGGATCCTACTCAATGTCCTGACTCAAAATGTACTCATTTGGATCTCCAGACTTTAATGACTAGACTATGACTATATGTTATTTCATATGCAATTATTTGGCTAATGTATTAAATTGAGTTGAGATGTGTGATATGCTTGTAAGTATACATATATATTATGGCTTTAAATGATATTAATGTGATTCTGTCACCCATTTAGTAGTGCGTGATGATGTCCCATGGTGGTAGTTTGCGGGATGTCCTAGTGGTTGGGATGCTCCGAAGAATGTTTTGGGATGTCTCGGGAGTTGAGACGCCCCTGTGGTGGGGATACCTAGTGGTGAAAGTTTTCAAGATACCTCAAAATTGAGATGATGCCCAAGAAAGTTTGAGAGGAAATATTAATGAATAAAATGTATTGTCATGTGTAGAACCAAACATTATTTATATTATTTGTTTGTTTATGTGAAATATAATGTGCACATGCATGAGTCTAGATGGACGTATTGTTGATTAACAATTTCTATGATAAATGAAAATGGGAAACATAGAGTCTGCTTATGTTTTTATCACACTTATCGGATAATTATATATACCATATAAAGTGGTAAGAGAATTCTTTTAACTTAAAATTAGAGATTTCATTTACTGGGTTTTGACTCATTCCTTTTATTTTTCAAACATGTAGAATGGATACCCTTCAACCTTTGCGCTATAGAGTCCTTATGAGTTATGAAGGTCTTTATGAAATATGCTTAAACCAGAATCTGGAATAATATATATCAAGTATAGTTCAATTGTGTGAGTTGATGTAGGAGGTTCCACAGAGTGGGTTCCTTTTCAGTTTGTTTCCTAGTATCAGGATCTCGAAGGTGAGTTAGTCGATCTATTAAGAGGCTTCTGTCACACCCCGATCTTCGAACGCGTGCCCATCCCTTACTTGGTCGATTAATAGCGACGTTCCAGGATGCATCGCCGACCCATTTATTTTAATACGCATGCGGAAGCATAAGATAATTCCCAGACAATAAAACATTAGGATAGAAAAGTAAGGCCATATTTTCACATCTGAAAACCATAACCACACTTTTGTACAAGGCAAATCACATAGTATATAATATAATACTATTTGCTAAAGGCTGAACTATCACACATCAGTTCTCAGCTTAGGGTTTGCAAACAGGATAGGATCTCCGTCTTCATCTAGGGCGTACTCAGGATCCTCCTCAGGATCATCCTCTTCTTCTGATTTTTCTTCTTCTTCAGCTTCGTCCTCAAACTCCTCTTCTTCAAAATTTACCTCAGCCTCGCCCTCAGGTTCCTCTTCTGCAGGTTCCACCTCTGGCCATTCCCACTCCTGATCCTCCTCCTATCCCTCCTCTTGCTCGACTATCTCCCCTTCTTTTGGCATGCTCCAGTTGGATCCTGCTACTGAGTATACAGGTGACTCAGCATTGCTCTCAAGCTTCGGGTCCTTTGCATCCACTACTGACCCATCCTTATGGTCAGCTGTCCCCTTCTCAAATGCTTCCTCCAGGATGAACATAGGTACATCGGTTTCTGGCATGGGACCCACTTTTCGTCTATCATAGTACTCACAATACCATGATCGATACTTGTGGGGCCTCAGGGCGTCTTTTCCCACGTCAACCCAGACGGTTGACTGAACCAGGACATACTCCAGTCCTTCAGGGTGGGGATGTATCGGGAAGTGAGTCTCTATCTCTGTGACTTCCTCTAGAATACCAAAATGCTTAGGAGGATGAGGAGGTGGAGGTGCTGCCATCTAGGGACCTAAAATGGTTATACAATAACCATTGAGACCACGTCTCTGCGAGTTCTACCCCCTAAGACTCGATTAGTAAACCAATACGCTATCCAAGCTACCTATGCACACACGGGTTAGAGGACTTACCTTGACCTCAGATTCCACCTGCAAATCAGCACAGTTCAATAGGCCAACACAGTTCAATAGGTACCCAAGCAATCACATCACAGATCGATATCTCGATCAATCGACCTAGTCGATTACATGTCAATCGGACCATTCACCGGTCATTTCCAACCACTATACAATTTCCAGTATAATATACCTAGTCGCCGAGCCACGTGCATTCTCTAAGGTGCCGATTCACCAAGGCTACATACTTAGTCACAGAGCCACGTGCATTCTCTAAGGTGCCATAATCACCAAGGCGACGTACTAATCACCAAGCCCTGTGCATTCTCTAAGGCGACTTTTTTGCCAAGGTAATGTACTAACAACCGAGCCACGTGCTTTTCTAGGTGATATATAATCAACAAAAAAAAGAAACAATTACGTGCATTCTCTAGGGCAAACTATACGCCAAAGCGATGTATTAATCACTAAGCTACGTCGCACAGCATTTCTTCTCTTCTTTTATCATACCCGATAAAACATCGTGCGTGGGCACACAGTTGGCCTTAGCCAAAATATAATATTTTCTTTTCAATAACTCCCACATTTTCTGTAGTCCACTAAAATATTTTTGGCATTATTAACCGATGCCCGGTTATTTTTCAATTAATAACCAACATTATTTAATTTAGGAAAAATTCCGAAATTCACAGATAATTCAATTCAACACAAAATAAAGCTCAATTAAATAAACGGACTACGCCACAACAATCAGCATAAAATTCCGGTCATCGACTATCCCCGCCTAATTTCTGGAAAATAGATAAATAATTAAATAATTTTGAAAATTAATAAAAAAAATACTAAAAATCCAATTTAGGCCCGAAATGCCTAATTGGACACAGAATGATCGGGAAAAATCCCGAGATGCATTCAATAAATAAGAGTATGTCTCTACTTGCTAATTTCACTAACCAATCACCTAATATGCAGCATTAAGTCACTAATTAAATTATTCTAAACTAATCTAATCACCTAAACATGCTTAATTAACACTAATTAACCCTTAAGCATCATTAGCAAACTAAGCAAGGATTAGTGAGCTAAACTCACTCGTTTAACAATCCGCTCGAATTGAAACGTCAGGAATGTCACAGGGGACGTTTAACTCCAAAGCGGGCCTAGGAACCGAGGCCCACAAATACCACAAAACGGGCTCCGATGGTGCTGAAATACCCACAACAAAGCTTGCTAATCTTGGCTGGAAAGAGTGGAAAATAGCTCGGTTTAGGCAAGAATTGCTCGGGAAAGATATAATAGGCCAAACCGGGCCTTGACGAAGGTTTACCAATGAAGAAACGGTGAAGGGCAGCTCTGGTTGAGCTCCTCAGGTCACGGCATAGTGGCTGGATGGCGAAGGGAGGTGAGCAAGGTGGACGGCGTGCATGGCCTAGCGCGGGTGGAGGCGAAGCAGCAACCGGTGGTGGCGTGACTGGTGGCGGTTCGGCGTGCGACGGCTGGATGGCGTGGCTACTCCTTCTGCTGGCTTCTGCTGGCGTCAACCAAGGCTGGGAGAAAGGATGAAGGTGGACTGTGGAGTGAGTGAGAGAGAGAGAGGATAAGGGAGAGATGGAGGGTCCTCTTGGCTTGATATTCCACACAAATATCTCCTCATTGGCTTGTCCATGAAGCCAGCATTCCATAGCTGCAATTGAGCCACTAACACACTCCCCATGACTTCTCAAATGGTCCAAAATGCTAGGGGGAGGGGGAGCTACGAATTTTGAAAGAGAGGACTTCAATTAGTCCCTCATTCCTTCTCAAATCAATCCATTTAGCCTCTATAAAATCAATTGACATCTCAAAGCTTCAATTGATAATTTTCCTCTCCCAAGAATCCATCTTGCATCTAAAATTTGAAATCAAAAACCCTCATTGGCTTTTTCTGCATGAAACGGTTCTAAACCGACTTTTTCCCAAAAGGTCTCGGTTGTCAGAAAAATCTTCTAAGATTGAGTCGTGGGTCTTAGAATTTATTGTGACATGACAGAATCTTCAATTTCTGAAATTGGGCTTGAATTGGCGGTTAATTTTCAGTCGGCACATTTTTAGCGTAACCTAGACTACCGGGTAGTTTTTAGAACTTTTTAGGGCACATGACCCGTGGTCGATTTTCTTCGAGCCACTATGAACCCACTCGACTCAATCGCGACTCTCGATTGTCGTGAAAATCTCGAGAATTCAATCACGGTCACAGGGTACCAAAACGACAGAACAATCAAATTAGTGTCGGTCGACGATAATTTTCTAATTTAGTGGAGTCACCCACGATCGGTCACACATTCCAGTCGAATAGACCTATCTCTGATCCCAAATCGATTTTTAACTGTGTCGTAATGGTCTCTAAAGATAAGCACGGTCGAGAAGCCCGTTCCTGGTCGAATTCTCAAGTCTATTGCCTTAAATTTCTTAATAGCTTCCCTGAATAGTCTAGTTATCTCGAGAATGATCGGCTCTGAGAACAGCCCTATAGGTGCATCAATGAAATGCCCGAATAATCTAGTAGAAAACAGGGTTGGAAATCTGGGATGTCACAGCTTCGATCTTGATGATGGAGACGAGAAGTTATCAACCCGTGATTTTAGTCTGGACATTTATATAGATAGATTTTTGGAAGTATAGTATAGTATAAAGATAGGTCTCCCCACCCCTACTCAGACTTTTGTCTTTTTGCTCGTAAAGTAATAAAATTGTGAACTCAAATGTGGTATAAATAAAAGAGGCATAAGTATATTGATTATACTTGTAAGGCCTTTAATTGTTAAAAGAATATTACTAAATGTTTAATTACGTTTCCACATGTTAAAAGAGAGTAATTACATAAAAACATAAAACACGTATCGACTGATGTTTCGAGCGACAAACGTTTCGAGCGTTACACTTAAGCATCTAATATTTTCTCATGGCAACTTCTATGTGTCGTAACTAGTCATACTCTCATCACAAACATCATTGCTTCTGGCTCTGGTCGACGTCGCAGTTTCCCTACTGCTCTTCCAACCACCACTATCGCTATCACTAGTGTTGATCGCCTCATCGCTGCCGCTGCCTCTGATCGAAGCTGCGTCATGGTCGCCGTCATCGCTATCATGCACTGATACACCCGCATGATCCTTCACTTCCAGCTCTGTGCTCACCTGTAGCTGCAGTGCGAAATTGAGGCTCCACACAACGTCGTTCATGGATGGCCGCTTGGCCCCCTCGTCCTGCAAGCAGCTCATAGCGATCTCGCAGAACTTGTTGAGGCACTCGAGGGCGATAGCCCCCTTCAGGTGCGGGTCCACCATTTCCTCGACGGACCCGCTCTTACAACAACTCTGGGCCCACTCAGCCAGGCTAATCTGCTCCATCGGGGCCATCCGGCTCACGGCAGGCCTTGCACACAGCACCTCGAACAGCACCACGCCGAAGGAATAGACGTCGGACTTGTCAGTCAGCCGCTGGCGCCTGTAGTACTGCGGGTCCAGGTACCCGAAGGTGCCCTTCACGGCCGTGCTGACGTGCGTCTTAGACTCGCTCGTGGGTCCGACCTTCGAGAGCCCAAAGTCGGACACCTTGGCAACCCACTTCTCGTCGAGCAGGATGTTGGTCGTCTTCACGTCGCGATGTATGATGGTGTGCTTGGCACCGCTGTGGAGGTAGTGGAGTCCCCACGCGGCGCCTATGCAGATCTCGAGCCGCTGCTTCCAGGGGAGTGGGGGATTATCGGTGTTGTAGAGATGGTCGCTGAGGGTCCCGCGTGCCATGTAGTCGTACACGAGGATCATCTCTCCCGCGTCCTTGCAGAACCCAATCAGGGAGACCAGGTGGAGGTGCCGGAGCTGCGAGAGCATCTCGATCTCGGTCCTGAACTCATGGAGGCCCTGTTGCGATCCCTGGTTCAGCCGCTTGATCGCCACTGGGTGGGCTCGCCATCGACATAGCCCTTGTACACGTTGCCGAACCCGCCCACGCCGATAATAAACGCCTTATCAAAGTTGTTCGTGGCCGCTCTGATCTCCTTTAGTGAGAAGTGGCGGCACAGATCCGACGGCAGGGACGACCCCTGGATCTTCGTTGACTTGGTCGTCGCGTAGGACAATGGGCCCCACCGTGAGGTGCTGTCGCTCAAGGTCGAACCCTTCGCTCTGTTTCGTCGCCGGTACAGGAAGAAAGCCAGGAGAGAGAGCACGGTGAAGCCCGAAGTTCCACCAGCAATGATGGCAATCTTTGCTGCTTTGCTGAGGCTCGACGGTGCTTTGCTTTCCGGTGGAGGCCCTGGCGGTTTATTCGGGATCGGATCCGGGTTCAGCCCTACAAGATTCCCATCTAGATTGCTGATCTTGAATATCTCAAGGCCATTCAAGATGGCATCAGAGTAAAGAGTAGAACCTTCTGGAAGCGCGCCCAACGCGATGGAGAGGTTGGTTCTTTTCTTTTGGCTGGGATCCAGGAAGGGCACTGCAAAATCTCTATACACGGGCACGCCCTTCCCAGTCCGACTAATGACATCCGCACGATCCTCGACCAGTTGTGAATCTATAAAAATCTGGAAAACCCTGTCTAATGGCTCGTTTACTTCTATCTGGAATTCGCAGAAGTGTAACCGGATCAAGTAGTAGAAGTTCACGTCCACCTCGACGGACCACGTGAGCTTATAGCTCAGATTGATTCTTTTGTCTGTTCCCATGGTCCTTGCAGTTGTGTATACACTATCTGGAGCCGTGTAATTTGGCACTTGCTCACTGTAATTGAGTTGGATAGTTGTGTTAACTGGCAAAACTCCCATGTCCGAGGAAGTCACGTACTCGTCATCTGCTTCCCAAGTCCTGTACATTCCCGTGTCATCAGCTGGACCGACAAACTGTCCTCCCACGTTCAAGCGCCTCACCGCTTCGAGAGCTTTAGTGGTATCCAAGGTGTATGGCACCAGCGGACCTGCCAACTCGAGTCCCCCGGTTGAGTTGCCGGTCTTGTAGTAGAGATATCTGGGCATGGAAACGACTTCGATTCCATTCACGAAAGCATACGCGTCTGAATTACCAGGAGTGGGAGTGAACGTTATGCTCAATCTCTGGTCCTCTCCGACACTTAAGCAGAACTCTTTAGAGAAGAAGCCCGCGGAGCGGGTGTAATCAGCAAAGAGGGAAGCGCTAAAGTTGCGGAGCAGGGTGTAGCCAGCGGCCTCGACTGAGAAGAAGGAATCAACACGGCGGAAGTTGGGGTAATCCAAAGGGAAGAAGTGTAGGCGAACGAATTTGGGCCCTGCAGCGACGTGGAAGGTGTAGGCGAACTCGGAGCGGGAGAGGCGAGCCGTGAGGTATGGGACGGCGCCAGGGATGCTGGGAGATGAACTGCTTGCCTCTGCTGTGGTAGAGGAGTGAGTTTTCTCAATTGGAAAGTAGTCCAAACGGTCAGCGGCGTCTCCAATCCAATTCCGTCCATCCACAGGGGAGCTGGTGTTGGAGCCGCAGTCGACGGCGATATCATCGGTCGGATGGTAAGCGCCAACGTTGTCGCCAGTGACTGAGACCGGCAGTGCTTCGAGCGAGACGGAGATGAAGATGAATAATAGAAGTGGTGGTTTCATGTTCGTCATCTCGCTGCTCGACGACAGAGGGTCGCAGACGAATCGATGAAAAGCACAAGGAGAGCGGGGTCTCGGAGATGAACCAGTTTTGACTAATGGGGAATTAGGAAGAAGTGCGGAAGAGAAGGCCGGCACTAGTGACGAGATTAGGGGAAGACCAAAGTCGTCGCTAAGATATCTGCAAGGGAATAGAGCCCTCGCCTATCACAAGAAAATCAGCGGACGGGATTTGTGCCCTTCTGGGTGCGCTTTTCGTGGAAGGTTCAACTGCCTTAGGAAGGTCAGGTCAGTGGTACGCTGCAGGTTCCGTGCAAGAATGCTCTCTCTCAAGGGACCACCACCAAACCGTGTTTTCTATATCGCGTCCTTCCATTTTCAACTTTTGTCCTTTCAAGGAGGAAAATTATTTATGTAACAGAAATATAATCAAACGCTTTATTGATTATATTTAGTCAGAGACTTCTGAGATTTTAATCTTATACCGTACCCCATAAATGTCAGCCATTAGATTAAGATGGAAGGATCCCAACTGTTGAAAGTTAGATGTCCAATACTAGAAAATGCACGTCCGACGTACTAAAATGAAATTTACGATACTTTAAGCACTAGCAAATGAGTGCCAGACCCATAGAATATTGACATCTGGCACAGTAAAAATAAAATTTAATGAAGTTTTATGAGGTTATATTGTTAGTTACATTGATTGTTGCAAACCTTTATAAGCTATCGTAGTTTGAAAGGATTTAAATTCACAATGTTAAGTTTTTGGTTACTATGGAATGTTGAGATTTTTTTAAATTATTGTAATTAAAAAAGTTCAAAATTTGCAACATTTTGTTCATGGTTACTTTCTTAAAGCGTTGTAGTTGAAGGAAAAAAATACAAGATTATGACATTTTATCCTTATTTGGGGCAAACAAACATAACCCTTTGTAAATAATTGTATTTGAAATCCTAATTTTGGACGTTTTGCTCTTGTCATGACATCATTACTCTCTGTAAAGAAATTCTCAATTTATGACAATTTCTTCTTTTCCATGACAAACGGTCATAAAAGTGGGTAAATTTAAGACGTTTTGCACTTAGTGACGTCGCAAAATCGTAACACTTTGGAAACAACTTCGACTCCATTCACGAAAGCATACGCGTTTGGGTTAACGGGAGTGGGAGCAAACGTGACATTGAATATCTGGTCAGCTACGATGGTTAAGCAGGACTCTTTGCGGAAGCTCGTGAAGCCAGTGTGATCGAAAAAGAGGAAAGCGCTGAAGTTGCGGAGCTGAGTGTAGCCGGCAGCCTTGACCGAGAAGAACGAATCGTCACGGCCAAAGTTGAGGTAATCCGAAGGGAAGAAGTGGAGGCGAACGAATTTTGGCCCCATGGTGACGCTCGTGTGGGATGCGGTTGTGGATGGAGGGAGATGAACGGTTTGCGCTTGCAACGATAGAGGAATGAGTTTCATCGATTGGAAAGTAGGTCGAACCATCCTCAGAGTCCCCGATCCAAGTCCGCTTGGACACGGAGGAGTTGCTGAGGGAGCCACAGTTGACGGTGATATCATTAACCAGCAAGTATGCGCCAACATTGTCGCCCATGACTGAGACTTTGAGTGCTTAGACCAGGATGGAGATGAAGAGGAATAATAAGAGTGGTGGTTTCATGTTCTTCATCTAACCGTTTAATGTCTGAGAGGATCGCAATTGAATCCATGAATAGAAGTTCACATGGATAGTAGACTCTCGAAGATGAACATGTTTTAATCATTGGGATTTAGGAAAGAGCTAGGAAAAGCGAGAGAAGGAATGATTAGATAAGATGGGGAAAATTACCAATTTAGTCCTAAATTAACGAATTCTGATATAATCTTAGACTTTTTTAATTCAATTTTTTTTATATTCTTACATATTCTTTTCGGCTAATTTTATCCGAAAATGTTGACATACCAATTTAGTCATTTCTGACCATCTTAAGTAACACGACTGTCCATATGACTTGGACAAACCGAATTGAAATAATATGGTTTTAACTATTTTTGTGAATTTTCCGATTTGTTCTGTTCTTTCTTCTTTGGCACTTTTGCTCATCCTGAATCTCTCAGGGAAACATGGTAAATCGTTACAAGAAAGCTGATTTTTCTAAAGTCAAGCTGAAGTACTACTGTTAATCCCGGATCTCTTCGGGAAACATGGTAAATCATTGTAAGAAAGCTGATTTTTCTAGAGTTAAAGCTGAGTTGGCGGCGTGGCTGGCGGTGCTCCTCCATGGATTACGGAAAAGCATTCCAGTTCGGTAGATCTAATGGCGGTGCTAAAAAGCGCGTCTCGATAATCAACCCGATAATGCTCAAATTTCCGGTGAATAGTGCCGAAGTTGGCCACAAGCGAACCAGTCTCGTAAATTCCCAGTGATCCCGGCCAAGCCCATATTGCTGCGGCCGGCGTCAATCTGCATAGAGGCGCAAGAAATCAAGGCAAATGGTGAAGATTCATTAGAATCGAACGAATTCCCACCTGATTTGGCCATGATTTGGCATATTGAGGGAGTTGCTCTTTGTAAACAATTCAAGCAGTGGTTGTGGCGCAGGATAAAAGGAGGCCTCAAAGTGCAAATTGAAGCAGCGACAGAGGGACAATGAAAGGAAAATTCTATACTTCACACAATAAAGATCTAAAATACTGATCTCAACTTATAACATTTGTCACACACCCGACTCCAACAAGTGTAGGGGATGACACGGCCGTCATTTCATCCAAATAATGTAGCTTCAAACGTAACTATAACTCAACTCGATATCAAAATATATATACATTCATATATTTAATAAAGTGTCATTTGCTTACAAGATTTGTCACGCCCTGATACTCGAGGGCGTACCCATCCCTCTGTGGTTGATAAAATTTTGCGACTTCCCAGGACGAGTCGCTGACTCTTTCATTTTATTGCACATGCAGAAGTAAAAAACAAATCCCTTGACAGTAACCATCTCGAGACAAAAAAGCAAGATAACACATTCATAAAATAAACATGATTTTATAACACATTGAGTCATGTACACAAGTCTATAACCAAAAGACTAGTTCTCGAAAAGAGGCTATCTTATCTGACCTACTCTTCAGTCGCCTCAGCTCGGCTCCAGACCCTCCACTCTACGGTCCTGAAAAATATAAGCCCATGACGGGATGAGATATAAATCTTAGCGAGTTCACGCTCTAAGCCCCGATTAGGAGGGAAATATGCCTAGAAGCGCCCTAACCATACAACTACACAATTAACACAGAGGACTTATCTCGCCTTAGTTCCTTCCTGCACATTAGCACAGTTCATATAACAATGCATTTAACAATTGAAACGCCTTATTAACTCAATTAATCACAAGGGTCCCGATTATAAGGCCAAACCGTTATGATACGTCCCATACCATGCCACACAGTTTTGTCTCATAATCAGGCGCATTGACTCAAACAATCATGCGTTCCAATTGTTAATTAAGCCCCTCAATGCGCAACCGACTCCCATGTTCGGCTGTCTACTGGCGTAGTCAGGCATCGTCTCTTCCCCATTAAGCACGGTTATGTCTCATTAACAGCTTTCCCGAAGGAGCATAGGTCCAGAATCTATTGCGACCCGCTACCCTAATACATGGGTAACCCGAAAAGGGATTTAGTAACGTCCGGCATAATTGCTCGAGACGGGTTCTCTTAACCAACATACGACCAATCAATTTCGGCCTAGGACACCGTGCTTTGCACTCAAATGCCTCAATTAAAATAGTGATCTTGGCATATTTTCTTCATATTAAAAATACATGGTAGAATAGTCATGTGTGAGTATACGGTCAGATTAGACCTAGAAAATTCATAACTTCCAATTTAAAATCCCATTGTTTTATATAGTACATAAAACCATTTTCGGTGTTAAAATCCGACACCCGGGATTTTCTGAATAAATAATGAAATTCACAAATTTTGGAATTAAATACTCAAAATTCCAATTAGCACTCAATTTGTAAAATTTAACACACAATTGCAGAAATTAACCACACCATTGCAATCAGCATGCAATTCCGATCACCGGCTATCCGGTCTAATTTCCGAAAAATAATTAATAATTAAATAAATGACCGAAAATTAAATAAATTACAAAATAAATAAATTTAAAGCATTTAATTAAATTAACCTAAACTAACTAGGCTAATTACTCTAACTAGCAATTAAATCTAACCATTCTATTTAATTTAATCTAAGTACACTAATTAAAATAAACTAACTAATTCCTAACTAATCCACCTAACTAAACTAATTAAACTAACTAAATACTAACTATATACTTAATCTAACTAAGCCATCCTAAGCCTAATTAAATTAACTAATCCACTAATTAGCTAACCAACCCACTTCTAAGTGTCATTAGCCCACTAATTAGGGATTAGAACACGAACTCACCGGTTAGCACGAAAATTGGCTCACGGTGATGGCGGCGCGACGGCGGCCGAGACTCAAGCTCACGGCAAGGTCGACGAAGCTCGGACCGACTAGAAAACCGCAAAAGGAACTCGCGGACGAGGCTAAGTTCACTGGAATCCGTGGCTGGCTTCGGATGGGCTGGGCTCGAACGAAAGAGGGAGAGTCGAGCGGCTTGCAAAAAGCGTTGCACAGCCTGGCCGAAGACGCTGGACGTGCGGCTGAAGAGGGATCATGGGCTGAAGAAGCTTCGGAGTCCACGGAGATGGCCTTTTGCTGGGCTTGCAGGCATGGAATAATTGGGTCAACAAATTGCAGAGGAGAATTTTGGTGGAGAGAGGGACGGTGGTGTGTGGCTATGCGGCGTGAGGTGAGTGGATGTAGGGAAAATGAAAGCTTCGGTGGATGGCAGAGGCAGAGGGAAAATGAAAGCAAAACCAGAAATGAAGAAAACGTGGGGATGAGTTGCTCGCATAAAAGAAAAGGCGGGCAGTGATCGAGAGAGAGGGAGAGCGGTATACGAAGATGGAGGTCGGCAGGCGATGGGGTGCTCGAGAAGTTTGGCAAAAAGGGGCAAAAGTCAAGCAAATATCCTAGTTCCAGTAATGCTTGGTCCCCTTGGTCTTCATGCATATCCCCTTTGGTTCCCCCTAATACTTTCTAACAAATATAATCCAAGAATTAACCCAATTGATGCCAAAATGCAGCCCTCCTCCTTTGATCCGAATTTCACTAATTTAGACTTCAATTTCATCCTCAATTTCTCCAATTCGAAGTCAAATTTTGATGAAAAAAAAGCCTACAAAATTTCTATAAGTTCCCAACGTCCAATAGCTCGGCTTAGAAGTCAAAATTCCCTTCAAATGAACTAAACCGAACTTCCGTTCGTTTTCCGAATCGTCCGAATCGATTTTCCGTAAAAATCCCAGAATCTCCGAAAAATCTTCGGAGGATAAGTCGACATTCCTAAAATGAATTGTGACACAACAGAACTTTCAATTTCTGAAATCGAGTTTAATTTCGCGGTTAATTTCAATCTGATGTGATTTTAGCGCGTCCTAATCTACCGGATAGCTTTTAGGAATTTTTAATGTAATTGACTCGTGGTCGATTATTTTCAAGCCACAACATACATCTTCGACACATTGGCGACTCTCGGTTGTCGTAAAAATATCGAGGTTTCAAATACGAACACAGGGTACCAAAACAACAGAAAAATTGGTTTAGTGCCGTTCGATGAGAATTTTGCAATTAGGTGTCACTCAATCACATGACTTAGTCAAATCAACCTATCTCCGGTGTCTAATCGATTTTTAACTGTGTCGTAAGGATCCTTGCAGATTAACACGGTTGGGCAGTCGATTCCTAGTCGAATTCTCAGGTCTATTGTGTTTATATTCCTTAACGGCTTCACCTAATAGGCTAGTTATCTCGTGAGTGGCCAACTCAGGGAAAAAGTCTACAGGCATGTCAATGAAAAGCCCATTTCATCTCATCGAAATCAGACTCGAAAATTAGGATGTCACAACTCTTCCCCTCTTATAAAAATTTCGTCATCAAAATTTAAACCTATTATAAATCTTAAACAAAAAGGTTGGGGTACAGTCGTCTTATCGAATCTTCAGTTTCCTAAGTTGCTCCTTCAGTGCCATGGTGTTGCCAGACCACTTTGACCAAGGGAATGGTCTTGGTGCACAGGACCTGCTCCTTGCGATCCATAATCTGAACCGGGCTTTCCACGTACGATACTCTGTCGTCCACGTCCAATTCCTCAAAATTAAGCACGTGGGTTGGGTCAGACTCATACTTCCTCAACATCAACACGTGAAAGACGTCATGCACTTGCGCTAGTCTTGGCGGTAATATAAGATGATATGCTAAGATCCCGATTCTTTCAAGAATCTCAAATGAACTTATGTACCTCGAACTCAGCTTTCCTTTCTTGCCAAAGTGCAAAGTACCCCTCATTGGTGACACCTTCAAAAAGACGTAATCACCAACTTGGAATTCCAATGGTCTTCGACACTTATCGACGTAGCTTTTTTGGCGGCTCTGAGTGGCCTTTAGTCTATCTCCGATAACGGCAACTGCATCTACTGACTTCTGGACTAACTTTGGGCCCATGATTTTTCTTTCTCCGACTTCATCCCAACACACTAGCGTTTTGCATGTCCTGCCATACAACGCTTCAAAAGGAGCCATCTAAATGCTCTGCTGGTAGCTGTTGTTGTAGGCGAACTCGACAAAGTGAAGCTGTTCCTCCCAGCTTCCCTTGAAATCCAATATGCAAGCTTGCAACATGTCTTCGAGGGTTTGAATCGTCCTCTCTGACTAGCCATCCGTCTGAGGATGATAGGCCGTACTATACTGCAGCTTCATTCCCAAAGCACTCTTCAAACTTTTCCATAATGCAACTGTAAATCTCGGGTCTTAGTCTGATGTAATCGTCACTGGCACTCCATGCAGACGAACTATCTAACATATGTACAGCTCCGCGTGCCTATCCAAATCAAGGTCCTTTCGTACTACAATGAAGTGAGTCAACTTCGTCAATCTGTCGACCACCACCCAAATTGAGTCATTACCTCTCTGACTCCTTGGTAAGCTCGTCACAAAATCCATTGTGACATGTTCCCATTTCCACTCGAGAATCTCGAGAGGTTGCAGAAATCCTCCCGGCTTACAGTGTTGTGCATTCACTTGCCGACACTTCAGACACTTGGCGACATGCTTGGCGATATCCGCCTTCATACCGGACCACCAATAGTGTTGACGCAGATTTTGATACATTTTTGTACTGCCAGGATGAATGCTGTAACTGCTACGATGAGCTTCTAATAAGATCTCTTCTCTAAACTCTGCATCGTCAGGTACACACAATCGTCCTCGAAACCTCAATGTTCCATCATCAGAAATTTGAAAATTAGGTTTTCTCTTATCGGTATCCTCTTGTAGGATCTTCTGAATATCTGGATCTGTCGGCTGAAGCGTCTTGATTCTGACCCGCACTTCTGGCTCAATTCTGAGGGTGGCCATAAGATTTGAAAGGTGGCCTACCTTAAATTTGAAAACCGAATCTCTAACCTTCTCGATTAAAGTCCATTCCTTGAGCACCATCTGTGCAACTGAAGATTTCCGACTCAGCGCATCTGCGACTTTGTTCGCCTTTCCTGGGTGATACAAGATATCACAATCATAGTCCTTCAGAAGTTCCATCCATCGATGCTATCTCATATTCAACTCCTTCTGAGAGAATAGATATTTGAGACTTTGACGGTCAGTGAAGATTTGGAATCTTTCTCCACACAAGTAATGTCTCCAAATCTTCAAAGCAAATATGATTGCTGTGAGTTCTAAGTCATGCGTCAGGTAATTTAGCTCATGAGGTCTCAACTGACGGGACACGTATGCAACGTCTCTGACATGCTACATCAACACACAACCCAATCCTCTGAACGACGCATCACTGTAGATCTCGTACCCTCCAGGACCAGATGGTATGGTCAATACAAGTGCGGTAGTCAGCTTTTCCTTAAGCTCTTGGAAACTACACTCGCACTTATTTGTCCATACAAACTTCTCTTCCTTCTTTAGCAATCGGGTCAAAGGCGAAGCTAATGCTGAAAATCCTTCTACGAACCTTATGTAATACCCTGCTAAACCCAGAAAACTTCTTATCTCTGTCACTGTAATCGATCTTAGCCAGTTGATTACTACTTCGATCTTGCTTAGGTCCACGGAGATTCCTTCTCCTGAAATCACGTGGCCTAAGAAAGCAACACGAGTCAGTCAAAACTCGCACTTGCTAAACTTGGCGTACAATCCATGAATCCTCAGGATCTGAAGTACCATTCTCAGATGACTCTCATGCTCCTCAACACTCCTCGAATATACCAAAATATCATCGATGAACACGATCATGAACTGATCCAAATATTCCTTGAAAACTCGGTTCATCAAATCCATGAAAGCAGCTGGAGCATTTGTCAAACCGAACGGCATTACAGTGAATTCATAATGACCGTACCAAGTACGAAACACTGACTTAGGTATGTCCTCCTTTCTGATCATCAACTGATAGTATCCTGTCCTCAAGTCGATCTTAGAGAATATCGACGCTCCTTGCAACTGATCAAACAAGTCATCGATCCTCGGCAGTGGATACTTGTTCTTGATCGTCACCTGGTTGAATTGTCGATAGTCGATGCACAGACGCAACGAACCATCTTTCTTCTTCATGAACAGAACTGGTGCTCCCCAAGATGATACACTGGGACGTATGAACCCCTTATCCAACAATTCTTACATCTGCACCTTCAGTTCTTTCAACTCTGACAAAGCCATCCAATAAGGAGCCTTAGAAATTGGCTCTGTCCCGGGGGCTAACTCAATCACAAACTCAATTTTCCTCTCTAGCGGCAGACCTAGCAATTCTTTCGAAAATACATCTAGAAATTCTTGAACCACTGCAATGTCCTCGATCTTCAACTCCTCAATTGTCGTATCCACAACAGTCGCCAGGTACCCTTGACAACCTTCGTTTAACAACCAGATTGCCTCAAAAGACGATATCAGGGTAATCGAGGGTCCTCATCGACTCCCAATAAACTCGAAGCTCTCACCCTCTATTGGGTTAAACTGAATCGCTTTGCGATAACAGTCCATCTTAGCTCGTTGCTTGGTGAGCCAGTCCATGCCAATTATCACATTGAAATCATACATGGGTAAGATTATCAAGTTTATCTTCCCCTCTCACTCACCAATCGCTAACGTGCAACCAGGACAACCCACTGTAGCTAACACCTTATCCTTTAACGATGTTGATAGTCTAATCACTGACTCCAACAACTCAGGAATCAATCCTACCAACTTAACATATTGCTCAGCTATAAATGAATGAGTAGCTCCAAGGTCAAATAAAGCATAAGCGGCGTGGTCGTTCAATGAGACAGTACCTGTAATCACATTAGGCACGTCCTCTGCCTGCCCTTTGGTAATAGCGTACGTCCTTCCTTGAGCTGGAGGTCGGATCAATCCACCTTGATGTGCATTCGGGGGCGGAAGTCCTCGGTTCTGATTCATTAGTGGCGGTGGCAGCAACTGTGGTCCCATCTGTCTCTTGGGACAACTCCTGGGCATGTGACCCTATTGGCCACACACAAAACAAACACCCGTCCTAGAAGGGCCCGGGGCTAATCCATGTCGTCCTCCACAGGAACGACACACCCTATTCTGGCTCGATGCTGACTTTCCTATCTCACCCTTCCTATTAGGTGGAACATGATACCTTCCTCCAGTCATCAGTCTTTTCCCAAACCGATTCCTATCCTGGTTAGAATTAAACCGCGACCCAGATGCGACAGCTTGTTCGTTCTGGTCTCTCTCTATCAGCTGGGCCCGTTCATACAGATCATTGTAGTCCTTTAAATTAAATGGCACTAGTAGGCTTTTTACTTCCGGTCTAAGCCCATCGCTAAATCGTTTAGCTCGGTTCACCAGATTCTCGACTAATTTAGGAGCGTACTATGATAGTTCAGCGAACTTCGCCTCATACTGATCTACAGTCATCGAACCTTGGCGAAGGCGCTGGAATTCCGCCATCTTCATTTCTCTAGCATTGTCAAAGAAATACTTGTTGTTGAAAACCTCAATGAAGGCGTTGCACTCCGAAATCACACCTTCAGGAAACACCGTTCCTCTGGTGGCTCCCCACCAGGTACTTGTAATCCCCTTCAGTTGATAGACTGTAAGGACAACCGTCTCTGCTTCGGTGCACATCAGCAGTGCAAAGGCATTTTCCAATTCTTGGATCCAAAGGGCTGCAGCCTTGGGATCTCTTGTACCAGTGAACCTTGGCAGGTTCAAATTCAGAAACTGTTCCACCAGTTTATGCATAGGCCTCACAGCGACCACGTGGAACCTCAGCAGGTACAGCAGCAGGTGTGGCAGCAGGTGCGGCAGCAGCTATGACATCAGCGGCGGCAGCAATGGCAGCGGCAGTAGCAGCAGCTGTAGTGGTGGCGGTGATTGTGGCTACTTGATTCTGGGCTTGCTGCTCCATTCAATTTCCCATGACTTCATGTTGGAGAAAACTTCTTTATTAGTTTTGAAGTTGACAAAACGTTTTCATTAGTCTAGCCTGAAGACGTGCAGGCTCTATCGTCAAAGTTTGAAGACCTCCAGACTCAAGATTTAAAGTCTGCCCTCACTGATAGTTTCTAGACCGACAAAGAAAAGATTTATCCGATGAAGAAGACTTGTCCAGGTGCGAGTATATCTTTAAGGATTTGGTTTGTACGGTTGAAGAAGATCTCATGGCTGGAGATGGCATCTCGTGATCTATTATTCGTATTGAAATCAATTTGGATAATTAGATCTTTTGATTAGCAAAGTATACTTGGAAGGTTCTATTTATGGAAACCTAGATCCTGATTGTATGGGCGACCAGGATTGGTGGCTATCATCACATTCCTTAAATAACTCGAGATCTCCCTAATTGATTCTGTCCAACGGGTAGATTGGAAGAACTCCTTTGGAAGGTGCCAACAGTTATGAAGGCATGAAGGAGTATATAAGGAAGACGCTCAAGTTATTCGAGTGTGTGCGTGAAAGAAGAATTCCAAAGTCTGAAGCTCTTAATTCTTTGCTATTTCATTTGTTGAGCTCAAATTGTACTCAAAAGAGAGTTTGAATACTTGTGAGACCTTGAGGAAGTGTGGTAGAAGTTCTACATTGTGGAATCAAGGGCGTGAAGCTGTAATATCTCTTTTGGTTCTTAGTGAAATCCAGCCAGTGGGCTGTCAGTGCGAGAGAGTGGACGTAGGCTTAATATAAGCCGAACCACTATAATATTTGTGTTTCAATTCTCTTTTCCTAAACTCCTTATTTCAATTCGTAGCTTTACATAACTGTTTACAATCTTTTACATCTTCAGTCTATTATCTTTAAAAAACAAATTAATTTGTTAAATCTTGCAAAAACTTCTTTAAACATCTATTCACCCCATTCTAGATGTTCTTACTAGCCCTTTCAATTGGTATCAGAGCTCGTGTGCTCGTTTTATTGAAGTGTTTTACTTCTGAGCTAAAGATCTATGGCTAGTATTTTGGCTCCAGGTTTGGTTGAAGGTCAAAGCAACACCAAGCCGCCTTACTTTGATGGAAAGTAATACAGCTTATGGAAAAACAAGATGAAGACGTTCCTAAGATCGAAAGATCCTCTGGAATGGGACATGGTAGAAAAAAGGATAATTCCTAAAGCTACATCAGTTTTAAAAAGAGGAAAAGAAGTTGCAGATGCTAGCGAGATGTCACAAGAAGAAATAACCAAGAGACAAACTCTTGATGCTAAAGCAATCTACTCTTTATATTGTGCTTTATCACCGACTGAATATAACAGAATTTCATCTTGTGAAACAGTAAAAGAAGTCTGGGATAGGTTGCACGTTACCTATGAAGGAACTGATCGAGTTAAAGAAATAGAGATAAATATTTTACTCGGACAGTATGAAGCCTTCAAAATGAAGCCAGGAGAATCCATTACTGACATGTTTAGTAGTTTTACAGAAATTGTAAACAGTCTATCATATCAGGGACAGCCAATCTATGGACCAATGAAGGTCAATAAACTGCTGCGTGGATTATCCAAAGATTGGAATCACGTGAAGACTTCAATCAGGGAAACCCAAAGAATCATGCCACTTTCGGTAGATGAACTGGTTGGCACACTTCAGTCTTATGAAGTGGAGCAAATAAACGAGGAAAAAGATCCCAAAGGTAAGAAGTCAATTGCTTTAAAATCTAATGTTGACTCTGATATTACAAACTCTAAAGATGATATGGACGACGGAGAGCTAGCACTTATGATAAGGAAGTTCAAGAAACTGAACAGAAAGGGAAGAAGATTTAACTTGAAGAAGCAAGGTTCTCAAAAATTCCAGAACAAATCAAATGAGGATGACGAGATCAACAGGGATGTGGTCTGTTTTGAATGCAAGAAAAATGGACACATCAGACCCAACTGTCCTCTATTGAAGAAAAAAAAAGCAAGAACTGAAAAGTTCAAGAAGGCTCTCAAAGCAAAAACTTGGAGTGATACTGAATGTGAAGAAAGTGATAAAGATTATGCCAACATATGTCTTATGGTGAATTCTGAATCAGACTCAGATTTTGACTCAGACTTAGACAATGAAATTGAGGTAAGTAGTTTAAAAATCCCTACTAAAGTCTCAAAATACATTGATGAGCTTTGTCTTAGTCTCAAAACCTCTCTTAAGAGGATTTCCGAACTAAAAGGAGAAAACTCTACACTGAAACAACAGGAAAACTCTTGGAATGAAAAGTTTGAAAATCTAGACAAAAGTTTTGTTGTTTTAAAAGAAAATGCAGACTCTCTTTCAAAAGAAAATACATGTTTGAAGAATGACATTTCAAATATTTCAAAAAGGTTTTCAATAGGATCTGAGAAGCTGGAAAAGATTCTTTTAGTACAAAGAACTTACTTTAACAAATCAGGCTTGGGAATGACTTCTAAAACCATTCTTCTAATTGATTTTCCAAAAGTAAATGAAAGAATCAAATAAAGACCTACAAAAGCCTTTTATAGAAATCATTTTCAAAAAATCTTTGTAAAACCTATTGGCCGAAGTGCTCTCAAATGTTCTAAGTGTAACAGCTCAGAACACTTTGAGAAAGAATGTCCTATGGTTTGGAGACTTGTTAAGAAGGATTGGGCAAAGACTATATATTGCACTAACTCCACTGGACCCAAGAAAATATGGGTACCAAAGAAAGCTTGAGTTTCTTTTTTAATTGCAGGTCACTATCAAGAAAAATGTTAAATGGTATTTGGATAGTGGCTGTTCAAGAGATATGACAGGAGATTCAAATTGTTTTATAAAGTTTGTTCAAACAAATGGAGGAAAAGTCTCTTTTGGTGGAAATAGCAAAAGAAGAATTGTTGGGTAGAACTGTAAAGATTGAAAGTCTCATAATCAACAATGTCTCCTTGGTGGAAGGATTAAATTACAATCTACTCAGCATTAGCCAACTGTGCGACACTGGATTCAAAATCAATTTCCAAGAAGGAGTATGTTCGGGAACTAGTAAAGATCTTTCTCAATCTTTTATTGGATGAAGACATGGGGACATCTATCTTTTGGATATCAAACCAGAAAGATCTCAATGCCTAATATCAATTCAAGATGAAGTGAATCTCTAGCATCGAAAGCTTGGCCATATCAACATGAAGCAAATTACCAAAATCTCTTCCAAGAAGCTTGTTCGTGGACTACCCAACCTAAAATATCAAAAATCTGACTTATGTACACCTTGTGTATTGGGAAAACAGGTTAGAAGTTCTTTTAAACCAATAAATCAAGTTTCCACTAATCGTGTGCTGCAGCTCCTGCATATGGATCTCCTTGGACCAACCAGAACTCAAAGCATTGGTGGAAAGAGATATTGCTTAGTAATAGTGGATGATTATTCGCGATTTACTTGGGTTTACTTTTTGGCAAGTAAGTCTGAAACATTCTCTCACTTTTCAAAGTTTGCCAAGAAAGTACAGAATGAGAAAGGGTATGCTATTTCAAGCATACGGACAGACCATAAAGGTGAGTTTGAAAATCAAGACTTTGCCAAATTCTGTGATAAATCTAGTTTTCAGCATGTGTTCTCCTCTCCATACACTCCTGAACAAAATGGAGTTGTGGAAAGGAAGAATAGATCTTTGCAAGAAATGGCAAGAACTCTTTTAATTGAAAGTAATATTTCTTCTCTTTTTTGGACTAAAGCAGTTTCTACAGCATGTTATATTATTAACAGAGTATTCTTGAGAAAACTCCCTATGAGTTATTCAAAGGAAAAAAGCCAATTGTTTCTTATTTTCATATGTTTGGTTGCAAATGTTTTGTCTTGAAAAATGCAAATGACCGAATTGGTAAGTTTGAAGAAAAATCAGACGAATGAATCTTCCTTGAATATTCAACTTCCAGCAAAGCCTACAGAGTAGTCAACACGAAGACTCAGTCTGTGGAAGAATCGATGAATGTCAAATTTCAAGACTCTTTGCAAAATCAATCGATTCAGACTCAACCTGAAGAATCTGAACCTGCTCCAAACTTTACAAAGTCTACCTCCCCTAAAGCAGCTCAGACTTCAAAAGAACAACAACGAACGGATGTTGAAGAATCAACTGAAAATGAAGATCAACAATCTGTCAAACTAACCAGCAACTGGAAGCACAAGTCTAATCATCCCAAAGAACTTATTATTGGTGACATTAATGAAGTAATTCGTACCAGATCCAAAAGGCAAGAAGAGTCTAGCGCTATAGCACTTATTTCTGAAATCGAACCCAAAAGCATAGAAGAAGCTTTAATTGACGAAAGCTGGATTGAAGCAATGCAAGAAGAACTCAGGCAGTTCAGCATTAACGATGTTTGAGAATTAACTCCTAAACTAAAAGGTAAATCTATTATTGGAGCTAAATGGGTTTTCAAGAACAAGATTGACGAAAAAGGAGAAGTGATAAGGAACAAAGCAAGACTTGTGGCCAAATGATATACGCAAGCAGAAATGATAGACTATGATGAGACTTACGCACTAGTAGCAAAGTTAGAAGCAATTAGATTATCACTTGCTTTTGCTTGTTATAAGAATTTCAGGTTATTCCAAATGGACGTCAAAAGTGCATTCCTGAATAGATTTATCCAAGAAGAAGTCTATGTGGAACAACCTCCCGGTTTTGAAGACCCAAGGAAACCAGACTCAGTATTCAGACTAAAAAAAGCTCTATATGGATTAAAGCAAGCACCTCGAGCTTGGTACAATAGGTTAAGTAAGTTTTTAATTCAAAATGGTTTTGTCAAAGGAAAAGTGGACACTACTTTGTTTATTAAAAGAGAAGGTAAAAATTTTCTACTTGTTCAAATCTATGTTGATGATATTATATTTGGATCACCTAACGAAAACCTGTGCAAGAAGTTTTCTAAGTCTATGCAGGATGAATTCGAGATGAGCATGATGGGTGAACTATCCTTCTTTCTCGGACTACAAGTGAAACAATTGAAGGAAGGAATTTTCATTCACCAAGAAAAATATGCAAAAGAACTTGTTAAAAAGTTCGGATTGGAAAATTTCAAAAAGACTGAGATACCAATGTCTAGTTCTTCGAAGCTGGACAAAGATGAAAGAGGAAAGAAAGTTAACCAGAAGCTCTACATGAGCATTATTGGTTCACTTCTTTATCTTACTACTTCTAGACCTGACATTTTGTTTAGTGTTTGCATTTGTGCCAGATTTCAATCAAATCCCAAAGAATCTCATCTAAGTGTTGCAAAACGCATCATCAAATATGTTGCAACAACCTCAAAGTTAGGGCTGTGGTATCCCAAAGAATGAGACTTTACTCTCCTTGGTTATTAAGACGCAGATCTAGGAGGTTGTAGATTTGATAGAAAGAGTACTTACGGCACTTGTCAATTGCTTGGTAACAAGACAGTATCATGGTTTTCAAGGAAGCAAAGTATTGTGGCTCTTTCAATAGCAAAAGCAGAGTATGTGGCCCTTGGAAGTTGTTGTTCTCAAATCTTATGGATAAAACAACAACTAAGAGACTTTGGAATCGAAGACTCATGCACCAAGATCAAATGTGATAACACCAGCGCAATTGATCTCACAAAGAGTCCAATTCTTCATTCAAGAGCAAAGCATATAGAGATTCGACACCACTTTATTAGAGATCATGTTCAAAACGGAGAAGTTATGATCCAATTCATTGATTCAAAGAATCAACTGGCGGACATATTTACAAAGCCACTGGAGGAAAGCCTATTTGAGTCTATTCGCACCAAACTTAATATCTTATCTATTATAGTCTGAAGAAGCTTAGACTCAGGGATAAAGTCTGAAGATGCTCAGACTCAGAAGAGCAAGAGTTATGACTATAAGTTATTTCGGTATTGGTAAATTTAATTTTTGGTTAAAATTTTGAAAATGTACAGTTGCTCATTAATTGCTGATTGATTGAAATTATTTTTCCAAGTTTCCTTGATGACATTTATTCATTTTCGAAAAGGCGGTTATGTATTTTCAAAAAGGCAATTATTCTTTTTGGAAAAGGCATTTTTACTTTTTCCTTTTATGTCGCTTCGTTTACCTCGCTTCACTTGCTTTATATATTGTTGAAATCCGTCTTCTTCGTTTTCACTCTCAAACCCTAAAAGCTTTAAACTCCCACTTGCTCTCACTTTCCATGTTGTTTAATCCAAAAAGTTTTCACCTTTTCGAGCAAGACTGTGAATTTCTCCCTTGAAGAGACAATGTCTTCGAGAAAGTCATCAAGAATTGTAAGCAGGGGACCACGGCACATGCCAGAGGGTCCTACGCACTTTGACTTGACTGAAGAAGAAGATTCTACTCCTCCACAGCGACCAAGACAACAACAACCTTCTCAGTAGCATTAATCTACTCCACATAATCATCCAGAAGAAGAAGTTTTGGAAGAAGTGGAACCTGTAAGAACGTTAACTCCTCAAGTTGCTTACAAGCTTTATTCTAGTATGAAAAGAGGGGGAACTGCTATATCCTTGATAGATGAATATTTGCGAGAGAGAGGCTATAAGAATGAGACTCTATTTCTGCGAGATATGGAGAGAATGGGTATTGCCGAAAAGGGGTCAGCTGAAAAAGCCTTCTCTAACTTTCCTAGTGACCCTCGCTTTGGGACTGCTAACCAATCACAAGGACAGGACGACGACGAACGAATGTTTACCCATTTTCAGCCTAGAATACGAGTGGCTTCAAAGATTGCTAGTGATGGTTTAAGCATTTTCAAATCGAAGAACCACAAAAGGGTTTACTCGAGTCTAATGAAGAGAGGGGTTATGAACCTTAGGAGTGTCGATTTTGATTTCCTTGACTCGATAAAAGTAAATCTGTGAGAGAAGTTTGCTCTACTGCAATTGGAGCAATTTTGTTCTGAATCTACTGATGTTTATCCTAAACTCACAGCTTACTTTTACTCAAACTTATCTTTCATGGGTGCAAACAGTTTCTCTTTCTCAGTGAGGGATAAGGAATTTGTGGTGAATATGGACACTTTGACTAACATAATTGGGGTGGAAAGATCGAGTTTCCAACCAATTAGCGTGTCTGTTGCTCATGCCACTCTGTCATTGGTGAAAGATCGAGATGCTGAAGGGAAGATTTCCTACTTAAGGATGAATGCTTCCAACATCTTGCTGCACAATATCGTAATCAACTGCATTTGTCCAAAGTTGACATCCAAGACTAATGTCTCTCGGTCTGAAGCGAAATTAATGTATGCCATCAATGCTGGATTCAAATTCTCTCTGCCTCACACCATCATGTTCCACATGTACAGGACAGTGGTAAATGATAAGGGACAACTCCCTTACATTACTCTTATCATGCGCCTTTTTAGACATTTTAACATTCACATCTCTGCACCATTATGTTTGACAATCATCCCTCCGATGGTGATTGATTTTAAAATTGTCACAAAGATGCATTTGAAAGAGCTGAACAAGGTGTTGGAGCGTATGAAAGAGAAGTCTCCTGTGAAAACAAACAAGACTCTGCTGCAGCAAAGAGGAAAGGCAAGGAGCCCATGGCTACTCCTATGAAGAAGAAAAGAATTCTCATCTTGCAGGATGAAGATTGTGAGGATGAAATGACTCTTTCAACCTTACGAAATTTGAAGAGTTTTTTCAATTTTCAAGAGACTCGGGAAGAGACAGAAGAAGGAGAAAAAGAGAGAGAAGAGATAGAGAAGGAAGCTGAAGAACAGAGGAGGACAGAGGAAGAAAGAAGAGAAGAGAAAAGAAGAGGAGAGGAAGAAGAAGCAGAAAGAAGAGAAGAAAGAGGATAAGAAGGAAGAAGAGAGAGACCAGGATCAAGATGACTCTTTTGAGCCAACCTTGGCTATCTCCTTGTCCAATGATTCTGAGATGGCAGGAACTGGAACTGCTGACGTGCATCACTCTGAAGCTGAAGTTTATAAAGAAAAAATCTTACCTACTCCACCTGAAGGCAACAAAACAGGGGGAGCTGTTGGACATCAAGGTATTTCTTCTCCTATCTTTACTAGTGATGTGAGTCGCTTTGCAGCAGACCTGGAGGATGTTTATGCCTCTCATTATCCCGAAACATCCACTCATAGTCATGGTGGACAATCTGCTAAAGTTCCATCTATTCTCAAAACCCCTGGATTTGACTCTACTGAACCTAGTGCTGCAACAGATCAAACAGCAGACTTTTCAAGACTGCTAGAGATTCTATTGGATGTAAGGAAACAGCAATATGCTATGGGGTATGAGATGTAGGATCTCAAGAATGCATTCATGGCCACTTCAGTGTCTTTGCATGATCAGATACAAGCCTTGAAGAATCAAGTGCAGTCATCTGTGCAAGGTGAAGATTTTCAGTCATTGAAACAGAGTTTTGCAAGGCTTGAGAAGATAGTGAATTCGATGGGAGAGTTCGAGCTTATTCGCCTTCCAAAACAGCCATGATTCTGACACTATTTTTAAACCATATTTTTATTCGTTCTCCACTTTTTGCTGTTGACAAAAAGGGAAAGAAGTTGTTGTAGATTTGACTTCATTTGACTTTGATTTTGATTTGATCTTTTGTGGACTTATTTTGTGGACTTATCTTTTGTTTGGTTGTGGTTTGAACTGCTTGATGTGATCCTTGATGCTTGCAGTATCTTTGGTTGTGATAATGATTTTGGAAAGCATAGTTGTTTTACAGGACTAACATGTTTTATGTGGTTGCAGAATTGTTGCTATCGATATCCTAGTCTCTTTATCTTTTATGAGATATCGTGGTTTGTTTAAGTTTTGCAGGACAAAAGTGTTCAAATCTGCGGGAAAGTTTTGTCACCGTAAAAAATGGGGAGATTGTTGGAGAAACTTCTTTATTAGTTTTGAAGTTGACAAAAAAAAAAAAAACGTTTCCATCAGTCTAGTCTGAAGACGTGCAGACTCTATCGTCAAAGTCTGAAGACCTCCAAACTCAAGATTTAAAGTCTGCCCTCACTGATAGTTTCTAGACCGACAAAGAAAAGATTTATCTGATGAAGAAGACTTGTCTAGGTGCGAGTATATCTTTAAGGATTTGGTTCGTACGGTTGAAGAAGATCTCACGACTGGAGATGGCATCTCGTGATCTATTATTCGTATTGAAATCAATTTGGATAATTAGATCTTTTGATTAGCGAAGTATACTTGGAAGGTTCTACTTATGGAAACCTAGATCCTGATTGTATGGACGACCAAGATTGGTGAGCTATCATCACATTCCTTAAATAACTCGAGATTGGAAGAACTCCTTTGGAAGGTGCCAACGGTTATGAAGGCATGAAGGAGTATATAAGGAAGACGCTTAAGTTATTCGAGTGTGTGCGTGAAAGAAGAATTCCAAAGTCTGAAGCTCTTAATTCTTTGCTATTTCATTTGTTGAGCTCAAATTGTACTCAAAAGAGAGTTTGAATACTTGTGAGACCTTGAGGAAGTGTGGTAGAAGTTCTACACTGTGGAATCAATAGCGTGAAGCTATATTATCTCTTTTGGTTCTTAGTGAAATCCAGCTAGTAGGCTATCAGTGCGGGAGAGTGGATGTAGGCTTGGTTTAAGCCGAACCACTATAGTCTTTGTGTTTCAATTCTCTTTCCCTAGACTCCTTATTTCAATCTGTAGCTTTACATAACTGTTTACAGTCTGTTACATCCTTAGTCTATTATCTTTAAATGATAAATTAATTTGTTAAATTTTGCAAAAACTTCTTTAAACACCTATTTACCCCCCTTTAGGTGTTCTTACTAGCCCTTTCACTTCGAGCGCCTGCATGATCCCTCAATTCTGGGATCACCAGGGGCTGCTACCCCAACACCGACTGGAGGCGGTGCTACTCCACTTGCGCTGGCCTCAGCCTGCGCTTTACCTCAACCGCCTCGAGTATCGACCCCTGTCGGCGTCTTACCCCGAGTCACTAACGACAAGGTCCTCTGTCTAAGAGTCTTCTGCTCCTGATCACTCATGCTATAGACTCTCTACAAAACCTGTTCCCATTTCCATACAAAATTAGAAACTGAGTGATCCCACAAACAAGTTACCAATTAGCTATCAATCACATGCATCAGCATAAAATAAATGTCATTTCTACTAACTATCCCAAGAACCCATTGCATCTTATCACTCCAAACACTGACCTTGCTCTGATACCACTAAATGGGGATGTCACGCCCCGATACTCGAGCGCGTACCCATCCCTCTGTGGTCGATAAAATTTTGTGACTTCCCAAGACGAGTCGCCCATCTTTCATTTTATTGCACATGCGGAAGCGAATAACAAATCCCCTGATAGTAACCATCTCGGGATAGAAAAGCAGGATAACACATTCATAAAACAAACATGCTTTTATAACACATTGAGTCATGTACACAAGTCTATAACCAAAAGACTAGTTCTCAAAAAGAGGCTATCCTATCTGACCTACTCTTCAGGTCGCCTTAGCTCGGCTCCAGACCCTCCACTCTACGATCCTGAAAAATTAAGCCCACGATGGGGTGAGATATAAATCTCAGCGAGTTCACGCTCTAAACCCCGATTATGAGAGAAATACGCCTAGAAGTGCCCTAATCATACAACCACACAATTAGCACAGAGGACTTACCTCGCCTCAGTTCCTTCCTGCACGTCAGCACAGTTCATATCACAATGCATATAACAATTGAAACGCCTTATCAACTCAATTAATCACAAGGGTCTCGATTATAAGGCCAAATCGTTATGACACATCATATACCATGCCACACAGTTTTGTCTCATAATTAGGCGCGTCGACTCAAACAATCATGCGTTCCAATTGTTAATTAAGCCCCTCAAGGCACAACCGACTCCCATGTTTGGCTGTCTACTGGCATAGCCAGGCATTGTCTCTTCCCCATTGAGCACGGCTACGTCTCATTGACAGCTTTCCCGAAAGAGCATAGGTCCAGAATCTACTGCGACCCGCTACCCTAATACATGAGTAACCCGAAAAGGGATTTAGTAACGTCCGGCGTAATTGCTCGAGACGGGTTCTCTTAACCAACACACGACCAATCAATTTCAACCTAGGACACCATGCATTGCACTCCAATGCCTCAATTAAGATAGTGATCTTGGCATATTTTCTTCATATTAAAAATACATGATAAAATAGTCATGTGTAGGAGCACGGTCAAATTAGACCCATAAAATTCATAACTTCCAATTTAAAATCCCATTGTTTTATATAGTATATAAAATCATTTTCGGTGTTAAAATCCGACACCCAGGATTTTCGAATAAAAAATGAAATTAACAAATTTTGGAATTAAATACTCAAAATTCCAATCAGCACTCAATTTGCAAAATTTAACATCCAATTGTAGAAATTAACCACACCATTGCAATCAGCACACAATTCCGGTCACTGACTATCCCGGTCTAATTTCCAAAAAATAATTAATAATTAAATAAATGACCGAAAATTAAATAAATTACAAAATAAATAAATTTAAAGCATTTAATTAAATTAACCTAAACTAACTAGGCTAATTACTCTAACTAACAATTAAATCTAACCATTCTATTTAATTTAATCTAAGTACACTAATTAAAATAAACTAACTAATTCCTAACTAATCCACCTAACTAAACTAATTAAACGAACTAAATACTAACTATATACTTAATCTAACTAAGCCATCCTAAGCCTAATTAAATTAACTAATCCACTAATTAGCTAACGAACCCACTTCTAAGTGTCATTAGCCCACTAATTATGGATTAGAACACGAACTCACCGGTTAGCACGAAAATCGGCTCACGGCGACGGCGGCGCGATGGCGGCCAAGACTCAGGCTCACGGCGAGGTCGACGGAGCTCGGACCGATTGGAAAACCGCAAAAGGAACTCACGGACTAGGCTGAGTTCGCTGGAATCCCACTGCTGGCTTCGGATGGGCTGGGCTCAGACGAAAGAGGGAGAGTCGAGCGGCTTGCGAGCGTTGCACGGCCTGGCCGAAGACGCTGCACGTGCGGCTGAAGAGGGATCGTGGGCTGAAGAAGCTTCGGAGTCCACGAAGATGGCCTTCTGTTGGGCTTGCAGGCGTGGACTAATTGGGTCAACAAACTGCAGAGCAGAATTTTGGTGGAGAGAGGGACGGTGGTGTGTGGCTGTGGCGTGAGGTGAGTAGATGCAGGGAAAATGAAAGCTTCGGCAGATGGCAGCGGCAGAGGGAAAATGAAAGCAAAACCAGAAATGAAGAAAACGTGGGGATGAGTTGCTCGCATAAAAGAAAAGGCGGGCAGTGATCGAGAGAGAGGGAGAGCGGTATACGAAGATGGAGGTCGGCAGGCGATGGGGTGCTCGAGAAGTTTGGCAAAAAGGGGCAAAAGTCAAGCAAATATCCTAGTTTCATTAATGCTTGGTCCGCTTGGTCTTCATGCATATTCCCTTTGGTTCCCCCTAATACTTTCTAACAAATATAATCCAAGAATTAACCTAATTGATGCCAAAATGCAGCCCTCCTCCTTTGATCCGAATTTCACTAATTTAGACTTCAATTTCATCCTCAATTTCTCCAATTCGAAGTCAAATTTTGATGAAGAAAAAGCCCACAAAATTTCTATTGGTTTCCAACGTCCAATAGCTCGGCTTAGAAGTCAAAATTCCCTTCAAATGAACTAAACCGATCTTCTGTTCGTTTTCCGAATCGTTCGAATCGATTTTCCGTAAAAATTTCAGAATCTCCGAAAAATCTTTAGAGGATGAGTCGACGTTCCTAAAATGAATCGTGACACGACATAATTTTCAATTTCTGAAATCGAGTTCAATTTCGCGGTTAATTTCAATCTAACGTGATTTTAGCGCGTCTTAATCTACCGGGTAGCTTTTATGAATTTTTGATGCAATTGACTCGTAGTCGATTATTTTCAAGCCACAACGTACATCTTCGACACATTGGCGACTCTCAGTTATCGTGAAAATCTCGAGGTTTCAAATACGGACACAGGATACCAAAACGACAGAAAAATCGGTCTAGTGCCGTTCAACGAGAATTTTGCAATTAGGTGGAATCACCCACACTTAATCACATGACTCAGTCGAATCATTCTATCTCCGGTCTCTACTCGATTTTTAACTGTGCCGTAAGGGTCCTTGCAGATTAACACGGTCGGGCAGTCGATTCCTGGTCGAATCCTCAAGTCTATTGCGTTAATATTCCTTAACAACTTCACTTGATAGGCTAGTTATCCCGTGAGTGGCCAACTCAAGGAAATATGCTATAGGTATGTCAATGAAAAACCCATTTCATCTCATCGAAATCAGACTCGAAAATCAAGATATCACAAGATTAGAGTTTCCATAATCCATAAAAAAAAAAAAAAAAAAACACATGTATATCTCCAACTAACAAATAAACTCATAGTTCGATGCAGACATAAACAACTCATATAAAAAAAATCCCACTATCAAAATATCCTCCTGAAAATGTAAACACTCTTGTCTTATTTTCAGCTACCTGAAGAACCTAAAAATAGAAGTAAGATATATGGAATGGGCAATTATAGGCTAATGAGTAGTACAAATCTCTTTTAAACAAATCGGGGATCCACTATGAATGTTTAGAACACAAAAAAGTAACTCATTTACACTAAATCCATTTTGTAACAATTTTACAAGATAAAAATGAACTATTTTACTTCAATATAACTATATTCTTAACAAAAAATACCAATTTCATCAATAATATCAAAATAAGTATTAATGGTTTAGTCCACTAATCAATCTCATCAAATCATACGTCAATGGTCCATCGTGCTCAATGCCCTATGATAAAGGCGACTAAGATTCTCTCATTGGCTAGGTCTCTACTTATATTTCTAGTAGCCAACCCACAAAGATATCCTAAAACTAGTATACATACTTACAAACCCCTCAAATGGGCCCCCAAAGATAATGAGCATCAACACAAACTCACAACATTATCCTCTAAAATCCACCAAACCTATCCAACCTCTATATCATAAACCAAAATAACTAATCTTTCACAACTCAATTCATCAATCAAAATCCCTTTTTGTAAAGTATTTCTCTAATCTTTTCAAAATTTATCTCATAATTTCTTTTACAAAATAATACACATGACCTTTCAAGAAAAGTTTGTCAGACCATCTTACAATAACTAAAAAATAATAAACACTTGATCTAGTTTTATTCAACAATTATGTTCTTCTTAGTTCAAACACATATATAATATCAAATTACTATTATTTTAAGACATGAATTTTATAATATTATAAAAGAGATCAGCACCACTCAATTAGGAATACTCAAAGCCAAATAATGTAGCTATTTGAGTCGACAATATTTTATCAATTATACGAGAATTTTTTTTTTTTTTTGGTGAAAGGTAAGAAATATATTGACTTTAAACCAAAAGAGCTATATATAGCTATATAGCAAAAACTCGGTCGCAGAAACTTGCACTCACGCAGACATCAATTATACAAGAATTGATGTCAAGACAAAGCAAAACACTACTTTAACTGATGATCTAAACTACGCTTGTTCATCAACCAATCGACTCCTACACAACAATGAAAGGCTTGTTGTAGTAGTCATTCAAAACTGTCCGCTATGCCTAGCTTGCGTGTCACAATTTTTTTGCACCACAACTCTCTTCATTGAACCATGATTCTAGCAAATCTTCTCACTAATGAAAGACCTTTCCAGATAATCCTAAGTTTTGCCAACTCTAAAGATAGCTTAAGATGGGCCATGATCATTGGTAAACTAGGAAATTCGCTAATGTTACGGCATGCGCGCATAATTTCGAAAATTCATTTCGGGCAAACTATAAGCTTAAATCGAGTTACGTAAAATCCTATAGTTTTACAATACCCTAAACTATTAATACCGTATAATTTCTTAGTTTAACAACTCATAGAATTAACCTACTAGCTTAAAATTCACAAGGATCCAAAATTAGGGCTCTATTTCGAAAATCTCTAATTAGATTAATTGGGCGTTGCCAGATAAAGTTAATCTAACTTGACGAGACGCCATGACATGTACTCTTCTCCCTTTTCGTTTTCCTTTTCCTTCCTACTTTTTCGCCTTTGTTTCTCTTCTTTTCTCTTTTTTTCTTTATTTGCCTCTTTTGAACGTGTATACCTTTTCTTGAGTCCACTTTTTTTTTTCTTTACTAGTTAATATTGACTAAGTCAAAAGCCAGCCATTACAACATCAATGACTTTTTATTATTAGTATTGTCAAATCAATCCTCCGTCTTTACTGAAAACGAAGATGAAGAACAGAAAAAACTCCACCCATAGTAGCTAAGTGAATTGGCTCTTGTAAATGTTGTAGCCATGGGGTGGGGACATTGGATTAACACCCAAAGAAAAACATGAATGGTAGGATGGAAAAGGAAAGAAAGAAAAAAGAAAGTAAATAAGAAAATCTATAAAGTTGGAGGCTTCATAGCAACCTGATACTGCACATTCTGCATTGTCGCGGCATTTCCCTACACCATTTGCTAACTTAAAAGTCTGCCAAGAGTAGTACCTTGTCCAATCCCTCTTACTTGAGCAATACTCCTTGCCCTTATTGGATTGGGTATGAGTCTATTCCATCCACAAACGTAATCTATCAAAAGGAGACATGCTATGACGACTCGACCTACTCGAGACGTGGGCCAAACCCCAAAATAAGTACTTGAGAAACCAAACAAGGTGACAATTTTTTTTTGTAAAATGTGTTTGCAGTTGGCCTTCCGGTTGAAATGCTCTATACATAGTGCTGAGGAGCACGTTGGAATAGTAGCTGGACAATCAGCGTACATGTGTTACATTAATTTTCATTGGCTCACGTGGCTCTTATGCAGCTAATATGGTGCCAAATAGGCTGAGAGCCGCGTGCGTGTGCAAGAGAGAGCTGACAACCACCGTGTTGCAGTCGACGAGAGGCCATCCATCTCACATCGCGTCTCTTGTGGTAGCTGCGATCACCTGACAGTGGTCATCCTCTCACATCTGGATGGGAGCCTTCTTTCCATTGGTTGAATTAAGAAAGCACACAGTTTGGAAAGCTTAATCCAAAGAAACGACTAGTGAACCGAGCACCTCCAAAAAATCATGCCACTGAAAACAGCTGATGTTATGGATTTGATGGATGTCACAGAATTGTGCACCGTGCCGTGATCCTAGATATGAGTCTGAAACAGTCTAAATGGTGGAAAAGAGAGTAATGTTTCAAGATGCGACAACGATACAGCACAGAAGCAAATCAGTTGTTGGACTATTGTAAGATATTCTTCGACAATTTTATTTCAATTTGTTCCTCAAATCGATGGAAACTTTTAGAAAGAAATTTGTTATTCATATCTGCAAATTGAAACTTCATAGTTCCATTGGCATTCGCTTTCTTGGACTCATTGGTGACTACATAAGAGGATGATCTGAGTCACTGTTGGATCCGATGTGATGTTCCTCGTCAAGCTCTCATGCTTGCTGATGCATTGGAGGCACCATAACAACCTGATACTGCACATTCTGCATGTTTGCCGCATTCCCCTGCCAACCTTGGCAAGCAACAAGAATAAACATCAGGAATTTCTTGCCGAAAACAAAGCTGAAAATGCAGATTTTTCTTTGTTGGTGACGGTAATCAAACCATAACGACAGTATTGTAGTGCCATATTTGCAATAAGTTGGCTTATTAAGTGCTCGTTTGGAGCTCAAATGGCTATAGTCGACATCAGTTTTGCCTATGGAAGGGTCAAGTCCTCTGTTCTTAGGCTCTCTGTATCCCTCAGAAAGAGCACAGCATTCGCAAAAGAAGTGAGTGATGCAGTCAGGAGCAGGAGACTCGATGAGGTTGAATCAGTTCCGGAGCTTGTTTCGGCAAGTGCAGGACAACAAGCACGGGCAACTGATGAGAAACTGGATCCCATCGTACAGTAGCCCGCTCGTTCCACATGCTGCAAAGCAAACATCATTCTCAACCGCATTAGTTCAATGAGACCCTTTCTTCTCATATGCTGAAGTGCATAAAATATCTCATTCTGATTGCTCTCTCCCTCAGAATGTTGAAAGGACATTAAATTTTCAAATCTTCGTTATCTGCCACACTAGTAGAATCAAGGATTTAAAAGTCAGTAAAAGCATCCTTACTAACATGTGCTCCCTCGGTCAACATTCTCCGCTATCTGGCCGAATGTTACGCAGGGGAAGCAACAGGCCACAACCGCTGCAAACACGCAAGAAATACTTGGAGATTCTCCATGTGTTACTCGTCCATTTTAGTATAAACTTGCCCAGGAAAAGCAAAAGGCGACTGTACCAATTAAAGGGTCATCCGTGCAGTCAAACAACCACGTTGTCCAAGGAGATGGTGGAGCAGATGGTGGCAATAACCATTATCCCTTAAGGCATCGGAGGCACGTTATGCGGATGAAATGGCACTTGAGGATAGTCTAAACCAGCAGTATGAAAGGGTTGAGCCGGAGCATTCATCGGCCCTGTAGTAAAGCCTGGGACAGGATGCAATGGTTGGAAACCGGCTGGAATCTGAGAGCTCATGGGAATCAGTTGCCCTGAGTACAGAGTCGACTGAGCCCCGAAACTTTGATCCGCTTGTGGAATTTGTCCAGGACCAGCCAGATGCTGTGGATTAGATTGCGGCATCGCATGAAGTGGCATCGTCTACTAATTTTGTGTAATGACCCAGGCCCCACTGTATAATATTGTCCGCTTTGGACACTGAGTCCTCACGGCTTTAAAACGCGTTATACAGGTTAGAGGGGCCCAAGCCATTATAAACTGGCCCAGGACTCCCTCCCTAGGCGATGTGGAACAGGGACCCCTTCCTTGCGCACGTCCGGGGACCGAGGCGCGGACGCACCGCCATCCCTCCTTCCCACGCACCGCCGCTTGGGCCGTCACACTTTCCCCTCCTTGGGAGCACAGCGCCCTCACTGTGGCCCCACACGCGGTCGAGAGTCGGCTCTAATACCAATTTGTAACGACCCGGCCCCACTGTATAATATTGTCCGCTTTGGACACTGAGTCATCACGGCTTTAAAACGCGTTATACAGGTTAGAGGGGCCCAAGTCATTATAAACTGGCCCAGGACTCCCTCCCTAGGCGATGTGGGACAGGGACCCCTTCCTTGCGCACGTCCGGGGACCAAGGCGCGGACGCACCGCCATCCCTCCTTCCCGCACACCGCCGCTCGGGCCATCACAGCGCCCTCACTGTGGCCTCACACGCGGTCGAGAGTCGATTCTAATACCAATTTGTAACGACCCGGCCCCATTGTATAATATTGTCCGCTTTGGACACTGAGTCCTCACGGCTTTAAAACGCGTTTTGCAGAGGCAGAGGGCCATCCCTCGGGCCTTCCCTCTCCCAAGCCATAATATTGTCCTCTTTGGGTCACCCGCCCTGGCGCGGATGAACCGCCATCCCAGCCACGGTCTTTTCCCTCAAAGCTTTGTTCTCAGCACAGCGGAAGCATATGTGAAACGCGTCACGTAGGTTGCCCAAGCCATTATAAACTGGCCCAAGACTCCCTTCCTAAGCGATGTGGGACAAGAGGGACCCCTTCCTTGCGCACGTCTGGGGACAAAGGCGCGGACGCACCGCCATCCCTCCTCCCCGCACACTGCCGCTTGGGCCGTCACTCTCCCCTCCTTGGGAGCACAGCGCTCTCGCTATGGCCCCACACGCGGTCGAGAGTCAGCTCTAATACCATTTGTAATGACTCGGGCCCCATTGTGTGGGTTGATGTAGGAGGTTTCATAAAGTGGGTTCCTTTTCAGTTCGTTTCCTAGTACCAGGATCTTGAAGGTGAGTTAGTCGATCTGTTGAGAGGCTTCGATCTTGATGATGGAGATGCAGCAAACGGAGAAGTTATCAACCCGTGATTTTAGTCTGGACATTTATATAGACTGATTTTTTTATGTATAGTATAGTATAAAGATAGGTCTTCCCATCCCTATCCAGACTTTTGTTTTTTGCTCGTAAAGTAATAAAATTGTGAACTCAAATGTGGTATAAATAAAAGAGGCATAAGTACGTTGATTATATTTATAAGGCCTTTAATTGTTAAATGAATATTAGTAAATGCTTGATTACGCTTTTGCATGCTAAAAGAGAATAATAATATAAGAAATATGTATCGCCCACGTTCCGAGCGTTGCACTTGAGCACTTAATAATTTCTCATGGCAACTTCTCTGCGTCGTAACTAGTCATACTCTCATCACAAACATCATTGCTTCTGGCTCTGGTCGACGTCGCAGTTTCCCCACTGCTCTTCCAACCACCACCATCGCTATCACTAGTGTTGATCGCCTCATCGCTGCCGCTGCCTCTGATCGAAGCTGCGTCATGGTCGCTGTCATCGCTATCATGCACTGACACACCCGCATGATCCTTCACTTCCAGCTCTGTGCTCACCTGTAGCTGCAGTGCGAAATTGAGGCCCCACACAACGTCGTTCATGGATGGCCGTTTGGCCCCCTTGTCCTGCAAGCAGCTCATGGCGATCTCGCAGAACTTGTTGAGGCACTCGGGAATGATAGACCCCTTCAGGTGCGGGTCCACGATCTCCTCGACGGCCCCGCTCTTGCAGCAACTCTGCGCCCACTCAGCCAGGCTGATCTGCTCCATTGGGGCCATCCGACTCACAGCAGGCCTTGCACACAGCACCTCGAACAGCACCACGCCAAAGGAATAGACGTCGGACTTGTCAGTCAGCCGCTGGTGCCTGTAGTACTCCGGGTCCAGGTACCCGAAGGTGCCCTTCACGGCCGTGCTAACGTGCGTCTTAGACTCACTCGTGGGTCCGACCTTCGAGAGCCCAAAGTCGGACACCTTGGCAACCCACTTCTCGTTGAGCAGGATGTTGGTCGTCTTCACGTCGCGATGTATGATGGTGTGCTTGGCACCGCTGTGGAGGTAGTGGAGTCCCCACGCAGCGCCTATGCAGATCTCGAGCCGCTACTTCCAGGGGAGTGGGGGATTATCGGTGTTGTAGAGATGGTCGCTGAGGGTCCCGCGTGCCATGTAGTCGTACACGAGGATCATCTCTCCCGCGTCCTTGCAGAACCCAATCAGGGAGACCAGGTGGAGGTGCCGGAGCTGCGAGAGCATCTCAATCTCGGTCTTAAACTCATGGAGGCCCTGCTGCGATCCCTGGTTCAGCCGCTTGATCGCCACTGGGGTGGCCTCGCCATCGGCATAGCCCTTGTACACGTTGCCGAACCCGCCCACGCCGATAATAAACGCCTTATCAAAGTTGTTCCTGGCCGCTCTGATCTCCTTTAGTGAGAAGTGGCGGCACAGATCCGACGGTAGGGACGACCCCTGGGTCTTCGTTGACTTGGTCGTCGCGTAGGAAAATGGGCCCCACGGTGAGGTGCTGTCGCTCAAGGTCGAACCCTTCGCACTGTTTCGTCGCCGGTACAGGAAGAAAGCCAGGAGAGAGAGCACGGTGAAGCCCGAAGTTCCACCAGCAATGATGGCAATCTTTGCTGCTTTGCTGAGGCTCGACGGTGCTTTGCTTTCCGGTGGAGTAGAACCTACAAGATTCCCATCTAGATTGCTGATCTTGAATATCTCAAGGCCATTCAAGATGGCATCAGAGTAAAGAGTAGAACCTTCTGGAAGCGCGCCCAACGCGATGGAGAGGTTGGCTCTTTTCTTTTGGCTGGAATCCAGGAAGGGCACTGCAAAATCTCTATAGACGGGCACGCCCTTCCCGCTCCGACTAATGACATCCGCACGATCCTCGACCAGTTGTGAATCTATAAAAATCTGGAAAACCCTGTCTAATGGCTCGTTTACTTCTATCTGGAATTCGCAGAAGTGTAACCGGATCAAGTAGTAGAAGTTCACGTCCACCTCGACGGACCACGTGAGCTTATAGCTCAGATTGATTCTTTTGTCTGTTCCCATGGTCCTTGCAGTTGTGTATACACTATCTGGAGCCGTGTAATTTGGCACTTGCTCACTGTAATTGAGTTGGATAGTTGTGTTAACTGGCAAAACTCCCATGTCCGAGGAAGTCACGTACTCGTCATCTGCTTCCCAAGTCCTGTACATTCCCGTGTCATCAGCTGGACCGACAAACTGTCCTCCCACGTTCAAGCGCCTCACCGCTTCGAGAGATTTAGTGGTATCCAAGGTGTATGGCACCAGCGGACCTGCCAAGTCGAGTCCCCCGGTTGAGTTGCCGGTCTTGTAGTAGAGATATCTGGGCATGGAAACGACTTCGATTCCATTCACGAAAGCATACGCGTCTGAATTACCAGGAGTGGGAGTGAACGTTATGCTCAATCTCTGGTCCTCTCCGACACTTAAGCAGAGCTCTTTAGAGAAGAAGCCCGCGGAGCGGGTGTAATCAGCAAAGAGGGAAGCGCTGAAGTTGCGGAGCAGGGTGTAGCCAGCGGCCTCGACTGAGAAGAAGGAATCAACACGGCGGAAGTTGGGGTAATCCGAAGGGAAGAAGTGTAGGCGAACGAATTTGGGCCCTACGGTGACGTGGAAGGTGTAGGCGAACTCGGAGCGGGAGAGGCGAGCCGTGAGGTATGGGACGGCGCCAGGGATGCTGGGAGATGAACTGCTTGCCTCTGCTGCGGTAGAGGAGTGAGTTTTCTCAATTGGAGAGTAGTCCGAACGGTCAGCGCCGTCTCCAATCCAATTCCGTCCACCCACAGGGGAGCTGGTGTTGGAGCCGCAGTCGACGGCGACATCATCGGTCGGACGGTAAGCGCCAACGTTGTCGCCAGTGACTGAGACCGGGAGTGCTTCGAGCGAGACGGAGATGAAGATGAATAATAGAAGTGGTGGTTTCATGTTCGTCATCTCTCTGCTCGACGACAGAGGGTCGCAGACGAATCGATGAAAAGCACAAGGAGAGCGGGGTCTCGGAGATGAACCAGTTTTGACTAATGGGGAATTAGGAAGAAGAGCGGAAGAGAAGGCCGGCACTAGTGACGAGATTAGGGGAAGACCAAAGTCGTCGCTAAGATATCTGCAAGGGGATAGAGCCCTCGCCTATCACAGCGGACGGGATTTGTGCCCTTGCGGCTGCGCTTTTCGTGGAAGGTTCAATTGCCTTAGGAAGGTCACGTCAGGTCAGCGGTACAACTGCTGGGTCCCATGCAATAATGCTCTCCCTCAAGGGACCACCACCAAACCGTGTTTTTCACATCGCGTTCTTCCTTTTTTCAACTTTTTTTTTTTTTTTGTGACCCAGGAAATCCCGAAAGCCGGCAGCCGACAGGGAAGCGCAGGGGAAAGTGAAAACCACCACCCCGTCGCCACCGGTAAGCCACCACACAACGCCAGTGCCTCCCTCTCGCTTCGCAGGCCAACCTGGCTTCCGCGGTGGAGGGCCAAGGATCTACCATCCACGTTGCAACGACCGGTGGTCTTTTGTCCTTTCAAGGAGGAAAATTATTTGTGCAACAGAAATATTATCAAGCGCCTTATTATTATTATTATTTAATGATCGAGAGATCGTTGAAGATCACCATTTGGAGATCACACGACCCTCCAGTGCTCAGTAGCATCAATGGGGTCTTGCCGCAAACCGCTATTTAGACGTAAACCCTCAAGGGGCTAGCTCAGTAAACCATCCCTGGGATCCTCACTTAAGTCGTGAGCATCCGGAAATTCGAACTCGTTCCCTCGGCGATAAGGTAGTAAAGCCCAACCATCAAGCGCGTTATTGATATATCGTATACCGGATAAATCCATTGATGCTAAGAGACTTCTAAGATTTTAATCTTATATCGTACCCCATAAATGTCAGCCATTAGATTAAGATGGAAGGATCCCAACTGTCGAAAGTTAGATGTCTAATACTTAAAAATGCACATCTGACACAAGAAAATGCATGTCCGACATACTAAAATGAAATTTACGATGCTTTACGCCAGACCCGTAGGATAATGACGACAGGGCATAGTAAAAATCAAATTTAATAAAGTTTTATGAGGTTATATTGTTAGTTACATTGATTGTTGCAAACCTTTATAAGCCATCGTAGTTTGAAAGGATTTAAAATTCACAATGTTAAGTTTTTGGTTATAATGGAATGTTGAAATTTTTTAAAATCATTGTAATTAAAAAAGTTTAAAATTTGCAACATTTTGTTCATGGTTACTTTCGCAAAGCGTTGTAGTTGAAGAAAAAAAAAACACAAGATTATGACATTTTATCCTTATTTAGGGCAAACAAACATAACCCTTTGTAAATAGTTGTATTTGAAAAAAACATCCTAATCTTGGACGTTTTGCTCTTGTCATGACGTCCTTACTCTCTGTAACGAAATTCTCAATTTATGACAATTTCTTCTTTTCCATGACAAACGGTCAAAAAATTTGGTAAATTTAAGATGTTTTGCACTTAGTCACGTCGCAAAATCGTAGCACCTGGAAACAACTTCAATTCCATTCACGAAAGCATACGTGTTTGGGTTAACAGGAGTGGGAGCAAACGTGACATTCAATATCTGGTCAGCTACGATGGTTAAGCAGGACTCTTTGCAGAAGCTCGTGAAGCCAGAGTGATCGAAAAGAGGAAAGCGCTGAAGTTGCGGAGCATAGTGTAGCCGGCAGCCTTGACCGAGAAGAATAAATCGTCACGGCCAAAGTTGAGGTAATCCAAAGGGAAGAAGTGGAGGCGAACGAATTTTGGCCCCATGGTGACGCGAAAGGTGTAGACGAATTCTGAGCGGGAGAGACGAGCAGTGTCGTGTGGGATGCAGTTGAGGACGGAGGGAGATGAACAGTTTGCACTTGCAACGATAGAGGAATGAGTTTCATCGATTGGAAAGTAGGTCGAACCATAATCCTCGGTGTCCCCGATCAAAGTCTGCTTGGACACGGAGGAGTTGCCGAGGGAGCCACAGTTGACGGTGATATCATTAACCAGCAAGTATGCGCCAACATTGTCGCCGATGACTGAGACTCTGAGTGCTTCGAGCAGGACGGAGATGAAGAGGAATAATAAGAGAAGTGGTGGTTTCATGTTCTTCATCTAACCGTTTAATGTTTGAGAGGATCGCAATTGAATCCATGAATAGAAGTTCACATGGATAGTAGACTCTCGAAGATGAACCTGTTTTAATCATTGGGATTTAGGAAAGAGCTAGGAAAAAGCGAGGGAAGGAAAGATTAGATCAGAGGGGGGAAATTACCAATTTAGTCCTAAATTAACGAATTCCGATATAATCTTAGACTTTTCAATTCATTTTTTTTTATACTCCAACATATTCTTTTCGGCTAATTTTATCCGAAAATGTTGACATACTAGTCCAATCATCTCTAATCATCTTTAGTAACACAATCGGTCATATGACTTGGACAAACCGAATTGAAATAACGTGATTTTAACTATTTTTGTGAATTTTCTGATTTGTTCTGTTCTTTCTTCTTTCACACTTTTGCTCATCCTGAATCTCTCAGGGAAACATGGTAAATCGTTGCAAGAAAGCTGATTTTTCTAAAGTCAAGCTGAGGTACTACTTTTAATCCCGAATCTCTTTGGGAAACATGGTAAATCATCGTAAGACGTAAGAAAGCTGATATGTCTAGAGTTAAAGCTGAGCTGGTGGCGTGGCTACCAGTGCTCCTCCATGGATTACGGAAAAGCATTCTCGTTCGGTAGATCTAATGGCGGTGCTAACAAGCTCGTCTCAATAATCAACCCGATAATGCTCAAATTTCCGTTGAATAGTGCCGAAGCTGGCCACAAGCGAACCAGTCTCATAAATTCCCAGTGATCCCGGCCAAGAGCATTTTGCTGCGGCTGGCGCCAATCTGCATGGAGGTGCAAGAAACCAAGGCAAATGGTGAAGATTCATCATAATCAAACGAATTCCCACCCGATTTCGCCACGATTTGGCGTATTAAGGGAGTTGCTCTTTGTAACAATTCAAGCAGTGGTTGTGGCGCAGGATAAAGGGAGGCCTCAAGTGAAAATTGAAGCAGCGGCAGAGGCACAATGAAAGGAAAATTCTATACTTCGCACAGTTAAGATCTAAAATACCGATCTCAACTTATAACAATTGTCACACACCCGACTCCAACAAGTATAAGGGATGACACGGTTGTCATTTCATCCAAATAATGTAGCTTCAAAGGTAACTATAACTCAACTTGATATTGGAATATATACATCCATATATTTGATAAAGTGTCAATTGTTTACAAGATTAGAGTTTCCATAATCCATAAAAAAACACATACATATCTGCGACTAACAAATAAACTCATAGTTCAATGCAAACATAAACAACTCATATAAAAAAAATCCCACTATCAAAATGTAAACACTCTTGTCCTATTTACAGCTACCTGAAGAACCTAAAAATAGAAGTAAGATGAATGGAATGGGCAATTATCCTATATTCATCATTTCTTGGTCCCACAAGCTTCCATGCAAATCCCTTTGGTCCCCTAAGTCTTTATGCACATAAAATTCCACAAATAATCAAGTTGATGTCCAATTGTTGCAACCCCCATACCAGCCCACGAATTTCCTCACTTTGGACTTCAATTTCTTCTCTAATTTCTCCAATTTGGTGTCCAATTTTATTGAGGAAGAAGCCCACACATTTTCTACAATTTCCCTTCACTAAATAGCTCACTTTGAAGGCCAATAATCCCCTCTATTTGGCCCATCCAAATTTCCTTTCGTTTCCAAATCGTCCGAATTAATTTTCCGTAAAAATCTCGAACTCGCCGAAAATTCTTTGAATGATGAATCGACATTCCTAAAATAAATCATGATATGACAGAACTTTCAATTTCTAAAATCGGGTTCAAAGTCGCGATTAATTTCAATTTGGCGCGATTTTAGCGTAACCTAACCTATTGGGTAGTTCTCCGGAACTTTTGGTGCAATTGACCCGTGGTTAGTTATTTTCGAACCACAATATACATCTTCGACACATTGGCGACTCTCGGTTGTCGTGAAAATCTCGAGGTTTTAAATACGGGCATAGGGTGCCCAAAACGATAGAAAAATCGGTCTAGTGCCGATCGACGAGAATTTTGAAATCAGGTGGAACCACCCACACTTTGATCACATATCTCAGTCGAATCGACCTATCTCTGATCTCTGATCGATTTTTAATTGTGCTGTAATGACCCTTGCAGATTGTCACGGTCGAGCAGTCAATTTCTAGTCGAATTCTCAAGTCCATTGCGTTTATATTCCTTAACGGCTTCACCTGATAGGCTAATTATCTCGTGAGTGGCCTACTCAGAGAAAAGAACTATAGGCGCATCGACGAAAAGCCCAACTTATCTAATCAAAAACAGAACCTAAAAATCAGGATATCACAAACAATACCAAATTTGCTCACATTGTCGGTTAGTTAACACTAAACAATAAAAAACACTAACCTTTTACTCTTTGTTGACAATGATTTCTCACGTCACAACCCCTGACATTTCTCTCCAACTTGTTGCCCTTTCAGTCTTTTTCTAGCAATAAGGATGACGCGGTAGCATAAACTCAAAGTCCTAATTTGTGATTTCAGATACAAATCACAAAGGGGTTTTGGGCGTACTAAGATTTGGTGTGGGGTTGATGAAGTGTAGGTCAATGAAGCGTAAGGTTGATGAAGATGGGGGCATTTTTTGACGGAAACCCTAATTTTGTGAATAGGGATTGAAATCGAAGAGAAAGAGGGCTTTGGCCTCGTCCAAGATGAAGAAATGACGTCCATCCAGTCGTTGCACGAAGAGAAACGACGTCGTTTCTCTTAAGAGAGAGAGAGAGAGAGAGAGAGAGAGAGAGAGTGCGAAACGACACTGTTTCAGGTAAGAGAAATGACGTCGTTTCTATTATGCTTATTTTATTACATATTCAAGTCGGTATTGAAAATTTCGGCTTATTTTTCTAGATATCCTCATAGGAATAAAAAATCATTAAAAAAATATGAAAAATCACTAAAAAAAATCCATGTAGGATGTTTGGCCAGAAATGGCACTTAAATGAGCAATTTTACTCCGATTTTTCGCTTAAGTGAGCGAAAAAAAAAAAAAGAAGTTTTGGTATTAAAGTGAGCGCCGTATGAAATTTTTGGCACTTATATCGTCGTACCCCGATTCAAAGGGATAAGGATGCTATTATAGTGGTTGTTGATTGGTTTTCTAAAATGGCTTATTTCATTCCATGTCACAAAATGAATGATGCATCTCATGCGGCCGAGTTATATTTTAAGGAGATCATTCACCTTCACGGAATCCCAAAGACAATTGTGTCGAATAGGGAATCCAAATTTTGAGCTACTTTTGGAAGACCCTATGAAGGATGCTTAGTACTAAACTCCTATTCAGCATCACTTGTCACCCTCAAACGGATGGTCAAACAAAGGTAACCAATCACACCCTTACTACTCTCCTTCAAAGCATGTTAAGTAAGAGTTTAAAGATTGGGATTTAAAATTATACATATTGATTTTACTTACAATTGCTCATACACCACAAGTCATTCACCATTTGACGTTGTGTATGGAATCAATCACATCACACCTATCAACTTGATTCCCATCTCATCCAATTCACAAGTCAATTACAAAGCTGAAGAGAGAGCTAAGGTGATGAAGAAACTTCATAAGCTAATTCAATCCAAGATCGAGAAGGCAAACAAGTCTTGCAAAAGGAAAGCTAACAAGCATAGAAATGATGCTCAATTTTAACCAAATGACCTTGTGTGGATATACTTGTAGAAAGAGAGGTTTCCATCTAGAAGGAAGAACGATCTCATGGCCATAGCTAATGGTCCATTCAAAGTGCTTAAAATGATTGGTGACAATGCTTACAAGGTTGAACTCTTAGGTGATTAGGGTCTTTCAACATGTTGGTGATCCTTCTCCCTATCTCAAAGATAAAGAAGTCGTATTTCATTTGAGGTCAAATCTTCATCAACCTAAGGTGGATGAAATGGTAGCATCAGAACTTAAATCTTCCAATGCTTACATGGCCATCCCAACCCACGCTTTATCGGTCCATCAAGCCCACTTGTCAATCATGGAAACACATAGCAAATTTGTCATTTATGTGGCCCGATGGTTCCAGGGCACACAAGAAAGCATTTACTGATGATTGGTGGCTTAAATGCAAGGGTGCAAAAGCAATTAATATGTTCTCCTTGTTTGGTGTGCTCCGTTTGTCTTCTTGTTTCTTAATTGCTTTAGTGTGCTTAGCTTGTCTTATTCCATTTAAGGGTCTTTAATGCCAAGTTAGGATGTAAAAGAGTTTTTATTGCAAGTTTGAAAGAGTAGAAGCTAGTCATCATTACTAGGCCGAACGTAAGAATGTAGAGTGTGCTCAGTTTGCCTTTTCACATTAAAGAGTATTTAATGCAAAGTGAAAATCTTAAGGAGATTTTAATGATAAAGTGTAACTAGTCGTCATTACTAAAATCTTAAGGAGATTTTAATGATAAAGTGTAACTAGTCGTCATTACTAGGCTAAAATGTCCAAATGTCTTTTGTCAAATATTCAAACAAAATGCAAAGCCACAAAATCCAAAATATCACCCCAACAACATGTTTGGATGGCAATCCAATCTCTAACTATGAGATCCAATACTCGGTGGCATGGAAAATCTTTCATCCTATCCATAATTACTTGGATATGATCATTGATTTTCCCATTTCCACATTTAAATGGAAAACCTTCTATTGATATCCCTAACCCTTTGGATATAATCATTGGTTTATTATGTTTCCATATTTAAATAGATAAGATAAGCATCTCAGAATGCGTTATTTGATGAATAGTTATCTTTTGTTTGATTGTTTCAATAAAAAAAAATCCAAAAATATTGATAGAATTTAAATTGATTTTTGTTGATAATATTGTTTGTTTTAGGTTAGATTGCATGTTTAAATTAAATAATCAATTTATTTCGAAATTTCAAAATAAAAAATACAAGAACTTTGCTTAGGATAAATTAGATTTCTTTTTCTTAATTTAAATTGCATGTTAAATATTAGGTTTTTTTATTATGAATTTTAATTAAAAAATCACAAAAAATTATCATGTGCATGTTATGTAGAACTAGATTCATTAACTGCACGTTATTTAATAATTACATTTTTAAGGTCATTAAATTAAAATATGTGACATGTCAAGATAGTTATATGCTAACTGTTACCCATCATTAGAGTTAGGTCATTTAATTAAAATCATGTGACATATAGTTAGTATGTTAGGTTTATTTAATTGAAAGTTAAATGTCATTTTAGTAAGACATATTTTGTACGACATTGTACTTAGAATAATTGCATTACATGCATTGCACTTAGTTTAAGTTTCATTTAAATAAGTGAAAATCCCAAGAAATATTGAGTAAATTGTGTATTAATTAGAAATCGTATCTAGGTTATTGATGTGATTTTTAACTAACATTCCATTTGCTTTCATTACTCTGAGGTAATTATTTTCTCCCTACAATTTACTTACTACTTTGATTATTGGGTGTTATTTGATGGTTTATGCATCCACATGATCACCTCATATGTTAAGAAGTAATAAAATCAATCCAAGCTACCTGTTAAATATTTTTTTTTTTATTGAAAGAATGGTACTGAAATGGCATTAGAGAAATCTAGTGTAAACAAGTCTCCATACCCAAAATCTTTGGTTTACAGAAGTAAAGTAAATCTCCCATTACTTTACTTGGGTTTCTAATTAACCCACCTTAAATTGATTAGTGGCGACTCCTCCTTGAAAATTATTTGCATGTTAAGAGCTTGAATCCTAAGTCGCGAATTGATATAAGCTTAAAAGAGCCTGAGTTAAGTCTAGACTTAACACTTCATTAGTCGAATCCTAGGTGGTGCACCACGAGGGTGGGTTGCGACAATAAGATCTAAAGGAGGTTGTGGCTATTGATATCCCATTAGCAACAAACTTCTTAGATTTTAATTTTGGAGGTTGCGATTAAAACTCTTTACCTCTACCATCTCTCTATTTACTCTCTAACTCGCACATTGTAATCTATTAGCTTCTTGTCCTTTTCAGTGGAGTAGTTAAACTTCCATGAACCATTTGGTTTGTTTTATTTCCAAGTGATGGGCAAGAGACAGGAACATCTATTAAGAAGGTTGTGAGAAACTTTGATAACAGAAGATAATTGGACATAGAGGAGTAGGTCCTAGGTTTTTCAACATGACGACACAAAGAACCTTAATGAAATTGCACGTGAATATTTGACTATGTATTTGCTCCCCTCTCTTTTACTAGCCATATACACCTTTAATGAAAATGAATGATGAGATAACGCATATTAGTGTTGAAAGTTGTGTGCGACGCTCACTTTAATGCTAAACTTTTTTTGGATCACTTGAATCTAAATTTTCAAAAAACGATCTTTTCGGTACCGATTCCAATTTGTTTCTCCGAAAATTTGATGTGGCTTTTTTATATTAATTTCTTGAGTTGAAGTGGCTCGTCAGAGGGTCCAATCAGCATCTAAACCATAAACAACATCATCTACTAGGTTTCCTCCAAATAAGAATTCTAAATCGCAAAATTGAAAGAACCCAAATTTGAAATGCTAACCGGCCATTCAACTAAATTTCACACCTAATTCAATTTGCCTTCAAATTTAACAGCTCAATCTTGTAAATCAATCGCAGGAGCTTGAGCCACACCTCAAATTCATTTCAATGAAGCGATGAAGAAGTTGCGCGTTGCTGTTATTATGGGTAACTTAGTCCAAAAAGACGTCTTGGACTCAGTTGAATCTTAGGAGAAGATTCCATGGATGCGCAAGGTATCGAAAAGGCTCAAAGTCAAATTATTTCAAATGGATCGATGTGAAATTCTCAAGTCAAGCGACAGAGGTGATCTTAAAGTAACTTGAAGGACAAAGCGAATGCTTTGGAATATTCCATTTTTATAGCAACCACCACTTCGAATCCATTAACCTCCACCTACATTAATTGACAAGTTGGACGATGTTGACTCAATGTAAACTGAAATGAAGGCTTTAGTATCTTTGGCCAACCATTTGAAGAAGAAAGTTTCAAGGATGAAAATTGAAAGAAAGTGTTATCGAGTATTGATTGTGTTGTTGTTCTCTTGTTTGGCCTATTTTATTGTCAAATGTAAAATGAGTGATGAGAAGAAATTTCTTAGTCTACCATAGTTGAAGACCAGTGGAATATGTACTTGTATTGGGGTAATTTGTAAGTATAGTTGTGTTGATTTCCTACAATTTTTATTGAACAAAAAAAGATTTGCTACAATTTTTTGTAGAAATGGAAGATTGAAAATAACAAGTTCTTATACTTAGTTGTATATTCTCAATCTTGGTTTGCTACAATGTTTGCTAGTAATGATGGTTTTCTAGTTGCTAATTTACTACAAACACTAGTCAAGTTAAGGATTGGTAATTAGTTCATGAGTAATTATTTCAATGTTAAAAGTTGTAAATAATGATCATTTGAGTGTCAAGTTTTGTTTAAAGTGATCGCTTGTGCTGTACAATTTTTAAAATGGATATCTTGGTTGTACTTTCTAAAACACTCTCGGCCTTTGATTAAAGGTTGTTTTCCGACACACCTTGTATATACAACAAGGGAGGCAACACACCTTGTATATACTACAAAAGAGCCTAGACACATTGGATATTTACTTATATGTGTTGATGCCAACATAATACACTTTAAAACATACAAGTGTTGGTGCATCTTGTGTTTGCACTAGCACATACAATTACTAACACAAGCACTACATGAGCACTAAGCATTGAATTGCACCAAATTGTACAAGCACTACACCAAGCACAACTAGCATAACTAGCACACCCAAACATAAAATATGGAATTGCCAAAAGCATTGGCAAAATAAACATCTGTCCCTTGACATTAAATTGGTTCTTTGCATTTAGTTAGTATGGATAACCAAACAAAAACATCCACATCCAAGGGTTGGCTTCCCACCAAACAACAACATTCAACTATCTTGGTCAATATCAACCTCCAATCAGTCAATATGCACAATCCTCCTCCTCCTCTTTCCTTTTCTCTTAGATGGATTTTGGCTTGATTCTTTATACTTTCACTCTTTCCAACTGAAAGTGGAGCTACATGTTGTTTTGCTGGCCTTCCTATCCCATATATCTTCTTCTTAACTGCAATCGTTGTCTTCGTAATGTCACTTGGTTAGATTGGTGCTTGGTAATGGTGTCGGTGGTTGTTTTGGAATTGCCACCATTGGTTGGTTGAGATGGAACTGGTGTTGAGTTCTTTGCTCATGGAAGTTTTGAAGTTGCACCAACACCTATCTTCTTTGGAGCACTATCCTATAAAGCCAATCCTCTTGTGTTTGGACTTGAGCTTAATGGGGTTCTTCTTTTGGGTGCAGTCCTCGACTCTTGACTTGAGCCACCTTGAGAAATGAGAACCTTCAAACAACAACATAACCATATTGTCAACAAAGTCAAAAGACTATAATTAAAATGCATGAGACCTACAAAACTTCACTCAAATAGTTATTCTAGTATTAGCTTTTTGGACGCCATCGCAAAACCGATAACAACTTCCCATGGAGGTCCCCATAATCGCATCCAATTGATTAAACAATGACTTGATGGTTGTCGTTTGTGGACAAAAAGCAACAAAGATAGCACTTAACTGATTAAACAAATTGAACTCCCCACAACTGCAACTTCACTGTTGTGAGCCCTAATTTTGCCCTTCGAGCCCTAATTATTCTAGCCAATTGAGCCAATGAGAGAAAATGACAAACCTAACTAAGTGAGAGTAATAGAGATGGCATGCAAGCAAAGATAGTGATCGAGTGAGCAACGGCGAGTGATGATCGTGGTGATGAGTGGACAACGAGGAGAAGTTGCTTCTTCAAATTACCTATATAATAGTGACTTGAGCCCTATTTTGCTCCTAGTGGTGCAACATTGCTTTCCTCAAAGGTGTGCGACATCATTTTACTTCACCAAGCCATGTAGGATTGTCCATGTGGACTAATATTTTTAAAAAGATGCCACATCATATTAAAATTTTAATTACAAATGCCATGTACTTATTTTGGCCGAAATTTCTCATCGAAGACACTTAAGTGATTGTTTTTCTCTAGTTTGGCACTCACATGATCCCATGAAAACTTTCGCTACTAAAGTGAACACTGTACATAACTTTTGGCACTTTTGGTGTCCTTCTCTCCACATGTTATGAGAATACTTATGAATTGAAAGGTTATTAACTTGTGGGATGTCATGCTGACACATCTCAACTCTTCAAGCCTCCCTTCTTTTGCGATTGAATGCTATCTTATCATGATGATAGAATGTATGAATGCTTCAAGTCTCACGGCATCTGCAATATATTATTTGGTGGTTAGGAAATGAGTAGAATTGTTTGGATGCTCATGTTGCCAATTTCAGAGGTAGTTCAATTCTAACTCTTGATGTTTGCTTGAAATAAAAAAATCCAATTCATTTGCATCTGTCAAATTAGATCTGGATGCTTAGCTGTAGCTGGTGTTTTTCATTATGCACCTCATGAGAAATGGAAGTCATTATCTGATTTTTCCTCATCTCTTTATTGTCTTTTTATCATGGGAGTGGTTCTTATTCCTTTCTTGTTTGGCTCTAACATCCTTGTATTACAATATGAATCATCTCATCTTACAATTTATCCTGCTTTTTGTACAAAGTATAAATGTTTGGAAGATGAATAGGCTTGGCACTATTCTAACTAAGAAATTGTACTTGTATATTGAGACTATCTCCATGGGTCCAACTGGACTATCTTTGATAGGATCCTCCGTAACTTTCAAGATTAGAAAAACAAGTAGCTTGGTAGAAATAGGAGGGCAAAGATCATCCTTTAAAGTAGGGCCTTTCTGCCTAGAATTCCATTTGGGGGTTCGAAGTTTCTATATCAACACCAATTTGTTATATTTTCAGTGAATGCCTAGATGTCCAGTTGAGATTCTTTAGCGTTTTACTTTTCCTTCCATTTTTCAATTTGTTAGCATTGACAATAGCAAATGATTGATATTGTCACACCCCAAATCCTACAAGGATAGGAATAATGACACAATCGTCATTTCATCCAAAGGACGCATTTTCAAATTACAAAAAGTCCAACTCCCAAAACTCTTCTTCAATAATGATCTCGCTCTAATGGCCACTAATCAAGAGACTTGAAAAACGCAAAGGATGAATGTAATGAGCAACTGCAATTCAATGAGTAATGCATATTTTTTTTAAGCAAATTGAGCATCCACTATGCACTTTACAAAACAATGTTCAAAAATCACTTATTTCAATTCCAATATATAATATACATACAAATAAAAATGAGTTAGATCGCTTTAACATAACCACATACATATAAAATAAATTGTCAAAAATCAACAAAATCATGACAAATATCAATGGTCCGATCCATTGTCAATCTTATAAATTCATATATCAATAGTTTATTCCATTGATTAATATCATACCACACATCAATGGTATATTTCATTGATCTATCTCGTATTAAATCACACGTTAATGGTTTATCCATCGACCAATCTTTTACTCAATATGAAATCATAGTTATGACACAACACTTAGTGACAAAGCAACCAAGATTCCCCTTTGGTAAAATCTCTACCTACTATTACCCTATAGCTCGGCCTAAAAGATATCCTAAACTAGTGTGCATGCATACCCATATGCCCATCAATAGGCTCATAGTGATACTAAGCACCAGCACAAACTCATAATAGTATCCTCCTAAAGTTACAAAGCTTAAATCAGTTTCACAAACCAAAACACATTCCACATTCTAGCTCATTTGCTAAAAAAACTTTTAATAGATCATTTCTCAAATCTTTCCGAACTCATTTCATAAACTATTTAGTAAAGCCATATATTATAAATCCTTTCAATACCTTTCATAAAAATCATTCTCAAATTATTCACAAATACTAAAAGGTAGTAATTGTCCGATCTAGATTTTTATGCAATAAACATGTTTTAAAACTCATGTTTACAAATTCATAGAAGAGATAGCACCATTCACCTAAGAATACCTAGACCAAATAACATGTAGTTGTATGAGCCGATGATCTCATAATCCTAAAAATTAAACGAAAATCAACGTTAAAACCAAGTAGAACACTCCCTCGACTATGAAATGACCATACTAAGCTTAATCACTAATAAAATGATTTATATGCGACAGCAAAGTGCTCACTCGAAGTGCTTATTTAAACCTAAACGCAACACAGAACTTGCACACGAAATACTAAAATTTTGCTCCAACAAAACTGTTCCTTTAAAACGAGTCCTCTCAAAACTCACAGCTCTAAAAACATCATAATCCACAATTTCCATGAAATCTAAAAACTCAACAATTTCAAAATTGAATTCCACAACTCAATTTTCACAAAACTTTGAATTTAAGCCCTAATTCTGAAAATTTATTTGATTGGACAATGAAGGGTGCTAACATTTATCGAACGTTGTGAATCAGAGTTGAATCAACTTGGCAAAGTCCTATGGCGTGCATGCACAAAGCCTTCTTCTCTTTTCCCCCTCTTTTTTTCCCTTTCTTCCTTCTTCCTTCTTTTATTTCTCTTTCCTTTATTCTCTCCTTATTTTCCCATGCGTGTCTTGGCCTTTTTATTTGAGCTAAAGTGTACTGTTTGCTTCTTTGTTGACCAGGTCAACATTTCCTTTATTTTTTTCCTTTTTTATCTGGGTCCCACGCAATGCTAATATTACAAATACCATGGGCCCATTTGGTTTGGCTTTGGGGAAATGACATTGGGAGAATACAAATACCTTTGAGATAAAGGGGTTTTTCAAAATGTTACACCGTTTGGTAAATTGTAGCATTGAAAGGTAACTTAGCATAAACACCGTTTGGCAAAACCCACATTTGTAATTGGCTTTTGTTATTTTTTATTTTTTTTTAAGTCTAAAAATCAAATCCGGCGGCCGGCCGGACGGCCAGATCTAGCCGCCGGACCGCCAGATCTGGCCGCCAAAGGTCGCAGAGGCTAGATCTAGCCACCGGACCAAAGGATGAATGTAATGGCCGCTCGACGACCAGATCTGGCCTTAAGACTGCCAGATTTGGCCGCTCGACAGCTAGATCTGGCCTCAAAACCGCCAGATCTGGCCGTCCGGTGGCCTCAGGTCGCAACCTCAGGCGGCGTCGCCTGGCTCGTGAGCGCCCGGCGACGCTGCCTAAGGTCGCGCTGACCCAGGCAGAGACGCCGCCTAAGGTCGCGCGGACCTCAGGTGGTGTCGCCTGGCTCGCACACGCCAAGCAACGCTGCCTAGGTCGCGGGTCGCGCCACTCCAAGAGGTGGTCACTGGGGACACGCGACTTCCAGGCGGCAGTGACGGCTGCCAGAGAAGTCCGACTCCGGGAAAGACAAAGATGAAGGGGAAGAAGATGAACAGTGACAACTTGCATCTCTAGAATGCCCAATGCTCAAAGCTGGTCTTGAGGTGCATTGGGCTTTCAGCATTGGGAATGCTGATATTTGGCCAAGGAGCTTTCCAAATTACTTGCCAAACACAAAATATTTTCCCCAAAGCCCCTTGGGAAAGCTGAACCAATCTGTAGCATCCCGCAGCAATGTAGATGGCTTCTCTATACCGGGCCGTGTCTTGCTAAATTTTGTTTCATCCGTCTTTTCCTCGTAGAGCTCTATTTTATTTTATTGCTCAACTTTGTGTAGATTTTTTAGAACAATGTTTCGCATTAGTTCACCCTTTTTGCTTGCAGTCTCATCCATTTGCAACCCCACCACGATTTCCAGGGGATTCTCTTTTCTACAGCTAAATAACACTTCCTCGAGCATTAGATAAAAAAAGAAAACACCTACTTAATTACAGTATTCAAAACTCGATAACCCGTCTTTCTCATATCATATTTGCATTCTCTACTGAAAAATGAACACTAAGGGCTTAGGATGAAATGGTGATTTCCTTTTTGCCTATCAACCAAAACCATCCATTTGGGATGACTCTAAAAGGGTTTTTCAATAAATGAAAAGGAATTTTGAGAAATTTATTTGGACTAAGAGTCGAATAGTTCATTAAAAATATATCATGGATCTATCATTTGACCGTACACTAAAGCCACTTATTTTACTTAGAATAATGGATTTGTCTTGACCAATACATGATTTTTGGAGCATAAGTCAGCAATTCTCCTAGAATGCCAAACCCATCGACCTAACATTCGATCGAATCTGCGTACATTCCCGAGGAACAAATTTTTTTACGTAGGAAAATGTGCTAACTCGTATGTGTGGAGGCATTTCGCAGGTTACAATTCCTGTCCCGAAGCTAAAAAAAGCGAAAGAAAAAAGGCTTCTTTCATCCTCCATTTTTTATAGTAAAATCTTGCCATAAGCAACTTCAAGAAAAAAGCAGGAACAGTCGAACTTGAGTGTCCTCTCAACGAGCTTTGGGATTCTAATCTCAGAGAAGACGGCCCCAGACAGCAACTCCTGTGAGTCGTCTCTGGAGAGGTAACTAGTCGTAATCTCATCATAAACATCATTGCCACTGGTCGTCGTCGCAGCTGCCCAACTGCTCTTCGAACCAGCTCTATCAGTAGTGCTGATCACCTCATCGCTGCCGTCCATCGCCTTACCTCTGACCAAAGCCGTGTCATCGTCGCTGTCGTCCACTGAAACACCCACATGGTTTATTTCGCCCTGCTTCACGCTCACCTATGCTGCAGTGCGAACTCGTGGCCCCGCAGGACGTCGTTCATAAATGGCCGCTTGGCCCCCTCATCCTACAAGCAGCTCATGGCGATCTCGCAGAACTTGTTGAGGCACTCGGGGGCAATCGCCCCCTTCAGGTGCGGGTCCACGATCTTCTCGATGGCCCCGCTCTTGCAGCAACTCTGAGCCCACAAAGCCAGGTTGATCTTCTCCTTCGGGGCCGTCCAGTTCACGAGGGGCCTCGCACACAGCACCTTGAATAGCACCACGCCGAAGGAATAGACGTCGGACTTGTCAGTCAGCCGCTAGCGCCTGTAGTACTCCGGGTCCAGGTACCCGAAGGTGCCCTTCACGACCGTGCTGACGTGCGCCTTGGCCATGCTCGTGGGCCTGACCTTCGAGAGCCCAAAGTCGGACACCTTGGCAACCCACTTGTCGTTGAGCAGGATATTTCTCGTCTTCACGTCACGATGTATGATGATGTGCTTGACACCAGTGTGGAGGCAGTGGAGCCCACACGCGGCGCTCGTGCAGATCTTGAGCCGCTGTTTCCAAGGGAGTGGGGCATTATCGGTGTTGTAGAGATGATCGTGGAGGGTCCCGTGTGCCATGTAGTCGTACACGAGGATCATCTCTCCCGCGACGTTGCAGAACCCAATCAGGGAGACCAGGTGAAGGTGCCGAAGCTGCGAGAGCATCTCGATCTCGGTCCTGAACTCGTGGAGGCCCTACCGCAATTCATGGTTCAACCGCTTGATCGCCACTTTGGTGGCCCCGCCATCGACGTAGCCCTTGTACACGTTGTCGAACCCGCCCACGCCGATAATAAACACCTCGTCAAAGTTGTTCATGGCCGCTCTGATCTCCGTCAGCGAGAAGTAGTGGCACAGATCCGACGGCAGGGACGACACTCGGTCTTCGTTGACTTGGTGGTCCCGTAGGAGATCGGGCCCCACCATGAGGTGTCGTCGCTCAAGGTCGAATCCTTCGCTCTGTTTCGTCGCCGGTACAGGAATAAAGCCAGGAGAGAGAGCACGATGAAGCCCGAAGTTCCACCAGCAACGATGGCAATTTTTGCTTCTCTGCTGAGGCTCGACGGTACTTTGCTTGCCGGTGGAGGCTCTGGCAGTTTATCCGAGACTGGATCCGGGTACAGTCCTATGAGATTCTCGCTTGGATTGTTGATCATGAAAATCTCGAGACCATTCAAGGTGGCATCAGAGTAAAGAGTAGAACCATCTGGAAGCGCACCCAATGTGACGGAGAGTTTGGTTCTCTTCTATCCGCCGCCATGCATGTATACTATATAATCTCTGTAGATGGGCACGCCCTTCCCACTCCAACTAATGACATTAGCATAACCCTCGACCAGTTGTGAATCTATGAAAATCTCAAAAACCCTATCTAAGGGCTTATTTATCTCTCTCTGGAATTCGCAAAAGTGTAACCGGACCAAGTAGTAGAATTTCGTATCCACCTCGACTGACCACATGAGGTTGTAGCTCAGATTGATTCTTTTGCCCACTCCCATAGTCCTCGCGGTTCTGTATACGCTATCTGGAGCCGTGTAATTTGGCACTTGCTCGCCGTAATTGAGGGATAGTTGTGTTAACTAGCAAAACTCCGATGTTCGAGGAAGTCACGTAGGATTCATCTGCTTCCCAGGTCCTGCACATTCCTGCGTCATCAGCTGGACCGACAAACTGTCCTCCAACATTCAAGTGCTTCACCGCTTCGAGAGCATCAGCAGTATTGAAATTGTGCAGCGTCCTGTAACCTGCCAACTTGATTCCCTCGGTTGAGTCAACGACCGTGTTGTAGTAGAGATGTTTGGGCATGGAAACGACTTCAATTCCGTTCACGAAAGCATATGCCTCTGGGTTACCAGGAGTGGGAGCATATGTAACTTCAATATCTGGTCAGCTCCGACAGTTAAGCAGAACTCTTTGTGGAAGCTCGTGAAGCTGGTATGATCAGAAAAGAGGGAAGCGCTGAAGATGCGGAGTAGAGTATAGCCGGGGGCCTTGACCGAGAAGACTGAATTGGCACGTCGGAAGTCGAGGTAGTCCGAAGGGAAGAAGTGGAGGCGAACGAATCTGGGCTCCGCGGTGACGCGGAAGGTGTAGATGATTTCGGAGCGGGACTGTTGATGTATCAAGACTGCACTATCTGTTTTTTTTTTCTTTGTTTAGTTTTAGTCAGTTTGTTGATGTCCTATTTTCTAGGACTTAGTTCATGGTTGTTTTACTTGGTCAATCTTATCTTGTAGGAGCAGTTAGCTGCACGTTTTTTTCTTCTTTTTTTTTTGCTATTATGTTAGTTTATTGCTAGTTTTGTGGACCAAGCAAGCTGTTAGTGGGCAACGTGGGTTTATGGTTAAGTTTTAGTATGTATTGAAGCATTTTTCAGTTTTCTGAATAACAAAAAAAAAACAGCTTTTGCTGTCAATTCCTTCTATGTTCTTTCAACAACAACATTGGTATCAGAGCCTTCTTGATCTTAAGGGGCTTTGAGTGACTTGTGAGATTGATTGAGAGGTGTGTCTGCATCCATAAAAGCAAGATGGAGGCAGGATCGAGTGGTTTTTCAGCAATGGCTTCGCCAGCATTTGATGGAGAAAATTATCAAGCCTGGGCAGTGAGAATGCGAGCCTATCTAGAAGGTTGTGATTTTTGGGAAGCTGTGGAACAAGATTATGAAGTTGCTCCCCTTCCTGACAATCCAACCATCAATCAAATCAAGTTTCACAAGGAGAGGACAATAAGGAAAGCAAAGACAAAGTCTTGTTTATATGCTGCTGTCTCACCTGCCATTTTCCTCAAAGCTAAGTATCAAGGAGATGAGAGGATCATAAGCATGAAGGGGCTAAATCTGATCACAGAATTCGAGAGACTGCAGATGGAGTCTGAGATAACTAAGGAGTATTATGATAAGTTGATAAGCATTACAAATTAGGCAAGAGTTCTAGGCACTGGCCTCTCTGATAATAGGCTAGTGTAGAAAATTCTTGTCTCCTTGCCCGAAAGGTTTGAGGCAACCATTGCCTCTTTGGAGAATACCAAGGATTTGTCTCAGATCAAGTTGGCAGAATTGCTAAGTGCTTTGCAAGCACAAGAGCAGAGGAGGTTAATGAGGCTGGAAGGAAGTACAGAAGGAGCTCTGATGGCCAAAGAACAGCATAATGTAGGAGGAAAAGTCAAGAAGTGGAAAGGGAAGAAAGGAAATGGCAGTAGTGGTTCAGAAGCTGCTACAGGAGAGAATAGTGCAGGCAACTCCAAGAACAATTGGGGAAGATAATCCTCATGTCAGCACTATGGAAAAAAGAATCATCCACACTTTAGGTGTTGGAAGAGGCCAGATGTAAGGTGCAGAAAGTGTCATAAGCTTGGACACATTGAGAAGTTTTGCAAAGAGAAGAGAGATCGGCAGTAGGGTGAGGTACATGTTGCAGTCCAACAAGAGGTAGATCAATTGTTTGTTGCCTCTTGTTTCTCCTCTAATACTCCATGTGATAGTTGGCTTGTTGATAGTGGTTGCACAAACCACATGACAAGTGATGAAATGCTGTTTATAAACCTTGACAAGTCGTTGAAATCAAGAGTGAGGATTGGGAATGGGGAGTACTTAGAAGTGAAAGGTAAAGGGACTGTAGCAATGGAGAGTTGTGCTGGAACTAAGCTGGTTTCTGATGTGATGTTTATGTCTAAAATTGATCAGAATTTGTTGAGTGTGGGGCAGTTGGTAGAAAAGGGATTTAAGGTGATATTTGAAGAGGAGAAGTGTTTGATCTTTGACTTCAGTGGTCAGGAGCTGTTCAAGATAAAGATGCAACAAAAGAGTTTTTCTTTGAATCCTCTTGAGAAGGAGCAGATGGCATTCAAGTGTCAGGCTAATGATTCAGAAATATGGCACAAGAGGTTGGGGCACTTTCATCATAAAGGCGTGTTGTTCATGCAGAGGAATGAAATGGCAACTAGGTTACCAAGTCTGGGGGAGCAGATCACAAGGTGCAAAGCTTGTTTGCTGGGCAAGCAAACAACACTTCCCTTCAAGGAATCCACTTGGAGAGCTATAGAGAAGCTGCAGCTGATTCATACAGATCTATGTGGTCCACAAGTGACTCATTCACTAAATGGCAACAGGTATGTCATTATTTTCATTGATGATTATACTAGAATGTGCTGGATTTACTTCATGAAGCAAAAGTCAGAAGTTGCTAAGGTATTTCTGAAGTTTAAGAAATGTGTTGAGAACCAAAGTGGCTACAAGATTCAAGTCATTAGATCTGATAATGGAACAAAATACACTTCACAGAGGTTTAACTCTTTTTGTGAAGAGGCTGGAATTGAGCATCAGCTTACTGCTCTTTACTCTCCACAGCAAAATGGAGTTAGTGAGAGGAAGAATAGAACCATTATGGAGATGACTAGGTGTCTGCTGTATGAGAAGAATCTACCAAAAGAGTTTTGGGCAGAAGCAGCAAACACAGCAGTTTTTTTGCTGAATAGACTACCTATGAGGGTATTGGAGATGAAGACACCCTTTGAAGCTTGGTTTGATGTCAAGCCAATTCTAAGAAATTTGAAGGTGTTGGGCTGTTTGTGTTTTTCTCATATCCCATAGTCCAGAGAGACAAGTTGGGAGAGAAAGCTAAATTTGGGATCTTTGTTGGCTACAGTTTAGTGTCAAAAGCTTACAGGATCTATCAACCACAGACAGGGAAGGTGATCACTAGTAGGGATGTTCAGTTCCCGAAAGATGAGAAATGGGACTGGACAAATGAGCCACAAGGCAAGCACAAATATGTCTCACTAGAACCTAACAAGCTGGTGGATGATGTTCCAATTAGAGATACCAGATCTCTGACTGATATATATCAGAGGTGCAATGTGGCTATTTTGGAACCTGCAAGTTATGAGGAAGCTAAAAGCGATCAGAGGTGGATGAATGCAATGAAGGAAGAGTTGGCTATGATAGAAAAGAACCAGACATGGGAGTTAGTGGAGAGGCCTGAAGATAGGAAGGTGATTGGAGTAAGATGGGTTTTTAGGACCAAATTTAATCCCGATGGCTCAGTGAATAAGCATAAGGCCAAGTTGGTGGTGAAGGGATATGCACAGGTTTGGGGAGTTGATTTCTCAGAAACCTTTACTCCCGTAGCAAGACTTGATACAATTACAATGATTCTTGCTTTGGCAACTCAACAAGGATGGAAGGTATATCAGTTAGATGTGAAATCTGCATTTTTGAATGGAGTGTTGCAGGACGAGATTTATGTTAAGCAACCAGAAGGCTTTGTCACACTAGGCCAGGAAGAGAAAGTTTATTTGCTGAGAAAGGCTCTCTATGGCTTGAGGCAAGCTCCCAGAGCATGGTACAGTAAGATGGATGAGCACTTGCTGTGCCTAGGTTTCAAGAAAAGCCTCAGTGAATCCACTCTATATGTCAAGAAGTTAGTATTTAACTTAGTGGTGGTGTCTCTTTATATGGATGATATGCTAGTAACTGGGAGTAATAATGCTCAAATTACTGCATTTAAGCAAGGGATGATGAAGATGTTCGAAATGACTGATCTTGGTGAGATGTCATATTTTCTAGGAATGGAGGTTAGGCAAACTCATAATGAAGTTTTTATTTGTCAAAATAAGTATTTGAAGGAGATCCTAAGGAGATTCAACATGGAGGAGTGCAAGAGTGTGAGTACTCCAATGGGTCATAAGGAAAAGCTTCAAAAGAATGATGGATTAGAACCCACAGATGAAAGAGTTTATAGAAGTTTGATTGGCTATCTTATGTATCTCACTGCAACTAGGTCAGACATCATGTTTCCTGTAAGTGTCTTATCTAAATTTCTCAATTGTGCAAGTGAGTTGCATATGGTAGCTGCAAAGAGGGTGTTGAGGTACTTAAAAGGTACTCTTTCATATGGGATTAAGTTTTGTAGAGTTCAGGAGTTTAAGTTGCAGGGGTATTCTGACAGTGACTGGGCAGGATCAGTGGATGATATGAGGAGTACTTCAGGTTATTACTTTACATTTGGGTCGGCATGTTTTTCCTGGTGTTCAAAGAAGCAGGAAATAGTGGCTCAATCAACAGTAGAAGCTGAGTTCATTGTAGCTACTGCAGCTGTGAATCAAGCATTATGGTTGAAGAAGCTGATGGATGATCTACATATGCAGCAAGAAGAAGACATAGAAGTGTTTGTGGAAAATCAAGCTACTCTGTCCATTTCACAGAATCCAGTATTTCATGGAAGAACAAAGCATTTTAAGGTCAAGTTTTACTTCTTGAGAGAAGTGCAAAAGGCTGGAGAGGTGAAACTGGTGTACTGCAGTTCAGAAAACCAGATTGCAGATATATTCACGAAGTCATTTCATCTCGGTCGATTTGAACTTCTTAGGGCAAAGCTAGGAGTGTGCAGTAGTTGATCTAGGAGGAGAGTGTTGATGTATCAAGACTGCACTATCTGTTTTTTTTTTTTTCTTTGTTTAGTTTAGTCAATTTGTTGATGTCCTATTTTCTAGGACTTAGATCATGGTTGTTTACTTGGTCAATCTTATCTTGTAGGAGCAATTAGCTGCACTTTTTTTTTTTGCTATTATGTTAGTTTGTTGCTGGTTTTGTGGACTAAGCAAGCTGTTAGTGGGCAACATGGGTTTATGGTTAAGTTTTAGTATGTATTGAAGCATTTTTAAGTTTTCTAAATAACAAAAAAAACAGCTTTTGCTGTCAACTCATTCTCTGTTCTTTCGAAACCAACAGGGACTGACGAGCAATGTGGTATGGGATGAGGTTGTGGAAGGAGGAAGATGAACGGCTTGCATTTGCATTGATGGAGGAATGAATTTCATTGATTGGAGAGTAGGTCGGCCCATCCTCGGCGTCTCCGATCCAAATCCAATTGGACTCAAAGGAGTTGCGAGGGGAGCCACAGTTGACAGCGATATCATAAATCGGCGAGTATGTGCCAATGTTGTTGCTGGTGACCGAGAACAAGAGTGCTTCGAGCAAGATCGAGGTGGAGAGGAGTAAGAGAAGTGGTGGTTTCATGTTCTTCATCTAACCGTTTGTTGTTTGAGAAGGTCGCAACTGAATCGATCAATAGAAGTTCACATGAATAGTAGAATCTCGAAGATGAACCAGTTTTAATCATTGGGAATTAGGAAAGAGCTAGGACAAAGCGAGGGAAGGGAAGACCAAACAAGATTGGAAAAATTATCAATTTATTCCTAAATCATTGAATTTCAATGTAGTCTTTTTGACTAATTTTCATTTAAAAATGTTGGCGTATTATTTCAATCATATTTGACTATCCTAAGCGACATGAACTAGGCAAGCTGAATTTTTTTGTTCAAAATAGCAAGATTTTGAATATTTTTGTGAATTTTCTTATTTGTTTCTTTTCTTTTCTTTTTATGCACAATTGCTCATCCTGAATCTCTCAGGGAAACATGGTACATCGTTGCGAGAAATCTGATATTTCTATAGTTAAGCCAAACTACTGTTCATCACGAATCTCTTTGGGAAACATGGTAAATCATTGTAAGAAAGCTGATTTTTCCAGAGTTAAAGTTGAGCTGGTGGCGCGGCTGCCGGTGCTCCTCCATGGACTATGGAAAAGCATTCTAGCTCAGCAGATCTAACGGCAGTGCTAACAAGCGCGTCTCAATAATCGACCCGATGATGCTCAAATTCCCGGTGAATGGCCCCGAAGCTGGCCACAAGCGAACAAGTCTAAAAAATTCCTAGTGATCCCGGCCAAGCCCATTTTGCTGTAGCCGCCACCAATCTGCATGGAGGCGTAAGAAACCAAGGCAAACGGCGAAGACTCATCAGAATCAAACAAATTCCCACCCGATTTTGCCACGATTTGGCAGACTGAGGGAGTTGCTCCGTGTAACAATTCAAGCAGAGGTAGTGGCGTCGAGACAAAGGGAGGCCTCGGATGAAAATTGAAACAGCGGCAGAGGCACAATGAAAGGAAAATTCCATGCTTCACATAATTAAGATCTAAAACAGCGATCCAAACTTATAATATTTGTAACACCTCTACTCCAACAAATATAGGAGAAGCCACGATCGTCTTTTCACCCAAATGATGCATAAAATCAGAAAATCTATAAAATTACTCAAAATGAAGCCATTTTGAATAAATTTGTCCATGTCGCTTTTCTGGTGCGTCATGCGTAGGATGGCTGATGGTGATTGGATCACCACATCGGTATTTTCAAGTACAAATTGATTGGAAGGATTAAACTAAAACTCTAAGAAAATATTTAAGATTACATTGGTGAAATTGAAAATTTTATAATTACATTGAAATCGTTGCAACAAATATATGACCGGAGTGATAATTTTTCTCGAATTGAGTGAAAGACTAAAGTCGTCGCTAAAATATAAGCAATTAGTGGAGCCCTTTTCTTATCACATAAAAAAAAAAAAAAAAAAGAGCAGCCAGTGGGACTCGCACTCTTTTGGTGTGCTTTTTGTGGAAAGTTCCATTGCGTAGAAAGGTCAGGTCAATAGCAAGACCGCCGGGTCCATGCCTAAAATTCTCTCCTATGCCACTTTCCTCGTTTTTTCTTTGCCATGTCCTTCCATTTTCTGTCTGTCGTCTTTAGAGGAGCTAATATGGCAACTCGATACGAATCCAACCTTTGGATTTGCATGTTAGCAGCCTCTTAGTCCATCGAAACGAGTTAGGGGCATGCTATGGTACATCTGGTGTACCGTTCATTCGATAGTTCTTGAAGCATTTAATGACGTTTTATTAAGTTATATTCTTGGTTACAATGCTCGTTCCAAATCTTTGTAAATAATTTAGAAATATTTGAATTTACGATATTAAGTTCCTGTTTATGATGTTATGATGAAACATCATCAACATTTCAGTCGCGTCGACGAATCATTATAGCCCTTTGTAATTAGTCATAATTGAAAATAAAAATCCAAATATACCACATTTTCCTCATGTTTATGAAGTCATAACTCTTTATAAATCATCCTAATAAAATAATTATCTGAATTTATAACGATTTCTTCTATTCATAACCTTTTTTAAACCGTCATCATTTTAGAATATCCAAATTTTCAATGTTTTGAGCTTAGATACAACGAAATGTCGAAGCTCTTTGTAGATTATCATAATTAATAAAATATCCAAATTTAGGACGTTTTGTTCTTAGTTATTACAAACCGTCGTTATTAAAATAAATTCAAAATTATGATGTTTTGTTCTTAATTATGATGGATCATTATAAGCATTTGTCAACTATTTTAACTTTTAAGACGTTTTGTTTATTGGTACCACAACCATCGTAAACCTCTGTAATTGGTCGTACTTTAAATTATCTAAGCTTATTACGTTTTACTCTTGGTTATGACGATACATCATAATTCTTTATATATTGTCGTAATGAAAAAGACATCTAAATTTAGAAGGTTTTGTTTTTTGTCATTACAAATTGTCGTAAATCTTTGTAAGCCGTTGTTGTTAAATGAATTTCAAATTTATGACGTGCTGTTTTTAATTAAAACCAATCATCGTAAAGAGTTGTAAACCGTCATAAATTTGGAAAATTCCAACTTTGCGACTCTTTGCTATTAGCTACGACTGGCCATCGTAATCAGACAAAAATTGAAATTTACAACGTCCTCTTCTTGGTTACAACGTAACCTCGTAAACTTTTTTATACTGAAAAAAAAACCAAGTTTACAACGCTTCGCTCTTAGTTATGATAGGCCGTTGTAATTATAAAAAATGGAAACTTAGACCTCCTGCTCTTGGTGATGTTGTGACCATTTATAAACCATGGTAAATATAACCCAAATTTACAATGCTTTGCTCTTGGTTATGATAAATCGTCGTAACTATTTTTAAATCATCATAATTCAAAATTATTTAAATATATGAGATTTCGTTTTTGATTACCATAGACTCGCGTAAACCGTTATAAATCGTCGTAAATAAAAGTATGATAAATATTTTGGAGTTTCACTCTTGATTATGATGAAATACTGTAATGTAAAGAAGTCTAATATGAAGATGTTTTTAATTACAAAAGACTGTCGTAAGTGTTTATAAACTATAATAACTCGTAAAAATCCAAACTTACGATTAGATCTACGTGATCTCTTTACCCAATGTGCAAAAAATTGTGATTTTCCTAATTCCCCTTAAGAACGGATGTTCGCATTTAAAGTCGTTTAAAGTGGTGATATCCAGCCATCTAACCATCCAATTAAGTTAAATTAGGCGTCGTTGAAAAGCTCTCGAAGAGCACGATTACATTGTACTATTCAGTCCAAATTAAGGCAAGGTTAAATTTTGGCCCAAATTTAGTCAAACCGTGATAAAAATTTGGGAAAATCATACTAGAAGTGCCACAAATTTCGTTGGATACTCATTTTAGTACTAAAACTTTTTAAGCGATCACTTAAGTATCACATTGGTGAAAAATTGATCATTTAGATGTTTATTTGGGCAATTCACTCTACGTGCTCTTTTGAATTAATTTTCGAGTTTGACATGTTTTTTTTCTATTTTTTAAAAAACTTGATGTGGACAATCTTTGATTTATGTGGCAAAAGAGGGCAAAAATGATGTCGTATGGCCCCCATTGCTCCCCAAAATCGACTTGAAAATGAAACCCTAATTCTTGAGTCTCTCTTGGAAGCTTGATCAGAGAAGAATATTGACGAACCATGTCTTAATACGGGAGAAGAAGATATGGAAATAAAGTATTTGGTTGTGGGGTTAGGGTTTGTAGAAGACAACTAATTAACTCACCAACTTACCTTCTCTTCTGCTTCATCTTCTCGTCTTCATCTTGTTCGTCTACGTCTTCATCTTCATCTTCATCCGAAAAACACCTAGTTGCCACAACCAACTCCTTTTCCCGATTCTTAATTAAGACATGCTTAATTTGGCGATGAAAAAAATCAACACTAGCACAGGGCTTTCGTGAAGTGGGAAGATCCCTCAGTCGATAGGCTGTTGTTTCCGTCTGTTCAATGATTATTCGTGGAGCAACTCCTAGAATAGCGAACACTCGTAGGTGAACTATTCTCGCTGCAAGCCTGAAGCCGGATTACAAGAATTCTACTCTGGGAATCACTTGATATTCCTCAATTATCAGCAAAAACTATGAGACTATCTAACATCGATTAGAATTTGAGTACATTCCTACTGACTACAGTTTTTGTTTTTATTTTCATAGGAAAATACACAAAACTTATGCCTGTGGAGGCATTTCACAAGTTACAATTATTGTCCCAAAGCAGAAAAAGAATAAGCACTATTTCAAGCTCGATATTTTGTAGCAAAACCATGCCATATCCAAATTCGAGAAATATGCAGGAACTGGGGAACCTGAACGCCCTTCTCTCAACGAGCATTGGGATTCAGAATCTCAGAGAAGACAGCCCCTGAGAGCAACTTATCCGAATCGTAACTAGTCGTACTCTGATCATAAACGTCATCGCTACTGGTGGTTGTCGCAGTTGCCCCGAGGCTCTTCCCACCGCCACTGTTGCTAGTGCTGAACACCTCATCATTGCGGCCCATCAGGTTGCCTCCAATTGGAGCCGTGTCATCGTCACTGGCATCGCCATCGCCATCGTGCATGGACGCAACCACATGGTCTACCACCCCCTGCTCCGAGCTCACCTGTAACTGCAGTGCGAACTCGAGGCCCCACACAACGTCATTCATGGATGGCCGCTTGGTTCCCTCGTCCTGCAAGCAGCTCATGGCGATCTCGCAGAACTTATTGAGGCACTCGGGGGCGATCGCCCCCTTCAGGTGTGGGTCCACGATCTTGTCGATGCTCCCGCTCTTACAGCAGCTCTGGGCCCAGGCGGCCAGGCTGATCTGCTTTTTCTGAGCCGTCCGGTTCACGGCAGGCCTTGCACACAGCACCTCGAATAGCACCACTCCGAAGGAGTACACGTCGGACTTGTCAGTCAGCTGCTGGCGCCTGTAGTACTCCGGGTCCAGGTACCCGAAGGTGCCCTTCACGACCGTGCTGACGTGGGCCTTGGACACCGACGTCGGCCCGACCTTCGAGAGCCCGAAGTCGGACACCTTGGCAACCCACTTCTCGTCGAGCAGGATGTTGGTGGTCTTCATGTCGCGGTGTATGATGGTCTGCTTGGCACCAGTGTGGAGGTAGTGCAGCCCACGCGCGGCTCCCGTGCAGATCTGGAGCCGCTGCTTCCAGGGAAGGGGGGGATTGTCGGTGTTGTAGAGATGGTCACGGACAGTCCCGCGCGCCATGTAGTCGTACACCAGGATCATCTCTCCCGCGTCGTTGCAGAACCCAATCAGGGAGACCAGGTGCAGGTGCCGGAGCTTTGAGAGCATCTCGATTTCGGTCATGAACTCGTGGTGGCCCTGCTGCGACCCCGCGTTCAACCGCTTGATCGCCACTTGGGTGGCGCCCCCATCGACATAGCCCTTATACACGTTGCCGAACCCGCCCACGCCGATAATAAACACCTCATCGAAGTTGTTCGTGGCCGCTCTAATCTCCGTTAGCGAGAAGTGGCGGCACCGATCCGACGGCAGGGACGACCCCTGGGTCTTCGTCGACTTGGTCGTCGCGTAGGAGAACGGGCCCCACCGTGAGGTGCCGTCGCTCGAGGTCGAATCCTTCGCTCTGTTTCGTCGCCGGTAAAGGAAGAAAGCCAGGAGAGAGAGTATGGTGAAGCCCGAAGTTCCACCAGCAACGATGGCAATTTTTGCTGCTTTGCTGAGGCTCGACGGTGCCTTGCTTGCCGGTGGAGGTCCTGGCAGTTTATTCGGGACCGGATCCGGATCCGGGTTCAGCCCTGCGAGATTCCCGTCAGGATTGTTGATCTTGAATATCTCGAGGCCATTCAAGATGGCATCAGAGTAAAGAGTAGAACCATCTGGAAGCGCGCCCAACGCGACGGAGAGGTTGGTTCTTTTCTTTTGGCTGTGATCCAGGAGGGCTACTGCAAAATCTCTATAGACGGGCACGGCCTTCCCGCTCCAACTAATGACATCCGCATGATCCTCGACCAATTGTGAATCTATGAAAATCTCGAAAACCCTATCTGTGGGCTCATTTATCTCTATCTGGAATTCGCAAAAGTGTAACCGGACCAAGTAATAGAAGTTCGTGTCCACCTCGACGGACCACGTGAGGTTGTAGCTCAGATTGATTCTTTTGTCCGTTCCCATGGTCCTTGCAGTAGTGTATACGGGATCTGGAGCCGTGTAATTTGGCACTTGCTCACCGTAATTGAGTTGGATAGTTATGTTAACTGGCAAAACTCCGATGTTTGAGGAAGTCACGTACTCGTCATCTACTTCCCAGGTCCTGTACATTCCCGTGTCATCAGCTGGACCGACAAACTTTCCTCCCACGTTCAATCGCTTCACCGCTTCGAGAGATTTAGTGGTATCCAAGGTGTATGGCGCCTGCTGACCTGCCAACTTGATTCCCTCGGTTGAGTCGACGATGGTGTTGTAGTAGAGACTTTCGGGCATGGAAACGACTTCGATTCCATTCACGAAAGCATACGCATCTGAATTGCCAGGAGTGGGAGTGAACGTTATGTTCATTATCTGGTCCTCGCCGACACTTAAGCAGAACTCTTTAGAGAAGAAGCTCGCAGAGCGGGTGTAATAATCAGCAAAGAGGGAAGCGCTGAAGTTGCGGAGCAGGGTGTAGCCAGCGGCCTCGACTGAGAAGAAGGAATCAACACGGCGGAAGTTGGGGTAATCCGAAGGGAAGAAGTGCAGGCGAACGAATTTGGGCCCTGCGGTGACGTGGAAGGTGTAGGCGAACTCGGAGCGGGAGAGGCGAGCCGTGAGGTATGGGACGGCGCTAGGGATGCTGGGAGATGAACTGCTTGCCTCTGCTGCGGTAGAGGAGTGAGTTTTCTCAATTGGAGAGTAGTCCGAACGGTCAGCGCCGTCTCCAATCCAATTCCGTCCACCCACAGGGGAGCTGGTGTTGGAGCCGCAGTCGACGGCGACATCATCGGTCGGACGGTAAGCGCCAACGTTGTCGCCAGTGACTGAGACCGGGAGTGCTTCCAGCGAGACGGAGATGAAGATGAATAATAGAAGTGGGGGTTTCATGTTCGTCATCTCGCTGCTCGACGACAGAGGGTCGCAGACGAATCGATGAAAAGCACAAGGAGAGCGGCGTCTCGGAGATGAACCAGTTTTGACTAATGGGGAATTAGGAAGAAGAGCGGAAGAGAAGGCCGGCACTAGTGACGAGATTAGGGGAAGACCAAAGTCGTCGCTAAGATATCTGCAAGGGGATAGAGCCCTCGCCTATCACAAGAAAATCAGCGGACAGGATTTGTGCCCTTCCGGGTGCGCCTTCAGCAGAAGGTTCAATTGCCTTAGGAAGGTCACGTCAGGTCAGCGGTACGACTGCCAGGTCCCATGCAAGAATGCTCTCTCTCAAGGGACCACCACCAAACCGTGTTTTCTATATCGCGTCCTTCCATTTTCAACTTTTGTCCTTTCAAGGAGGAAAATTATTTATGTGACAGAAATATAATCAAACGCTTTATTGATGTATCGTATACCGGATAAATCCATTGATGCTTAGTCAGAGACTTCTAAGATTTTAATCTTCTACCGTACCCCATAAATGTCAGCCATTAGATTAAGATGGAAGGATCCCAGCTGTCGAAAGTTAGATGTCCGATACTAGAAAATGTACATCCGACATACTAAAATGAAATTTACGATACTTTTTTTTTTGTCAAAAAATTTATGATATTTTAAGCACTAGCAAATGAGTGCCAAACCCATAGAATATTGACATCATGGCACAGTGAATATTGACATGGCACAGTAAAAATCAAATTTAATAAAGTTTTATGAGGTTATATTGTTGGTTACATTGATTGTTGCAAACCTTTATAAGTCATCATAGTTTGAAAGGATTTAAATTCACAATGTTAAGTTTTTGGTTACAATGAAATGTTGAGATTTTTTTAAATCATTGTAATTAAAAAAGTTTAAAATTTGCAACATTTTGTTCATGGTTACTTTCGCAAAGCGTTGTAGTTGAAGGAAAAAAATACAAGATTATGACATTTTATCCTTATTTGGGGCAAACAAACATAAGCCTTTGTAAATAATTGTATTTGAAATCCTAATTTTGGACGTTTTGCTCTTGTCATGACGTCATTACTCTCTGTAAAGAAATTCTCAATTTATGACAATTTCTTCTTTTCCATGACAAACGGTCATAAAGTTGGTAAATTTAAGACGTTTTGCACTTAGTGACGTCGCACAATCGTAAGGCTTTGGAAATAACTTCTTTTCCATTCACGAAAGCATACGCGTCTGGGTTACCAGGAGTGGGAGCAAACGTGACAGTTCAATATCTGGTCAACTACGAGGTTAAAGGCCCGTTTGGTTCGGTTTTTGGGGAATGTATTTGCAGAATACAAATACCTTTGGGTGAAAAGAGTTTTTTGAAATGCAAATATCGTTTAATAAAATTTACATTAAAAAATAACTTTGGCCAAAATACTGTTTGGTAAAATTTGCATTTGTAATTAACTTTTATTAAATTAAAAAAAATAAAAACACACTTAATATTTTTTTGAAGTGTGGCCATCGGACGGCCGGATCCGACGGCCGAATAGCCGGATCCGGTGGTCCGAATGGCCGGATCTGGCCCCCGGACGGTCGCCGGGGTCGGGCGACCCCAGGCGATGGCCGCCTAAGGCCGGGCGACCCCAGGCGACCGTTGCCTGGGTCGCGTGACCTCCAACCAGCGGCGTCGCCTAGGTTCGCGCGACCCGGCGACGCCGAGGTCACGCGAACCCCGGCGACGGGCCGCGTTGCCAGGTCGCGTAGGGCGCGGCCTAAAACCGAGGTCACGCAACCTCAGGCGGCCATCGCCTAGGTCGCGCGAACCCAGGCAACGGCCGCCTGGTTGCCTGAGGTCGCATGACCCAGGCGACCCTGGCCTGAATCGCGCGACCTAGGTGACCGCCTGAGGTCATGCGAACCCAGGCAACGGTCACCGGCGTGTCGCCAGCACGCGCGACTCCTTGGCCGGCGGTCGTCAGCCTCCAATCGGCGGTGGCTTGGAGAAGATGAACAGTACCGACTTGCATTCCCAGGATGCAACTTGCCAATGCACCTCAAGAGCTTCATTGGGTTAAAGGCCTTTAGACTCCTTTGGAGATGCAATTGCATCTTGCCAAAGTCGCACAAAAATACGAACCAAACGCGTTTGCATTTGGCCAAGGGATTTTAGAGTGCAAATGAACATTCCAAATGCTAAACCAAACAGGGCCTAAGTAGGACTCTTTGCGGAAGCTCGTGAAGCCGGTGTGATCGGAAAAGAGGAAAGCGCTGAAGTTGCAGAGCTGAGTGTAGCCAGCAGCCTTCATCGAGAAGAATGAATCGGCATGGCCAAAGTTGAGGTAATCCGAAGGGAAGAAGTGGAGAAGAACGAATTTTTGCCCCATGGTGACGCTCGTGTGGGATGCGGTTGTGGATGGAGGGAGATGAACGGTTTGCGCTTGCAACGATAGAGGAATGAGTTTCATCGATTGGAAAGTAGGTCGAACCATCCTCGGAGTCCCCGATCCAAGTCCACTTGGACACGGAGGAGTTGCCGAGGGAGCCACAGTTGACGGCGATATCATTAACCAGCAAGTATGCGCCAACATTATCGCCGATGACTGAGAATCTGAGTGCTTCGAGCAGGACGGAGATGAAGAGGAATAATAAGAGTGGTGGTTTCATGTTCTTCATCTAACCGTTTAATGTCTAAGAGGATCGCAATTGAATCCATGAATAGAAGTTCACATGGATAGTAGACTCTCGAAGATGAACCTGTTTTAATCATAGGGATTTAGGAAAGAGCTAGGAAAGAGCGAGAGAAGGAAAGATTAGATAAGATGGGGAAAATTACCAATTTAGTCATAAATTAACGAATTCCGATATAGTCCTAGACTTTTTCAATTCGATTTTTTTTTATACTCCAACATATTCTTTTCAGGTAATTTTATCCGAAAATGTTGACATACTAGTTCAGTCATCTCTGACCATCTTTAGTAACATGATTGGTCATATGACTTGGACAAACCGAATTGAAATAACGTGATTTTAAATATTTTTGTGAATTTTCTGATTTGTTCTTTTCTTTCTTCTTTCGCACTTTTGCTCATCCTGAACCTCTCAGGGAAACATGGTAAATCATTGCAAGAAAGCTGATTTTTCTAAAGTCAAGCTGAAGTACTACTGTTAATCCCGAATCTCTTTGGGGAACATGGTAAATCATCGTAAGAAAGCTGTCGATGGAGTCAAATCAAATGCTTCCGTATCATATTTGCAAATTGAAACTCCCTTTGTCTATTATTTCTGATTCATTGATAATTAAATTAGAGAATGAATGAAGACACTAATATTCCGATGGAATGTTCCTCATCAAGCTCTCTTGGGTTGCTAATTCATTGGAGGCTTCCTAGCAACCTGATACTGCACATTCTGCATTGTCGCGGCATTTCCCTGCACCATTTGCTTTCTTAAAAGTCTGCCAAGAGTAGTACCTTGTCCAATCCCTCTCACTGAGCAATACTCCTTGCCCTTGTTGGATTGGATATGAGCCTATTCCATCCACAAACCATAGATCTATCGGAAGGAGACATGCTATGATATTATCTATGACGACTCGACCAGACGTGGGCCAAACCCCAAAATGAGTACTTGAGAAACCAGACAAGGTGACAAATTTTTTTGCAAAATGTGTTTGCAGTCGGCCTTCCGGTTGAAAAGCTCTATACATAGTGCTGAGGAGCACGTTGGAATAGTAGCTGGACAATCAGCGTACATGTGTTTCATGAATTTTCGTTGGCTCACGTGGCTCTTATGCAGCTAATATGGTGCCAAATAGGCTGAGAGCCGCGTGCGTGTGCAAGAGAGATGGCAACCACCGTGTTGTAGTCGACGAGAGGCCATCCATCACATCGCGTCTCTTGTTGTAGCTGCGATCACCTCACAGTGGTCATCCTCTCACATCTAGATGGGAACCTTCTTTCTCGGTGTAATTTCCATTGGTTGAATTAATAAAGCACATAGTTTGGAAAGCTTAATCCAAAGAAACGACTAGTGAACCGAGCACCTCCAAAAAATCATGCCACTGAAAACAGCTGATGTTATGGATTTGATGGATGTCACAGAATTGTGCACAGTGCCATGATCCTAGATATGAGTCTGAAACTTTCTAACTGGTGGAAAAGAAAGTAATGTCTCAAGATGCGACAACGATACAACACAGAAGCAAATTAGTTGTTGGACTATTGTAAGATATTCTTTGACAATTTTATTTCAATTTGTTCCTCAAATCGATGGCAACTTTTAGAAAGAAATTTTTTATTCATATCTGCAAATTGAAACTTCATAGTTCCATTGGCATTCGCTTTCTTGGACTCATTGGTGACTACATAAGAGGATGATCCGAGTCACCAATGGATCCGATGTGATGTTCCTCGTCAAACTCTCATGGCTTGCTGATGCATTGGAGGCACCATAACAACCTGATACTGCACATTCTGCATGTTTGCCGCATTCCCCTGCCAACCTTGGCAAGCAACAAGAGCAAGCACCAGCAATTTCTTGCCAAAAACAAAGATGAAAATGCATATTTTTCTTTGTTGGTGACGGTAATCAAACCATAACGACAGTATTGTAGTGCCATATTTGCAATAAGTTGGCTTATTAAGTGCTCGTTTGGAGCTCAAATGGCTATAGTCGACATCAGTTTTGCCTATGGAAGGGTCATGTCCTCTGTTCTTAAGCTCTCTGTATCCCTCAGAAAGAGCACAGCATTCGCAAAAGAAGTGAGTGATCCAGTCAGGAGCAGGAGACTCGATGAGGTTGAACTGTTCCGGAGCTTGGTTCGGCAAGTGCAGGACAACAAGCACGGGCAACCGATGAGAAACTGGATCCCACCGTACAGTAGCCCGCTCGTTCCACATGCTGCAAAGCAAACATCATTCTCAACCGCATTAGTTCAATGAGACCCTTTCTTCTCATATGCTGAAGTGCATAAAATATCTCATTCCGATTGCTCTCTCCCTCAGAATGTTGAAAGGACATTGAATTTTCCAATCTCCGTTATCTGCTACACTAGTAGAATCAAGGATTTAAAAGTCAGTAAAAGCATCCTTACTAACATGTGCTCCCTCGGTCAACAATCTCCGCTATCTGGTCGAATGTTACGCAGGGGAAGCAACAGGCCACAACCGCTGCAAACACGCAAGAAATACTTGGAGATTCTCCATGTGTTACTCGTCCATTTTAGTATAAACTTGCCCAGGAAAAGCAAAAGGCGACTGTACCAATTAAAGGGTCATCCATGCAGTCGAACAACCTCGTTGTCCAAGGAGATGGTGGAGCAGATGGTGGCAATTGAACCATTATCCCTTCAGGCATCGGAGGCACGTTATGCGGATGAAATGGCACTTGAGGATAGTCTAAACCAGCAGTATGAAGGGTTGAGCCGGAGCATTCATTGGCCCTGTAGTAAAGCCTGGGACAGGATGCAATGGCTGGAAACCGGCTGGAATCTGAGATCTCATGGGAATCGGTTGCCCTGAGTACAGAGTCGACTGAGCCCCAAAACTTTGGTTCGCTTGTGGAATTTGTCCAGGACCAGCCAGATGCTGTGGATTAGATTGCGGCATCGCATGAAGTGGCATCGTCTACTAATTTTGGGGCTGGAATTGTACCTGCATCAGATTAATCGGACTGGTTTGTACATTCTGCCGGAGCCGAAACTGTTGCTGAGTCGAAGGATCGCTCACCTCCTCCGGTTGCATTTGTTAGCGGACTGAACTGCAAGGAGCAAATAGTTCGGTCAAGGGGCGTCCCATCTTTTCTCAATCCTGATGATGCACGGCAAATTCCTTGGATGAGCCAAAGATCAACAAACTTTTCAAATGGTTTTCATACAACTAAGTGAAACCCATCTCCAGTCCTAAAGATTATGACATAAATGGACCTTTCTCCGCTTAGCGTGGCTGGCATAGCCAGAGTCTATTAAAATCTGTTTTCACACAAAAGGTGCCAAGCAGGACACTACAAAGGCTTCGTTAACTTCCGAGAAAATGAATGACAACCTGGCGCGTATATATTAAACTGTTCTTTGGTTGATTTTCGCATGATATCGGCCAAGCATAGTGGAAAGGGCATACCGACATTTCGGGTCTTTACAGCATGCCGTCTCAAAACCGGAAGAATAAAGTAGCTCTGAAGCTGGGGGCTTTCATAACAATCATTCAAATGGTGTATTCGTGCCGCCAATATGCACATACCGAAGGCTTTCATGTCCCTTCTATGGACAAGGAAGTCTCTTCTCGGTCACAGGAAGAGGAAGCATATGCTCTGTTCTGGCATTGATGTCTACGACGCTAGATTACATGCTCCATGTAGTTCAAACCTTTTTTTTGTGTTTGACGGCCGGATTTATGCATCGTGTGCCTGAATTGTAGTTCAAACTTTTTTTTTTTAGTTCAAACCTGTTTTTTGGTGATTTGTCAGTTAAGTAATCGATGTTGGGCCGACTTCTAGTTCGTGGCATAGTATCCTCTCAAAATAGCACAACGATTCAACCAGGCATGCCAAAAAGATGTTTCAACAGCTGACAGAACCAAGCTATGCTGGAATCGAATCAACAGCTTTGTTTGAGGATGATAATAACACAATGCAATCTAATCGATAGCAATGTGCTGAAATAAAAAGTATAATATCGGAATTTAATCAACAACATTGGATCGGGATATGAGGAACGCCAGAATTTAATTGATGATGGGAACCTAGTAACTACAACTAATAACACTAGAACATGCTAAAAATAACGTAGAGAAATAGCTTTTATTTCTTGTTTTCCCGAGGGGTCTTTGTTGGCTGACCTACAGTATTTATATACTTTCCAGTAACCGCTCTATGTCATATCCACGTTCCATTCTCTTCATGGGTAATGTGTTTACTTTTTTGTGTGACTGATCCAATCGTGTCTTGGTGCCCCCTTGTTGATCGATAACGGTCTCGTAACTAAGTCTTCAAATATCAACCGCTTCTCATTTCTTGGGACTTCGGGGATATCTTGAACTTCTTTTGCCACCTGCTTAATTTTAGTAACCACCAAGTAACCGCTGTCAAACCTCAACTCTTGAATTCATAGTGGAATCTATCTTTGCCATCGATTGTCGAATTTTCTTTATTTACGAGCTCATCGATCATACAGTAATATCCCCTTGGTAATCAAGTGTGATTTTGCCTAACTTTCCATACCTTTTACCCTCGTGACCAAAACGTGATGTTAGGGTTGATTTTGGATGTCAACAATCTTCAATGGCTTCTCGTTGCTTCCTCATGCTTCCGGCTTCTTGTTTTCATATTAGGTGTTGACTCCAACATTTTTTGTGAATGCCTAGATGTCCAGCTGAGATTCTTTAGCATAGCTTTTACTTTTCTTTCCGTTCTTCAACTTGTTATCATTGACAATAACAAATGACTGATATTATATGTGGCATTCCCCCATCCCATTTGCTTCTCAATGTAAGTATATTCTAAAGGCAGCAATGTAGATGGTTTCTCTATATCGGACCTTGTCTTGCTAAATTTTGTTTCATCCGTCTTTTCCTCGTGGAGCTCGATTTATTTTATTGCTCAACTTTGCGTAGATTCTTTATAACAATGTTTCTCATTAGTCCCATCCTTTTGCTTGCGGTTTCATACATAAGTTGCCCCATTACGATTTCTAGGAAATTTTGTCATCTATAGCTAGATAACTCTTCCTCGAGTGTTAGATGAGACAAGAAACACCTACTTAACTACAGTATCCAAAACTTGATTGCCCCTCTTTATCATATCATATCTGCGTTCTCTGCTAAAAAATGAAGCTAAGGACTTTCGTGGAAGTGGGAAGATCCCTCATCCAATGGACAATCCTTTCCGTCTAGTAAAATGGATCTTGAAAAATAGATTCTATCTTGGCTTAGGACGAAATGGGGATCTCATTTTTGCCTATCAAGCAAAACCATCCATTTTGGATGACTCTAAAAGGTTTTTCAACAAATGAAAAGGAATTTTCAGAAATTTATTTGGATTAAGAGTCAAATAGTTTATTAATAATATAACACAAATCTATTCACTTGACTGCATACTAAAGCCACTTATTTTAGACAAAATAATGGATTTTTCTTGACCAATATATGATTTTTGGAGCATAAGTCGGCAATCTTCCTAGAATGCCAAACCCATCGATCTAACATCGATCGAATTTGCATACATTCCGGAGGAACAGATTTCTTTTACAATGCGCCACTCATATGTGTAGGGGCATTTCGCAAGTTATAATTCTTGTCCCAAAGAAAAGAAAAAACCCTATTTCATCCTCTATTTTTTATAGCGAAACCTTGCCATAAGCAATTCAAGAAAAAACCAGGAATAGTTGAACTTGAATGTCCTTTACTCCACGAGCTTTGGGAGCACAAGCAATCAAATGTAAATTTTACACAAGTCCATTCAACACTTGACATGTGTCACATTTGGGCCCACATAGAACCCTTGCATCCTCTTTCTTCAATTGTATGGTTTTACTTTTTTCTTCTTCGTTTTCTTTTTGTTTTTTTCTTTTTCCCTTCTTCTTCCTCTCAAATTGCAGGGGATGATAGCAGACGCCCATCAACTCATAATCACTTTCAACTTAATCATGTGAATCTCCTTCCACCACCACCTCATCACCTTCTCAGTCCTCTTTCATCAAGCTCGACTAGTGAATTTAAGCCTCTACTTTTGGATCTAAGCTCGAGCAAGCCCTAGACTTGTGATATAGAGGTCAGATCGACATCGAATCAACCCTGATTCAAGGTCAACCAAGGTTGGCCTAGGCAATGATCGAGGCAAAGGCGAAGACATGGTTCATCAACATGGCAGAGGGCCTTACCTCTTAGCCAATGCAAACCCTGACATATAAGGCACAAGGGGAGTTGGACAGGAGGTGGTGGCACTGAAGGTCAGAAAGGAAGTGGGTGAAGATGGAGGCAGAGATGGAGGTGACGTGCCGGAGGCGGCAAGTCTAAGCTCGAAATGCGACAGGTGGAACCTTGTGAGCAAGAGAGTACTTGACAAAAAAAAAAAGGAGATTGAGCTATTCTTTTTCTTAGAAGAAGCAGAAGAGATAGGAGATAGAGTGTTGTATAATTGAAGAAAGAGAGGATGCAGGGGTCAAGTGGGCCCAAATGTGACACATGCCAATCGTTGAATGGATTTGTGTAAAATTGACATGTCATCACTTGGTGTGACATCTAGAGTTTTCGTAATTGTAATACTATAATATTGAGAAACTCGCATTATAATAATGACACTTATATTATGAAGCTAAGTATTATTTGCCTTAGTATTCGGACGAACACATGAAAACTTTTGACGACCTGTAAATTTCATGGGGCGCAACAGATAATTTCCCTAAACATAAGTCATTCTAAGTCCGACGTGTGAATTGAATTATGAGTGCTCTAATAGTAGAACGGTATTAATTAAATTATTGTCGTCTTAATAGTTTATGGGTGTTATAAATTGTGTAGACTTTACTTAATTATTAATAATAGTGGTTAACTTATGCTAATGAATGTTGGAAGAAGACGATTACGTTCCTCTTGTTATATTTACCTTACAAAATTTATTAATTAAAAATTATAAGTGCCACATGTCTTTATAAGAACTCTTGCATGGCCATGTGTTTCTTCTAAACAATATTTTTTTTAACACTAATTTTGACACCTAGAATAAGTGATGCTTACTTCAAATTGAGTCACTTCTTCTTACATTTCCCTCGGCCACGTGCAAGAACTTTGTCTTGCATTTATGCCACATCAAGTTGGTGATTAGCATGCATAGTTACACCTAACAATGAAAAACATCAAATTATCTTAGTTCATTTTGATAAAGCTCCTTTTATCTTGCCGTAGAGCCCCCTTTCACTTCTCTAAAATCCAAACAGAAACATGCATGTGCTATATTTCACTTTTCAATCCAAGAATTTAGAGAATAAAACTTCATATTTAAGAGCTACTAAGGTAGTGAAGGCAATTGATGGCTTGCGGTTTGTGTTCGTTCGAGGTAAGTAAAGTTTCTAGATATTAAGTTGGCCAAATGTCCTTAAAACTTAACTTGGTTAGTTGATTGAAATGGTGAAACTTTGATGTGTATGGATGGGTATGGTAGTTGTTAAATAACATTGATGACATCTTACATGTCCATTATGTTTCTTTCTACTTTGTTCTGAGAAGTCAGAATTTGGTTGTTCTGCCACATTTATCTTAATGACTTATTGCATATTCATTCTAGATAATTAGAATCCTGTCATTCTGCCATATTCCTCTTGATGACCCATTGCAGGTTCGTTTTGCTTCTTCCTGCTTTATTCTAGGTAGTCAAATTTTCGTCGTTCTGCCATATTTATCTTGATGACTCATTACATGTTTGTTCTGCTTTTTTCTACTTCATTCTGGGAAGTCAGAATTTGGTCATTCTGCCATATTTATCTTGATAACCCATTGCACATTCATTCTTCTTCATTTTGTTTCATTTTGCATAGTTAGAAGCGGTTCGTTCTGTCATATTTGTCTTGATAATCTATTGCATATTCGCTTTACTTTGTTCTGCTAGAATTTTATTAGTCAAAATATGTTTATTATTTTTGTGACTCGGGAACCACCGTACAGCCGGCAGCCGGCGGCGTAAACCCGAGGTGGATTGAGCCACCACCATAGACCCAGCCGCGAGTGAGTCGCGCGAATGCGACGCCTTTGGGATTCGAATTTCCTATGACAGAATCTGTCCATTTGTAAATCTGTCTTTTGTGAATCTACTCATTTGGTCGAATATGTTCACTTGTTGAATCTACCAACTTGTAAATCTGTTTTTTCATAAATCTGTGTATTGGTTCAGATAAACTTTACTAAGTATAAATCTATTCATTGTTGAATCTGTCAACTTATGAATATGTTCGTTGATAAATCTGTTTATTGGTTTAGACAGATTTTATTGAGTATAAATCTGCCAACTTGTGAATCTGTTTATTAATAAATTTATCCATTGGTTTAGACAGACTTTACTAAATATGAATATATTCCTTGTTGAATTTGTTCATTTGTAAATCTATTCATTATTGGATCTGTTCTTTTGTTCTAGAAGCTTCTATTAAGCCAGAATTTTTCCTTTTGATTGTTCAGACTTTACGACCAGAATGTACTTGTTATTCTAACTCAGAATGTACCAATTTACATGTTCAAACTTTACTTCTAGAATATATTTATTCGTTCGGATCCTATTCAATGTCCAGACTCAAAATGTACTCATTTGGATCTCTGGACTTTAACAACTAAAGTATGACTTTATGGTTAATGTATTAAATTGAGTTGAGATATGTGTGATATGCTTGTAAGTATACATATATTATGGCTTTAAATGATATTAATGTGATTCAGTCACCCATATAGTAGTGCGTAACGATGCCCCATGGTGGTAGTTTGCGAGATGTCCTAGTGGTTGGGATGCTTCGGAGAATGTTTTTGGGATGTCTTGGGAGTTGAGACGCCCCTATGGTGGGGATACCTTGTGGTAAAAGTTTTCAGGATGCCTCGAAATTGAGATGCCCCAATGGTTGGGATGCCCAGGAAAGTTTGAGATGAAATATTAATGAATAAAATGCATTATCATGTGTATAACCAAACATTATTTATATTATTTGTTTGTTTGTGTGAAACATGATGTGTACATGCATGAATCTGGATGGATGTATTATTGATTAACAATTTCTATGATAAATGAAAATGGGAAACGTAGAGTCCACTTATGTTTTTATCACACTTATCGGATGATTATGCATTCACTTTGTGTATACCGGATTAAGTGGTAAGAGAATTATTTTAACTTAAACTAGAGATTTCATTTATTGGGTTTCGGCTCATTCCTTTTATTTTTCAAACATGTAGAATGGACACCCTTCAACATTTGCACTATAGAGTCCTTATCAGTTATGAAGGTCTTTATGAAATATGCTTAAACCAGAATCTAGAATAATATATATCAAGTATAGTTCTATTGTGTGGGTTGATGTATGAGGTTTCATAGAGTGGGTTCCTTTTCAATTCGTTTCCTAGTACCAGGACCTTGAAGGTGAGTTAGTCGATCTGTTGAGAGGCTTCAATCTTGATGATGGAGACGCAACAAACGGAGAAGTTTTTAACCCGTGATTTTAGTCTGGATATTTATACAAATAGATTTTTCGAAATATAGTATAGTATAAAGATAGGTCTTCCCACCCCTACCAAGACTTTTGTTTTTTGCTTGTAAAGTAATAAAATTGTGAACTCAAATGTGGTATAAATAAAAGAGGCATAAATATGTTGATTATACTTGTAAGGCCTTTCATTGTTAAAAGAAATATTAATAAATATTTGATTACGCTTTGGCATGCTAAAGAAGAATAATAATATAAAAAACACGTATCGGTTGACCTTGTGAGCGTTACACTTAAGCACCTAATATTTTCTCATGGCAACTTCTCTACGTCGTAACTAGTCATACTCTCATCACAAACATCATTGCTTCTGGCTCTGGTCGACGTCGCAGTTTCCCTACTGCTCTTCCAACCACCACTATCGCTATCACTAGTGTTGATCGCCTCATCGCTGCCGCTGCCTCTGATCGAAGCTGCGTCATGGTCGCTGTCATCGCTATCATGCACTGACACACCCGCATGATCCTTCACTTCCAGCTCTGTGCTCACCTGTAGCTGCAGTGCGAAATTGAGGCCCCACACAACGTCGTTCATGGATGGCCGCTTGGCCCCCTTGTCCTGCAAGCAGCTCATGGCGATCTCGCAGAACTTGTTGAGGCACTCGGGGGTGATAGACCCCTTCAGGTGCGGGTCCACGATCTCCTCGACGGCCCCGCTCTTGCAGCAACTCTGCGCCCACTCAGCCAGGCTGATCTGCTCCATTGGGGCCATCCGGCTCACAGCAGGCCTTGCACACAGCACCTCGAACAGCACCACGCCAAAGGAATAGACGTCGGACTTGTCAGTCAGCCGCTGGTGCCTGTAGTACTCCGGGTCCAGGTACCCGAAGGTGCCCTTCACGGCCGTGCTAACGTGCGTCTTAGACTCACTCGTGGGTCCGACCTTCGAGAGCCCAAAGTCGGACACCTTGGCAACCCACTTCTCGTTGAGCAGGATGTTGGTCGTCTTCACGTCGCGATGTATGATGGTGTGCTTGGCACCGCTGTGGAGGTAGTGGAGTCCCCACGCGGCGCCTATGCAGATCTCGAGCCGCTGCTTCCAGGGGAGTGGGGGATTATCGGTGTTGTAGAGATGGTCGCTGAGGGTCCCGCGTGCCATGTAGTCGTACACGAGGATCATCTCTCCCGCGTCCTTGCAGAACCCAATCAGGGAGACCAGGTGGAGGTGCCGGAGCTGCGAGAGCATCTCGATCTCGGTCCTGAACTCATGGAGGCCCTGCTGCGATCCCTGGTTCAGCCGCTTGATCGCCACTGGAGTGGCCCCGCCATCGACGTAGCCCTTGTACACGTTGCCGAACCCGCCCACGCCGATAATAAACACCTTGTCGAAGTTGTTCGTGGCCGCTCTGATCTCCGCCAGCGAGAAGTGGCGGCACAGATCCGACGGCAGGGACGACCCCTGGCTCTTCGTTGACTTGGTCGTCGCGTGGGAGACCGGGCCCCACCATGAGGTGCCGTCGCTCGAGGTCGAATCCTTCGCTCTGTTTCTTCGCCGGTAAAGAAAGAAAGCCAGGAGAGAGAGCAAGGTGAAGCCCGAAGTTCCACCAGCAACGATGGCAATTTTTGCTGCTTTGCTGGGGCTCGACGATGCTTTGCTTGCCGGTGGAGTTGGATCCGGGTTCGGCTCTGCGAGATTCCTGCCTGGATTGCTGATCTTGAAAATCTCGAGGCCATTCAAGATGGCATCAGAGTAAAGAGTGGAACCATCTGGAAGTGCGCCCAACGCGACGGAGAGGTTGGTTCTCTTCTTTCCGCCGTCATACAGGGCTACTGCAAAATCTCTATAGACGGGCACGCCCTTCCCGCTCCAACTAATGACATCCGCACGACCCTCGACCAGTTGTGAATCCATAAAAATCTCAAAAACCCTATCATAGGGCTTATTTATCTCTCTCTGGAATTCACAGAAGTGTAACCGGACCAAGTAGAAGAAGTTCGTATCCACCTCGACGGACCACGTGAGGTTGTAGCTCAGATTGATTCTTTTGTCCGTTCCCATAGCCCTTGCAGTTCTGTATAAGCTATCTGGAGCCGTATAATTTGGCACTTGCTCACTGTAAGCGAGATGGATAGTTGTGTTAACCGGCAAAACTCCGATGACCGAGGAAGTCACGTACTCGTCATCTGCTTCCCAGGTCCTGTACATTCCCGTATCATCAGCTGGATCGACAAACGCTCCTCCCACGTTCAAGCGCTTCACCGCTTCCACTCCCACGTTCAAGCGCTTCACCGCTTCCAGAGCATCAGTGGTACCCAAGGTGTATCGCATCGTCTGACCTGCCAACTTGGTTCCTCGTTTGAGTTGATGGCGGTGTTGTGGTAGAGATCTTCGGGCATCGAAACGACTTCGATTCCATTCACGAAAGCATACGCGTCTGAATTACCAGGAGTCGGGGCGAATTTTATTTTCAATATCCGGTCGGCTTCGACAGTTAAGCAGAACTCTTTGTGGAAGGTCGGGGAGCTGGTATAATCGGAAAACAGCGAAGCGTTGAAGTTGCGGAGCAGGTTGTAGCCAGCGGCCTCGACCGAGAAGAGGGAATCAACACGGCGGAAGTTGAGGTAATCCGAAGGGAAGAAGTGCAGGCGAACGAATTTGCGCCCTGCGGTGACGTGGAAGGTGTAGGTGAACTCGGAGCGGGAGATGCGAGCCGTGTAGTATGGGACCTGACGGGAGACGGTGGGAGATGAACTGTTTGCCCTTGCAATGATAGAGGAGGGATTTTTCTCAATTGGTGTGTAGTCTGAACGGTCGGCGGCGTCTCCGATCCAATTCCGTACGCCCATAGTGGAGCTGGTGGAGGAGCCGCAGTCGACGGTGATATCATCGGTCGGCTGGTAAGCGCCAGCGTTGTCACCGGTGACTGAGACGGGGAGTGCTTCGAGCGAGATGAAGATGAAGATGAATAATAGAAGTGGGGGTTTCATGTTCGTCCTCTCGCTGCTTGACGACAGAGGGCCGCAGATGAATCGATGAAAAGAGGTTCACAAGGAGAGCGGGGTCTCGGAGATGAACCAGTTTTGACTAATAGGGAATTAGGAAGAAGAGCGGAAGAGAAGTCCGGCACTAGTGACGAGATTAGGGGAAGACCAAAGTCGTCGCTAAGATATCTGCAAGGGAATAGAGCCCTCGCCTATCACAAGAAAATCAACGGACCGGATTTGTGCCCTTCCGGTGCGCTTTCCGGGAAAGTTCAATTGCCTTAGGAAGGTGAGGTCAGGTCGGCGGTACGACTGCCGCGTCCCATGCAATAATGCTCTCCCTCAAGGGACCACCAACAAACCGTGTTTTCCATATCGCGTCCTTCCTTTTTCAACTTTTGTCCTTTCAAGGAGGAAAATTATTTATGTAACAGAAATATAATCAAACGCTTTATTGATGTATCGTATACTGGATAAATCCATTGATGCTTAGGCAGAGACTCCTAAGATTTTAATCTTATACCGTACCCCATAAATGTCAGCCATTAGATTAAGATGGAAGGATCTTAACTGTCGAAAGTTAGATGTATGATACTAGAAAATGCACGTTCGACGTACTAAAATGAAATTTACGATACTTTAAGCACTAGCAAATGAGAATATTGACATCATGGCACAGTAAAAATCAAATTTAATAAAATTTTATGAGGTTATATTGTTAGTTACATTGATTGTTGCAAACCTTTATAAGCCATCATAGTTTGAAAGGATTTAAAATTCACAAAGTTAAGTTTTTGGTTACAATGGAATGTTGAAATTTTTTAAAATCATTGTAATTAAATAAGTTTAAAATTTGCAACATTTTGTTCATGGTTACTTTCGCAAAGCGTTATAGTTGAAAAAAAAAAATACAAGATTACAACATTTTATCCTTATTTAGGGCAAACAAACATAACCCTTTGTAGATAGTTGTATTTGAAAAAACATCCCAATCTTGGACGTTTTGCTCTTGTCATGACTTCATTACTCTCTGTAACGAAATTCTCAATTTATGACAATTTCTTCTTTTCCATGACAAACGGTCATAAAAGTTGGTAAATTTAAGATGTTTTGCACTTAGTGACGTCGCAAAATCGTAACACTTTGGAACCAACTTCGATTCCATTCACGAAAGCGTACCAACGTCTGGGTTATCAGGAGTGGGAGCAAACGTGACGTTCAATATCTGGTCAGCTACGATGGTTAAGCAGGACTCTTTGCAGAAGCTCGTGAAGCCGGTGTGATCGGAAAAGAGGAGAGTGCTGAAGTTGCGGAGCTGAGTGTAGCCAGCAGCCTTGACCGAGAAGGATGAATTGGCATGACCAAAGTTGAGGTAATCCGAAGGGAAGAAGTGAAGGCGAACGAATTTAGGCCCCATGGTGACGCGGAAGGTGTAGACGAATCCGGAGCGGGAGAGACGAGCAGTGTCGTGTGGATGCGGGTGTGGACAGAGGGAGATGAACGGTTTGCACTTGCAACGATAGAGGAATGAGTTTTATCCATTGGAAAGTAGGTCGAACCATCCTCGGAGTCCCCGATCCAAGTCCGCTTGGACACGGAGGAGTTGCCGAGAGAGCCGCAGTTGACGGCGATATCATTAACCGACAAGTATGCACCAACATTGTCGCTGGTGACTAAGACCGTGAGTGCTTCGAGCAGGACGGAGATGAAGAGGAATAATAAGACAAGTGGTGGTTTCATGTTCTTCATCTTACCGTTTAATGTCTGAGAGGATCGCAATTGAATCCATGAATAGAAGTTCACATGGATAGTAGACTCTCGAAGATGAACATGTTTTAATCATTGGGATTTAGGAAAGAGCTAGGAAAAAGCGAGAGAAGGAAAGATTAGATAAGATAAGATGGGGAAAATTACCAATTTAGTCCTAAATTAACGAATTCCGATATAATCTTAGACTTTTTCAATTCAATTTTTGTTATACTCCAATATATTCTTTTCGGCTAATTTTATCCAAAAATGTTGACATACCAGTCCAGTCATCTCTGACCATCTTAAGTAACACGACTGGCCATATGACTTGGACAAACCGAATTGAAATAACGTGGTTTTAACTATTTTTGTGAATTTTCTGATTTGTTCTGTTCTTTCTTCTTTCACACTTTTGCTCATCCTGAATCTCTCAGGGAAACATGGTAAATCGTTGCAAGAAAGCTGATTTTTCTAAAGTCAAGCTGAAGTACTACTGTTGATCCCGAATCTCTTTGGGAAACATGGTAAATCATCGTAAGAAAGCTGATTTGTCTAGAGTTAAAGCTGAGCTGGTGGCGTGACTGCCGGTGCTCCTTCATGGATTACGGAAAAGCATTCTAGTTCGGTAGATCTAACGGCAGTGCTAACAAGCGCGTCTCAATAATCAACCCGATAATGCTGAAATTTCCGGTGAATAGTGCCGAAGCTGGCCACAAGCGAACCAGTCTCATAAATTCCCAGTGATCCTAGCCAAGCCCATTTTGCTGCGGCTGGCGCCAATCTGCATGGAGGTGCAAGAAACCAAGGCAAATGGTGAAGATTCATCAGAATTGAACGAATTCCCACCCGATTTCGCCACGATTTGGCGTATTAAGGGAGTTGCTCTTTGTAACAATTCAAGCAGTGGTTGTGGCGCGGGATAAAGGGAGGCCTCAAGTGAAAATTGAAGCAGCGGCAGAGGCACAATGAAAGGAAACTTCTATACTTCACACAATTAAGATCTAAAATACCGATGTCAACTTATAACATTTGTCACACACCCGACTCCAACAAGTATAAGGGATGACACGGTTGTCATTTCATCCAAATAATGTAGCTTCAAATGTAACTATAACTCAACTTGATATTGGAATATATACATCCATATATTTTTTGATAGTTTCCATAATATAAATATATATCTCCAACTAACAAATAAACTCATGAGTTCAATGCAGACATAAACAACTCATATAAAAAAATCCCACTATCAAAATATCCTCCTGAAAATGTAAACACTCTTGTCCTATTTACGGCTAACTAAAGAACCTAAAAATAGAAGTAAGATAAATGGAATAAGCAACTATAGGCCAATGAGTAGTACAAATCTCTTCTAAACAAATCGGGCATCCACTATGAATGTTTAGGACACAAAAAGGTAGCTCATTTACACTAAATCCAACATATAACAAATTTACAAGATGAAAATGAACTATATTACTTCAACATAACTATATTTGTAACAGAGAATACCAATTTCATCAATAATATCAAAATAAGTATTGATGGTTCAGTCCACTAATCAATCTCATCAAATCATACATCAATGGTCCATCACGCTCAATGCCTTGTGATAAATGCGACTAAGATTCTCTCCTTGGCTAGGTCTCTACTTATATTGCTAGTAGCCAACTCACAAAGATATCCTAAAACTAGTATACATGCTTACAAACCCCTCAGGTGGGCCCCTACAATGAGCATCAACACAAATTCATAACATAAACCTCCAAAATCCAAAAAACCTATCCAACCTCTATATCATAAACCAAAATAAATAATCTTTCACAACTCAATTCATCAATCAAAATCCCTTTTTGTAAAGTATTTCTCTAATCTTTTTAAAATTTATCTTATAAGTATATTTACGAAATAATACACATGACCTTTCAAGAAAAGTTTATCAGACCATCTTACAATAACTAAAAAATAATAAACACTTGATCTAGTTTTATGCAACAAATATGTTCTTCTTAGTTCAATGCATACACACACACACACACACACACACAAACACACATATATAATATCAAATTACTATTACTTTAAGACATGGATTTTATAAAACTATAAAAGAGATCAGCACCACTTAGTTAGGAATGCTCAAAGCCAAATAATGTAGCTATTTGAGTCAACAATTTAGTAATTCTATCAATTAAATGAGAATTGATGTCAAGACAACGCAAAACACTACTTTAACTAATGACTCTAAACTATGCTTGTTCATCGACCAATCGACCTTTACACAACAATGAAAGGCTTGTTGTAGTAGTCATTCAAAACTGTCCGTTATGCCTAGCTTGCGTGTCATAATTTTTTTGCACCACAACTCTCTTCATGGAACCATGATTCTAGCAAATCTTCTGTCAAGCGAAAGACCTTTCGAGATAATTATATTCCCTAAGCTTTGCCAACTCTAAAGATAGCTAAAGATGGGCCATAATCATTAGTAAACTAGGAAATTTGCTAATGTTACAGCTCGCGCGCATAATTTCGAAAATTCATTTCGGGCAAACTATAAGCTTCAATCGAGTTATGTAAAATCCTATAGTTTTACAATACCCTAAACTATTAATGTCCCATAATTTCTCAATTTAACAAATCATAGATTTTACCTACCGGCTTAAAGTTCACAAAGATCCAAAATTATGGTTCTATTTCGAAAATTTCTTTAATTAGATTAATCGGGCCTTTCGAGATAAAGTTAATATGATTTGACGAGGCACTGTGGCATGTACTCTTCTTTCTTTTCCTTTCCTTTCCTACTTTTTAACCTTTGTTTCTCTCCTTTTCTCTTTTTTCTTCCTTTATTTGCCCTTTTGAACGGACACTCCTTTTCTTTAATGGGGGAGCCCACCTTTTTTTTTTTTTTGCTTTACTAGTCAATATTGACTAAGTCAAAAGCCAGCCATTACAACATCAATGACTGTTTATTACTAGTATTGACAAATCAATCATCTATCTTTACTGAAAACGAAGATGAAGAATAGAAAAAACTCCACCAGCTCTTGTAAATGCTGTAGCCATGGGATGGGGGCATTGGATTAGCACCCAAAGAAGAACATAAACGGTAGGATGGAAAAGGAAAGAAAGAAAAAAGAAAGTAAATAAGAAAATTTCTAAAGTTACTCAAAATGAAGTCCTTTTGAATAAATTTGTCCATGTCAACTCTTTGGCCGTGGCACGTAGGACAGATAATGATAATTGGCTTGCCACGTTGGCATTTTCAGGTAAAAGTTGGTTAGAAAAATTATACTAAAATTTCATGAAAATGTTTGAGATTATTTTGGTAAAATTGAAAATTTTAGAATTTCATTGAAATCTATACAACAAATATAGAATTGAATTGATAATTTTTTTTTGAATTTAGTGAAAGACCAAAGTCGTGGCTAAAATATACGCAATTAGTAGAGCCCTTTACCTATCATAAAAAAGCAGCCAATGGGACTCGTACTCTTTTGGTGTGCTTTTCATGGAAAGTTTCATTGTGTAGAAAGGCCAGGTCAATAGTAAGACCGCCGGGGACACTTTTGGTGTGTTTTTCATGGAAAGTTTAATTGCGTGGAAAAATCAGGTCGGTAGAAAGTTTCATTGCGTTGAAAGGCCAGGTCAGCAGTAAGGCTGCCGGGGACTCTTTTAGTGTGTTTTTCATGGAAAGTTTCATTGCGTGGAAAGGTTAGGTCAGTAGTGAGACCGTCGGGTCCATGCAAATAAGGTCCTACATGGCAACTTGCTAATTTTTTTGTTCTTTTGTTCTTTTGTTAACAAAAAAAAAAAAATAGAAATCCATTTGATAACATTAACTAATTTTTTTATTCTCTAGAATAGAAAGTAGCCCGAGAATGGATTTGGAACAGAAATAATAAATAAGAAAAAGTAATTTATTGTTGAGAAAAATTTTAGAAATAAGTCATTTTATTTTTATATATTTCTTCTTTCTTGTCCTTTGCTGCCAGCCGGTGGCAGCCGGTGAAGAGAGAAAAAAGAAATCTAAAAAAAAAATTAGAAAATTAAAAGAAATTTTACGTTATAAAAAAAAAAATTTGTGAGTTGTACCAATCGGATTTGCATGTTAGCAGTCTCTTAGGATACAATAAATATCCATGGAAATCTCCCCATATGGCCTCCCATCGATATGTTATTAATTAACTTCGAAATCAGCAACTAATATGGTGAGTCGATAATTTGAAGGGAAGAATCGGTGACTCCCTAATAGGTAACCTGGTTGATAGTCTCCTAATCGATATCGATAGCATCATTCTTGACCCATTGAAGCACATTATGAACAAATTCTGCTTTGACTTGAATGAAAATCAAAGGTGCTGATTTGTCGATGGAGTTAAGTCAAATACTTCCGCATCATATTAGCAAATTGAAACTCCCTAGGTCTATTATTTCTGATTCATTGGTAATTAAATTAGACAGTGAATGAAGACACCGATAGTCCGATGGAATGTTCCTCATCAAGCTCTCTTGGGTTGCTAATTCATTGGAGGCTTCATAGCAACCTGATACTGCACATTCTGCATTGTCGCAGCATTTCCCTGCACCATTTGCTATCTTAAAAGTCTGCCAAGAGCAGTACCTTGTCCAATCCCTCTTACTTGAGCAATACTCCTTGCCCTCGTTGGATTGGGTATGAGCCTATTCTATCCACAAATCGTAGATCTATCGGAAGGAGACATGCTATGATACTATCTATGACGACTCAACCTATTCCAGACATGGGCCAAACCCCAAAATGAGTACTTGAGAAGCCAGACAAGGTGACAATTTTTTTTGTAAAATGTGTTTGCAGTCGGTCTTCCGGTTGAAAAGCTCTATACATAGAGCTGAGGAGCACGTTGGAATAGTAGCTGGACAATCAGCGTACATGTGTTACATTAATTTTCATTGGTTCACGTGGCTCTTATGCAGTTAATATGGTGCCAAATAGGCTGAGAGTCGCGTGCGTGTGCAAGAGAGAGATGGCGACCACCGTGTTGCAGTCGACGAGAGGCCATCCATCTCGCATCACGTATCTCTTGTGGTAGCTGCGATCACCTCACAGTGGTCATCCTCTCACATCTAGATGGGAGCCTTCTTTCTCGGTGTAATTTCCATTGGTTGAAATAAGAAAGCACATAGTTTGAAAAGCTTAATCCGAAGAAACGACTAGTGAACCGAGCACCTCCAAAAAATCATGCCACTGAAAACAGCTGATGTTATGGATTTGATGGATGTCACAGAATTGTGCACAGTGCCATGATCCTAGATATGAGTCTCAAACTGTCTAACTGGTGGAAAAGAAAGTAATGTTTCAAGATGCAACAACGATCCAGCACAGAAGCAAGTCAGTTGTTGGACTATTGTAACATATTCTTCGACAATTTTATTTCAATTTGTTCCTCAAATCGATGGAAACTTTTAGAAAGAAATTTGTTATTCATATCTGCAAATTGAAACTTCATAGTTCCATCGGCATTCGCTTTCTTGGACTCATTGGTGACTACACAAGAGGATGATCTGAGTCACTGATGGATCCGATGCGATGTTCCTCGTCAAGCTCTCATGGCTTGCTGATGCATTGGAGGCACCATAACAACCTGATACTGCATATTCTGCATGTTTGCCGCATTCCCCTGCCAACCTTGGCAAGCAACAAGAGCAAGCATCAGCAATTTCTTGCCAAAAACAAAGATGAAAATGCAGATTTTTCTTTGTTGGTGACGGTAATCAAACCATAACGACAGTATTGTAGTGCCATATTTGCAATAAGTTGGCTTATTAAGTGCTCGTTTGGAGCTCAAATGGCTATAGTCGACATCAGTTTTGCCTATGGAAGGGTCAAGTCCTCTGTTCTTAAGCTCTCTGTATCCCTCAGAAAGAGCACAGCATTCGCAAAAGAAGTGAGTGATCCAGTCAGGAGCAGGAGACTCGATGAGGTTGAATCGGTTCCGGAGCTTGGTTCAGCAAGTGCAGGACAACAAGCACAGGCAACCGATGAGAAACTGGATCCCACCGTACAGTAGCCCGCTCGTTCCACATGCTGCAAAGCAAACATCATTCTCAACCGCATTAGTTCAATGAGACCCTTTCTTCTCATATGCTGAAGTGCATAAAATATCTCATTGCGATTGCTCTCTCCCTCAGAATGTCAAAAGGACATTGAATTATCCAATCTCCGTTATCTGCTACTCTAGTAGAATCAAGGATTTAAAAGTCAATAAAAGCATCCTTACTAACACGTGCTCCCTCGGTCAACAATCAACGCTATCTGGCCGAATGTTACGCAGGGGAAGCAACGGGCCACAACCGCTGCAAACACGCAAGAAATACTTGGAGATTCTCCATGTGTTACTCATCCATTTTGGTATAAACTTGCCCAGGAAAAGCAAAAGGCCGTAAGAGTTTTCCTAATTGTGGACTACATTAATTGATATTGTAATTTACCGTTTAACGTTTATCGTTTTACGGGGTTTGGTCTAAGGTGAGATAGAAGGTTTCTTAATTAGTACTAATATTTTTGCATTTAGTGTGGGGTAAAGTTGGCTTTGGCCCAGTAATGAGAGAGGCGGTTAAAGCTCTATAAATAGTCTTCAAGTCTCTCTCCTCTAACCCTAATTCCCAGATGTATCCTCACCTAAGGAGTGTTTACCTAACACTAAACGTGAGGGGGATTGCCTCATTGAGCCAGTGATACGGAGGGCAATAGAGGAGAAGAATTTGCGCGTGGAACATTGTGTTTCCGCTTCCGCTTTAAGTATAATGGATCCTAAAACAGGTGCGTAAATCTTTCTGATCTATTATGCATATTCTTGTTCTAGTTATGGATATCTTGGGATTATGTAATTTGCATCCAACAAAGGCGACTGTACCAATTAAAGGGTCATCCACGCAGTCAAACAACCTGGTTGTCCAAGGAGATGGTGGAGCAGATGGTGGCAATTGAACCATTATCCCTTAAGGCATCGGAGGCACGATATGCGGATGAAATGGCACTTGAGGATAGTCTAAACCAGCAGTATGAAGGGTTGAGCCGGAGCATTCATTGGCCCTGTAGTAAAGCCTGGGACAGGATGCAATGGCTGGAAACCAGCTGGAATCTGAGAGCTCATGGGAATCGGTTGCCCTGAGTACAGAGTCAACTGAGCCCCAAAACTTTGGTTCGCTTGTGGAATTTGTCCAGGACCAGCCAGATGCTGTGGATTAGATTGCGGCATCGCATGAAGTGGCATCGTCTACTAATTTTGGGGCTGGAATTGTACCTGCATCAGATTAATCAGACTGGTTTGTACATTCTGCTGGAGCCGAAACTGTTGCTGAGTCGAAGGATTGCTCACCTCCTCCGGTTGCATTTGTTAGTGGACTGAACTGCAAGGAGCAAATAGTTCAGTCAAGGGACGTCCCATCTTTTCTCAATCCTGATGATGCATGGCAAATTCCTCGGAGGAGCCAAAGATCAACGAACTTTTCAAATGGTTTTCATACAACTAAGTGAAACCCATCTCCAGTCCTAAAGATTTTGACATAAATGGACCTTTCTCCGCTTAGCGTGGCTGGCATAGCCAGAGTCTATTAAAATCTGTTTTCACACGAAAGGTGCCAAGCAGGACACTACAAAGGCTTCGTTAACTTCCGAGAAAATGAATGACAACCTGGTGCGTATTTATTAAACTGTTCTTTGGTTGATTTTTTGCATGATATCGGCCAAGCATAGTGGAAAGGGCATACCGACATTTCGGGTCTTTATAGCATGCCGTCTCAAAACCGGAAGAATAAAGTAGCTCTGAAGCTGGGGGTTTTCATAACAATCATTCAAATGGTGTATTCGTGCCGCCAATATGCACATACCGAAGGCTTTCATGTCCCGTCTATGGACAAGGAAGTCTCTTCTCGGTCACAGAAAGAGGAAGCATATGCTCTGTTCTGGCATTGATGTCTACGACACTAGATTACATGCTCCATGTAGTTCAAACCTTTTTTTTTTTTTTGTGTTTGACGGCCGGATTTATGCATTGTGTGCCTGAATTGTAGTTCAAACCTTCTTTTTTTTTTTGTGTTTGACAGCCGGATTTATGCATCGTGTGCCTGAGTTTTCAAAGAGAACATGCTCAAGATGTTACTCATTACCAGTTTTCTCAGTTACACAAGATGGAAGGGAATTTTGGCTGTGGCATTGCCAGGAACAGAAAAGCTTGTTCAGAACAGCAGTAAATCACACTGGGGAGGGCATAACACCCTGTATCGTGCTAAACAAATGTCCGGATTAGGAATGACCGGCGCACCGGCATGGTCCCAGCAAGGCCTACACGGCCTTTGCCGGGCGGGGCCGAGCCGTTAGCAAAAAGGGACTTGATTGTTTCCTCTATATTAGATTTAATAAAATAATAGAAAATAGAAACCAGACCCGGACATAATTTGCCTCGGCCCAACACGGACCGGGCACGGCGATAGGCAATTCATAGTAGAAATGTTGGGTAAAGTGCATAGTATGGTCTTTAAGTTTCAGCATTTATGCGATTTGATCCTCTAATTTTTATTTCGTTAAATCAAGTCCTCTAACTTTCTACATTTGTGCAATATGGGTCCTTCAAGTTCTATTTTGTACAATCAAACCTTTAACTTTTTGAATTTGTACAATCAAATCCTTCGGTCAACCACTTTGACTAAACCATCAAATTAATCAATGACGTGACATTGTTTATGCGACAAAAATAACAGGTGACGCTAATCTGCTTCCAAATGAGCAGAAAGCAAATAGGAAAAACAAGAGAAAAGGAAATCGTAATGTGAAAGCATTACTTACAACAAGTAAACAATACACTTGATTGCACAAATCAAAAAAGTTAAGAGGACTTAATTGCACAACATTAAAAATAGAAGATCAAATCGCACAAATGCCTAAACTTAGAGAGCTAAATCTGTAATTAATCCTCCAAATGTTTAGACTCATTTTGCAGATCCCATCGAAGTCATTACAGTCCAATTTCTTTCAAAAATTCTCACCTTTGATGAATATTACTGTTTGAAAACTGCAAGTCTGCCTAAGAATCAGCTGCAGAATCGTCTTCATTAGCTTGTAAGAGGACGCTTAATGCCCTGATATACCAAAGTTTGGAATTTGCAAAGGTTTTCAGTTTCCGAATAGCCTCGAGATGGATTCATAAAGAGATGAAAGCTCAAACTCTGCACTAAGTTAAAGCTCTTTGTTTGACATTGAATCTAAGACAGTGAAGGATTTGTACCTTCTACCGAATATTAACACAATCATGCAGATTTATCAATGATTATTTAGCCAAAAATCGGTACATAGCCCTACGCAGTACATCACTCAGTGAATGGTAGATCCTGTTCTGTGCAGCAGCAACTCAGCCTCAAAGGTAATACAAGCGAAGCAGGGAAGAACAAAAGAAAACACAAGTCCTCATGATACAAAGTACGATCAAGGGCAATAATTATTTTCAGGTTTCACTTGATTAAAGAGTGTGGCTAAAACTGGTTTGGGCACACTCTCTCAGTTCCATAGGTCAGGTAAGCTGCAACAGGATGCTCTAATGCGCCAAAATCTGGACAACATGTGCCTGTGAAAAATCTTCCAATGGAAACCCCAAAGTTCATCTGAAGATGGCATGAGTATACAACTGCTTGATTCCCATATACACGAGCAGACCGAAGGCGAGATCTGTGTGTCACTTAAGGCTTGGCTGGGCCTTTCCCTTCTTGGTTTAGTGCATACTCTCTTTTCATCTCTTCCAAGACAGCATCATTTGTGCTGCCAAAGAACCCACAGAGAAGTGTCAGATATTGGGGGAATCTCCATTTTTAACATTAACATGTATTCCTGCACAGATTAAGCCATTAAAGATGTTTCCTTGAAATTCAGCGGACAGCAACTGCTAGAAGAATTCTCTCTGTGGCAGTCTTGTGTCCTCATCTAATATTGAAAAGCCCTGAAATGAAACTTCTCAATCTTATCTTCCAGCTCTAAGTTCATTTCATGCTGTTACTTTTGTACTATTGTCAATGGACTCAACATCAAGTTCTCCTGACTTCTCAGCACTTCAAGGAAAATAAGCAATGTCACTCCAATTGACTCAGCTTCATTAAACTCTACCTTGACCTGATGATGTAGATCTCATGTAATGTTCCAAAGTAAGTTTCACTATCTAGAATAGTAAATCAAACCTTGGAAATTTATCTTGCATTGATGTATATGAGCATATTTCTAATTGACATCCCACATTGCATTAGGAAGAAAGCTTTCTCCAGCATGCGAGATGCCTCTTCACCGATGCATTATGCATACTTCATGCCACAACTCTACCACATAAGATAAGACTCTAGAGAAGAGCACATTTCGGGGGAATCATATTAGTACAACCACTTTACTCCCATTCATACCATCATTGCATCTATAGGATAGAAAGGACCAGTACCTCACAATGCCACATTCCAAACAAATGAAATCCATACTTCCACTAGTGTTTAAACAGCATATCACAGACAAATTATATGATTCCAAACCCCTCGCATCAAATGACAGCAGTGACTCCATGATATGCCCAAGATCGTCTTATTCCAACCACATTTCCAGTTTAACACAAACAAATCGCAAAATATCCAAAGGGAGTAGTGTTAATAACCAATATATCCAGAGTAGTTGAACATGCTCGAGTATTAAATAGTAAATGGGCCAAATTCATTATCATTCTTGATACATTAAACCACCACCATCAAACCAAACCTTGCTAAGTGATCCCGAAAAATTCATGCGAACAACGTTCGGTACAAAGTCCCACAGCGAAACAGAAAAGAGTTTACTGAAGAGAACTCACTAGTTATGAAGGCAATCGTTCAATTCTTTCGCTTGCTTGCGGCACTGCCAGACCACAGAAAAGGTTCTTCCCACGGCGCATTCCGCATACTTCGAAGTATAATAATCGCACTCTTTCAGAGCCTTCTGCTTCATCTTGCTGCGTAAAGCTGGACGCAAAAGAGGAACGCCACGACGCGCTTTAGCCAGCCGAAGAAATTCGAAAACAAATGCAAACAACATAACACACGTATAGAACTTGAATTGTCTACAGAGAACCTTAAAATCTCCCTCTCTTCCCCATTGATCGATTACATAAAAAAGAAAACCGAAAGAAAATAAAAGCATTAATCAGACTAATCTACGGCTACAGCACACCCAAAAGAACGGCGAAGCCGCCTGCGCATTACCCAAAACCACGCTTTGGTTTAGCTATCAGAATCAATCACCGGTGACCCGATTGAGTTCAAATCATCGCCATCAAAATCCCAACCTTCCTTATCGTAAAGAGAATTTAAAACAAATGGGGGGGTGGAATCAAGGGGAGAACCTTCCTCGACTTTCTTCTTGACGTGGTTCTCGCGCGCCTCCTGAACGAAACCCATCGAGAGACGAGAAGGGTCTTCTTCTTGAAATCGAAGGAGAAGCAACGTCCGTCTGCTTCAAAACTTCGCCATAGGGAAAGGTGCGTGGAGGTACAAGAAGCGAGACTGCGAGGGCCTGGGGTTTTGCATTCCTTCGATTTTAACCAAACAGGCCTCCTTTCCTGCTCTCCGTCTACGCCGTCGTTTCTTGCGCTGACTTTTACATTGGAACGTTAGTTGACATTATTAATAACGGTTAATACCAGAAAAAACCAAAAATTAATACACTTATGACAAAGTCACTCGAAACTAATTTTTTTACCGTATAAAACCTTGGACCGATATATTCATGGTAAATTTACTCATTGTTAATTTCTATTTAATTGAATTAATATTACAAAAAATATAAAAAGAGTAAAATTTCAAATTAGTACACACTTAACAATAAAATTTAATAAAAATTAATGGGAGGTAAATTTTTCATGACTCATGAGTGTACCAAATTAGTAATTTTTATAGTAAAATAATCAGTTTTGGGTAAATTCATCACAATTACACTAATTTAAAGTTTTTCGTAGTATTAATCTATTAATAATTAAATTCTCAAAGATTTGATTGCATTGGAAATTTTAAGTTATCTTTAGTTAGACTCTGTTTATTTTGTGAAAAGTGAATGATTCGAAATATTTTTTCTAAAGGATCATCATTTACATCACTTAAAAATTTAATCAATAGAAAATATTCTCATTATTGCTAATAATTTTGTCCAATCATTCATTTATTTTTGTAAAAGATATAAATGATCATTTTTATGCAAATATTTTTTAAATCACTCTGAAATAAATAGCGAATTTATAATTAAGACATAATTAAAGACTCTTTCAAAATTAACAATTACCCCATAAATTAAGGCACGAATTGAGATCCTAGCACATCAAATGCAGAATTTTGTATAGATATTTCGCGAGATGATGAATCAATTCCCCTAACAAAACCAAGGCTCTGTTTGTTTCAACAATTTGAAAAACTATTTCTCTAAAAACGATTGATCATATCTCTTAAAATAATTAGTCACTAAAAAATATTTCATTATCGATAATAATTTATACTTAGATATTTTATAGACAGAGAAAATATTTTTTATTTATTTATTTTTATAAGCAATAAAAGCAATCATTTTTTAGGATTATGTTTTCCAAATCATTTATTTACACACAACAAGTGGAGCCCAAATATTAAAATGCTTTAATGAGAATTGAGAAGCGGCTGAGTCAACACGGCCGAAGCATTGTTCTTTCGAAGTTTTCTGACCTAATCATGCGCCCGGCGGCCCTTGGACTTACTTGGGCTCTCGCCGGCTCAAGCCCAATTGGCCCAAAGGGCACTGTTGGGCTAGCTTCGATAAGGCCATACGTTAGGAGGTCTAATGGGCTTACCGAAATTGGTAAGATGGGTTGAATCAGGCCCAATCTTAGAGCCCCGACCCACTCAATTCGATCACGTCTAATATCAAAACACGCCCAAGCGCCACTCGAAAAGGAATTGTAGCTCTCTTCAAGCTCGGCAATAAATCATTTCAAATCGGAGCAATTTTACATGTAAAAAATATATTTGAAGAGCAAAAAATTCATCATACCAAACGAAAATAAAAATGTTCCTTTTTCCCAACTTTTGGCATTATCGATTTAAATGACATTCGATGGGAACAGAACTTTCTCAATCAACACTTATTTATAGATGTTTGACGGTTCATATACACAAGTACATCATTGGTCCCCCTTGTACTAATATCATTTTCTTAACGCAATTTTAGATTGGTGAATCATTCAACATGCAATTGGAGCTATGGCGCACATCTTGCAACACGGTTTCTCATTAATTTTATATACACTTAGGGTACATTTGATAGTATTTCTATTCTCAAAAATAATTTTTATTTAGAAATAATTTTTTTTTTCATTTCTATTCCTAAAAATAAAAAATAAAAAAGTGGATTTTTTTCACTTTATATTTTTGTTCAAAATCCATTTCTTCCCTAGCCACAATATTACTAAACGTCAAGTTGAGAATTCGATTGCAAAATTGAAAGCAATCGACGAATTTAACAGCACAAAAAAAAAAAAAAAAAAAGGAATTAGAGGGCCAAGTTTTTCCATAATGGTCGAGTCAAGTTCGAGGGTCAAAGCCCAGCGGGGGGGGGAGTTGGAGCGGCTACGACCTCCCACACAACCGTAAGTCTGCCGCCCACCACGCGTCGCCTCCCTATTGGAATTCCCCCTCCCCCATTTTTTCATATTTTTTTTTCCTTTCCCACTATAAAATGCCCTTCCTCCACTTTCCGACCCTCCTCATTTCTGCCTCTCTGCACGTCTCTCGCTCACCTCCGAACGAGAGAGTCCCAATCATTCGCAGCTTCGCAGGTACTTTCTCTCTCTCTCTCTCTCTCTCTCTCTCTCTCTCTCTCTCTCTATCTGCCTTTCTTCCTCTTCCTCGGATCGAGCTGTCCGATGTCGGTTCTGAGCTCTCGGGTCTTTCCTTTTTTCCGGGGGGGGGGGAAGAGCTGCGATTGAGATCTGTCGTTGTCACGCGTTCGCGATCGGTCGATTTGTTTATGCCTTTTCGGGGCTCCTGTTTGATTCGATCGGGCCGGAGTTTCTCGGCCTTAGAGGCGCGTACGGGTCTCGGCGGGGTTCGAATTGAAAGGGATTCTCGTTGTGATCTGTTAACTCCCCCCTCCCCCAAAGAAGCCCTAGCTGATGCTACTGTCGATTGGGATCTGTTGAAAATCTGGTTTTGATGGCAATTGATGGGTTTAGGATTCCGGGGGACGACTTTGTCGGGGCCGCGAAAGGGCGTCGGGAAATGAATCTGCCGGAGATGGAGAGCGTCTGGAGTGCGAATTAGTGTAGTCGGGTTTTGCTTCCTTTTTTATTTCTTGAACAAGTCGAGCGCGGATTCGATCTGTTTGCTTGGTAGGATGATCTTGGGCAAGAAAGGGAATTTTTTTTGAAAAAGCAGAACATGGGTTTGTATAGTTTAGGATTTAAATGAGATATTCCTGATACCTAGCTGTTGAATGCATACGAGGGGAGAGAAGAGGGCTCCTAGCTAGGGAGTGGTGCTTCTAGCATTATGTAGCCGGACGATTAGTGATTGATATATCGAGTATATGCTATTTTATTAATCTTTTAGAGAGATTATAAGCTCTAGAGATCTTGGGTCATCGTATTTTCTTGACACATCCCATATTAAGATTTTGTTTTTTTTTTTTTCTGATGCCTAATACGTTCAGTAACTCCTTCTTTACACCATCCGTTGGTCTCATTGTGGTTGTGTTTGCTGATAACATTGGTATAAATGATCCTTTGCTGTGTTTGGTTAGAGAAGTAACCCCTGAATCACTGGATGGTCTCTTCGTGGCCTTGAGTTAACTTTTACATCTTATTAGCGCTCTCAGAAATGGTGTTTGCTTATTCCACGTTGCAGCTTTTGTAATTTGATCAGCACGTTGAAGATGGCGGCAGCTGATTCTTCACGCGAGGAAAATGTGTACATGGCCAAGTTGGCTGAACAGGCCGAGCGTTACGAGGAAATGGTGGAATTTATGGAGAAAGTGGCCAAGACGGTTGATGTCGAGGAGCTTACTGTTGAGGAACGTAACCTCCTCTCCGTGGCGTACAAGAATGTGATTGGTGCCAGGAGGGCTTCATGGAGGATCATCTCTTCCATTGAGCAGAAGGAAGAGAGCAGGGGAAATGAGGACCATGTTGTGATTATCAAGGAGTATAGGGGGAAGATTGAGACTGAGCTCAGCAAGATCTGTGATGGCATTCTCAATCTCCTTGAGTCGCATCTCGTTCCATCGGCCTCATCTGCTGAGTCAAAGGTGTTCTATCTGAAGATGAAGGGTGATTACCACAGGTACTTGGCTGAGTTTAAGGCGGGAACTGAGAGGAAGGAGGCTGCTGAGAGCACCTTGTTGGCTTATAAATCTGCTCAGGTGGGTTTTTATTTTCAGCTTGCCTCATTAAATCATAATTGCTTTTTATTTGCTTCCATCTCCCATTGGCATTTGGTTGTGTTTAATACTCGCATAATAATAAGAAATCTGATTTGTCATTTGTTTGATGTAGGATATTGCTTTGGCTGAGCTGGCTCCCACTCACCCTATTAGGCTTGGACTTGCTCTTAATTTCTCTGTGTTCTATTATGAAATTCTCAACTCACCTGATCGTGCCTGCAGTCTGGCTAAACAGGTAATTTTTGTTGAACCTTTTGAACCAGATTGGAATGAGATATAGGCAGCATTATGAGATAGAGTTAATGTCACACCAGAAATATTTCTGCTCATTTAAAGTATTAGTTTGTATTTGATGTTTAATCCGCTCCATTTTGGACCTCCATCCTTCCATTTCAATTGTCATCCTTTCCATTTCTCAAAATGCATTAATTGTTTGGCAGGCATTCGATGAGGCTATCTCCGAGCTAGATACATTGGGTGAGGAATCATACAAGGACAGCACATTGATTATGCAACTTCTCCGAGATAACCTAACACTCTGGACTTCTGATGTCACGGTCTGAGTCTCTCTCTCTCTCTCTCTCTCTCTCTCTCTCTCTTAAATGCACACATGGATATGTGTTCTCATTCACACTTCCATAGTACTTGTCCATTCACAGTGCACTATCTCATATGTTACATGGAACTACAGGATGTTGTTTCTCAGGTGAGGCATTTTCACCCACACACACACACACACTGGCTGCTTTTTGCATGGTGCTCTGGTTGGGTCAAGTTCACTAATTTAGCACAATAGCAATTAATCTACTGTCTCAAATAGTGTAGTAATTTCTGATTAATTTTCTGCTGAATTACTGTTCACCAATGGTTCTTGATTGCACTTAATCCTAGTTATATTGCCTATTTTAGTGCCATGCCAGATTATATGAGAGAATTGAAATTTTGAGGTTGATCATACTAATAACACCTGACCCATTCTTTGAGTGATAAAGCGTATCAGTGTAGCCTGACAATGATTCGTTATGTTTCACTATTTTAACTATTATGTCCATGGTTTCAGGATGAAGCTGGAGATGAGATCAAGGAATCTTCAAAAAAGGAGTCTGGTGACGGGCAGCCACCACAGTGACGAGCTCCATTCGAAGATGGCTTCTCTGTACTTTGAGACTGTGAACTATTATGTAGGCAGCGCTTTGTTATAACATCATTTGGTCAGCACCATGATCTTAGTACTTGCACTGCTTTTGGGTGAAAGTATTATGGGACTGTGTACTTTTCTCTGGTTAGTTATGGGAAGAGATTGACTTGATGCAGTGCTCTGTTTTGTCTCGTGGTAGTGATGTCGGTGGTTTTCTTATTGTGAAGTGAATAATTCTATAGACTCACACTACCAATGGTTCACAAAGTGATTGTGGTAGACATATGTCGAGTGCTTTAATTGGTTCGCTGGTTTATGTCAAATGCTATCACCTTTTGCCACAGCACTCTGTGAATCTTCTTGCTTTGGTAGAGTTAGTATCTCTAGTATAACTCTTCAGCGAAAGTTCATACATCTATTGCTTGCTTGCAATCATGAACATTGTCACCAAAAACGAAAACAAAAAAGAAAAGAAAAATTGAAGTGCAGCATTTAATTCTCCCTTCATTTTGTGCCTGTCGCTGTTGGTGCTTCTGGTATTCTTTTAAAGTCTCAGCGTTGGAAGAGGCATCTTGGGTTGGCATCTAGGGCAAATTGTCCCTAGTGGGTCGTGCGGAATTTTATACCATTCTCTCTCCATTAAAAATCCCTTTTTGGCTTCATAAAAGAAATTAAAGTCTCGATAATCAAGGTTCTTGTTGAATATTGTTATTTGGATTTGTTGAATTTTCAAGACATTAATTGTGTATAGCGCGAGAGCAATCAATATGTTAGAGCCGTAAAAGTTTTCTTAATTCGATGTTTAATCGGAGAATTTAGTGTTTGCCTAGTCATCCTTCCACCATCCGTTGCCACTAGCCAGTACGAGTACCAGGATCTGATTCGCTGGAGAGGACAGCTAATAAAGTGGAAAAGAGTGTTATCAATTGATGCGTCTAGAAGTGCTTCTCTATTTTCTATTTCTTTTCCCTATAACTATAATAAAGGCTAGCACACTTGTCATCGCGCTTATCCATTTGTAAAACTGCCCATCGCATTTTTATCAAGAATTTTGGTGTGAAACTATATTTGCGAAATGACATCTCTTAGACAGTAAGTTTAAAACATAAAAGTAACCTTAATGCTGACAATTTTATGGATAGAACATTACTTCCCAATGAAACTAAAGCAAAAAATCGGCGGCATGTAATTTTGCATGTAATAAGCTTTTAACGCATATGATGAAGACGATCGTCTTTCCAAAAATCAGTGGCAAAGTAAACACTGCACTAAAACTGAAAATTACTCGCAGTTTTGTTAAAACTAGTGTTGTCAAAATTGTATTGAAAATCGAACTGGATCATCAAATGGCACTTGACTGAAATGACCAAGGCCTGATTGAAGTTAGATAGATCGACTGAAACTCTTCTCCAAAGCCGGACTCGGTTGAGTGGGCCTGCATGTTTCCGAAAGCACCGTTTCAAAGGAAGAATGACATCATGCCCCTTGGCTTTTTAGATTACTAGAATTTGACTCTTGCAATGGACAGCCTCTTATTTTGTATTCTTAACATTTCAACTTTTTCTATTTGCTAATTAATTTATTTTGATTATACCATTTTTTGTTGAAAGGACAATGCACCAATTTTTTTTTTCAAATATCAAGAGGCACATTACAAAAACTTTGAAAACCTTGGAGGCACATTACAAAATGTTTAAAACCTCTGGGGGTTAAATTTTGATGAGTTGAAAAATCTAGGTGGTCCATCCTCGATGGACACCACTAGTCATGTAAGAGCGTGACAAGTTAAGACTAGAATTTTGGCTGAAGTCAACGTTAAATAACACATTAAAAGAATTTGAAATGTTAGGATGGCCACTGCAAAAAATTGAAACAATAGCGACCAAACTACCATAATCCGAACATTTATACAACATATTGTAATTCGGTTGTGATTTGGCCATGAATAAGTCGTTGACGTCGTCGTATGCAAATCATCCACTTTTCAAAGGGAGACGAGTGGTCATAACTCACATCTAATATTGTACAAGCGAAAAACAGATTGTGATGCTCATTAGTTTTTTAATAATCGTACATAATTGGATGACTTAATCGGTTCAACGGTACCTGACCATCCCGATATGAGGACTATTCAACTAGGCACGGTTCTAGTTTTTTGTGCAACCTTTTGATCATTTTTCTTTTGTGTGCTCAATTAAAATGACTGGCAACCCAATTCATTTTCCAGTAATTCATTTAAAAACACGGACGTTCCAAAATGTAGAATGAAAAATTATTACGAATACAATATATGTATTATCAAATTTAGCGGGCCGTAACGAAATTCGCATGAAATTCATAATTTTGATGATTTAAATTCATTTATATATGTGTGTGTATGTTTGAATCACTAGATAATTACTTAAGTAGAGAGTTTACAGTCTCATTGGTTGTTGGTTACACAACGTAACCTTATCACATAAGAGGAGTTGAAGCTCCCACAAAAGTTTTCGCGGCCTATTCGTTTGATACACATGAATTGCAAGTTTTATTAAAATGTTTTTTATTTTAACGTGTCGTCGTCGCACGCCTACATCTTTCATTTCGAATACATTTCTTCTATATTTTATATCTAAGGTGATCTCGAGATTTGGATGAGAACTTAGATGAAGCCTTTTAAGAGACTTGGTTCGATATGATTCCCCTTATAATTACTCACGGAGAGGGCTCATGGTCTAAATCCAGTCTTTTAATCCCCGTTGTGGAATCTTTTGCAGAATTTTGTGGCCACGGTGGGGAGGACATAAAGCCTCAAGAAAATCAACAAATTCCACTACGAAAGATTTCACTATAAAATCCCGGACGCCACGATCGCTGCCGCGACACTATCTTCACGCCTTACTCCCGAGGCTCCTCCTTTTCTCACTGTCTTCTTCTACACAACGCCTCCTTGGCTCCCCTCTAAAACCCATTTGCTCGCCGCTCATGTCTACCCTCAGTGCCGTCATCGCTTGGTCCGCCATCTTCAACCCTTTTCTTGAATCTCTTCTTCTTCCTCTTCGTGTTGGAAAGTAACTGTTTTTCTTTTCTGGGTCGTCAAGAAATGAGTGTTTGAACTCGGTTTCTTTCAGGGGCTCAGGCGAAGATGGGCAGCTTGGGCTCGGAGACAACGAGGAGAAAGAGTGGGTCTGCGCCATCAGCGCTCTCTACCCTTACAAAGTTCGCTCCGTCGTCGCCGGAAGCCGAAACTCTCTCGCCATTTGCGAGGATGGCCAGGTCTTTTTTAATGTTCTTCTTTATTTGTTTATCGTCGAAATCTTCTCGCGATTAGTTTCTTGTTCTTTAGCTCCTGTCTTTATTCTCAGCTGACGACCTATGACCCATGACACCTTAACGCGACTTGACTTCGGGAAAACGGGAAAAACGTGATTACTTGATGGGAGATGATTAGCTTTGGCACGATTTCATCGTTTTGGCTTCTCCTGTTTAGCATTTCAATTATTTATTTGGGTTTAGTTATTTGTTGAGCGCTTCTTGTTTGGCCAAGATTTTGAAGTATAATAGCCTGATGTGCCTGATGTGCCTGATGTGTCCTTGCTTTTCTTTTCCCTGTGCTTTTTTGGATTTCAGTTGTTTACATGGGGTTGGAACCAGAGAGGGACTCTTGGGCATCCGCCAGAAACCAAGACTGAGAATACCCCAAGCCAGGTTAAAGCTCTTGCCAATGTCAAGATCGTTCAGGTACTGAACAGTGTCTACCATGAAAGCCGGCTTGGCCAATTTGATTAACATGAAATTGTTTTCCACGTGGTTAACGTCGCTCTTCCGGTTCCGATTTTTAGGCCGCTATTGGTGGTTGGCATTGTCTTGCTGTTGATGATCAAGGTCGTGCTTATGCATGGGGTACGTTACTTGCCTCTATGTTCTTAAGCTCTTCGTTTGTACCATGCACAAAATGCGGTCGTTTGACCAGTGGGATGCAGCCAATCAAAATATGAACCATAGAAACTGTGAATGTTGGTATTTTGAACTTCAATCAATGGAAGGCTATGTTTTGTAGGTGGGAATGAGTATGGACAGTGTGGTGAAGAACCTGGGAAGAAAGATGACACTGGGAAGCCCTTGAGAAGGGATATTGCGATTCCCCAACGCTGTGCTTCCCAACTCGTAGTTCGCCAGGTGATTCATGGAACCTTGCAATCATGTTATGGTGAAATCCCCAAATTGCTAATACTTGTCTATAGTAGCTAGGGTATAGTTTTCGACTTTGCGCATTTAGTTCATTGTGATTTCCTGCTATTGTGAATATCTGGGGTTATAAGAAGCTTGAACCCATATTTTGAATAAGCTAATGATATGTAAGAGCTTAGAAGAACCATCCACAGTTGGTATCTTGACCATTCTGTCTGACAGAACTTTTACAGTTAGGATATATCCTCTAAATTAGTCTCAACTTTCACTAATGTGAAAGATTAGACACTGAATTCAACATGCAGAGCTGATGAAGTGCACTCAATGCTCAGATTTGATTAGACAACCCAGTGATGATGGATTATGGCAAGATGGACACCCCCCCCCTTTTTTTGTGTCTACTTGAGCAGTGATGTATGACTATGACCCTCAAATACTACATATCATCCTTTAGGAAGCGAAAGAAATCTTTCTTAACAACTTTCCTAGGGCCTTAATTCTTGATTTTCTCTTGAGCTTCTGAGCCATTTCTACATGTGCCAGTCACAAGGTATGTGACTGTTTTCAAGTGCTTCTTTTCTAGGTGGCCGCTGGAGGTACCCACTCTGTGGTACTTACACGCGATGGACAAGTATGGACATGGGGTCAACCATGGCCACCAGGAGACATGTATGGTTTGCATTGGCCTAATTACTTAGACATTTCAATAGTTCTTTCAGTTAATTGTTTTTCAGGCGTGGTAGCTTCCTTCTCGGATTCATCGGATAATTACTTGTCTTCACAGAAAACAGATTTCTGTTCCAGTGCGAGTACAAGGTCTTGAAAAGGTAAGGCTTATTTCAGTTGGTGCATTTCACAATATGGCCCTTCAAGAAGATGGAACTTTGTTGGCATGGGGCAATAACGAGTATGGACAACTTGGCACTGGTGACACTCAACCTAGATCTCAACCTGTCATTGTTCATGGGCTCGCTGGTCTTACTCTGGTTCGTACTAATGATATTTTTGCTATTTTGTCTTTGCTTTCAGTGTTTTCTGCTAAGCTTACCAATGAATGCCATCTTGTATCATCTTTCACTTGCTAAACCGAGGGTCCATCTTGTTGCCATTGTGGAAGAACCGGACACTGATTTGGCAGTGTTTTAGACACTAAAACTACTGCAAATGGTTTTACCATTAGTAGACAATATGAATCCTAAAAGCTTTACGAACTTTTTGTGTGTACTGCTTTATGTACTCTGGAATTATAACATCTTGTTGATGATCTGATAAATAACTAGTCTAGGTAACTCGTCATTTTTAATGTCCTCATTTTTTCAGTTCACCGGATGAACAGTACATTTGTGTGCATAAACTGTTACCAGTTGTCGTTATAAGCCACTGTTTGGGATGAAATAGTGACTTTCTGTACTGCTGCTGCTTAGGTTGATATTGCTGCTGGAGGATGGCATTCTACAGCGTTGACAGATGATGGAGAGGTAATAATATGCAGTGATGAATTTCTTGGCATGGCTCTGTTATCCAATCTGTATTTCTACTCTTTTTTTATGACCTTTAGGTGCTAATAGCATTTGTTTTGGCAATAGGTAAGGTGCCACATAAAGTATTGCCTAAAACGAGCTCTACTTCCAAATGAGAGTTTAACCATTTAGTACTTTGCCATATAATTATCTCTAGATAGAGAAGAGCTCTGTCTAGCACACATGAATAGCCAATGTATGCTTACACATATCAGAATCTGGCTTCAACTTATGCTGCAAAATTTCCTGTAACGTCCATGTGCTTGTCTTTGATTGTAAAGTCTTACAGGGACACTTTGATCTATTGATACTTGTCCCTGGGCTGGTAAAATTGATAGTGTTTTGTGCACATGTCCTTGCAGGTATATGGATGGGGAAGAGGTGAACACGGGAGGCTTGGTTTTGGAGATAATGATAAGAGCAGTAAGATGGTCCCCCAGAAGGTCCATCTCTTGACTGGGGAAAACATTATTCAGGTAATATTCCATATGCGTCCAGTTGTGTTAAAGCATCTGATCCGCACCTACCTGTCATATATTTCTTTTGTAGCTGTGCCATGAGTTTAGAACTGTTGGTTGAGAGCATACATGAAATCATATTTTGGTGCAACCTGCCTGGTTAAGTTAATGCTTAGAGCCTTTCCGTCCAAAAAGTAGTCAATTCAACTGGCATATCTCTAGACAACTCAATCCCCGACTATTCCTCGTAGTAATTAAAGTAGACAGTAATCCAAAAGCACCATAAAACCAACACATTGGTCAATGACCTCATATTCGGCGTTTGAATTTATGGTGATGTGACCAAACCCAGTGGAAATGGCAGAAGAAGAGATGTGGGTGCAAACAGAAAATTTGCAATTTTTCAGGAGAACTCCGCCTGTGTCTGAGAAAACCTGCCTGCTAAAACCTGAACTCCCTTTTCTGTAGGGAAAGAAAGTGGGAGACGGACAGTCTATTTAAAGGAACTATTCTTAATTTGCATTCATTGTGCATAAGGACGAAGTACTTGCTGGCATGATTTGTAGCTTGCAAGCTCAAGAGATTGTGCTTGCCTATTAAATTTTCTTGGATATTTCGCTTTCTCACTGTCACTCTCATCGTTCTGAGATATACTTGCTATACAAAAACAACAATTTTTTTGGGGCCCATAACCTAGGCATTGTTTTATTTATCTATGATTTAGGTGTCTTGTGGGGGCACACATTCAGTCGCATTAACACGTGATGGGCGTATGTTTTCGGTAAGTTTCTTGGCACTTGATTTATCATAGTATGAGAATGTTGTGGAATGATAATATAAACTTTAACATCCTTGGACTCCTGATCTTTTTTGTCTTTTCTGAGGTTTTCATCTTGCGTGGCATGCGCGTGATGATGATTATGAAACTTTCTTGATATGACGATCGGTTTCACGAATGTAGTTTGGTCGAGGCGACCATGGGCGCCTTGGGTATGGAAGGAAAGTGACCACGGGCCAGCCAGGGGAGGTGCCGATAAATCTGCCCCCTCCGAGAAATCTCAGTGGGGCTGAAGCTGAAGGGAGTTGGGTTGCCAAGCTTGTTGCTTGCGGAGGACGGCATACCCTGGCGATTGTGGAGTGGCAGACTCATGAAACCAAGTAATATGCATCTTCCAGGGTTACCTAGTCATCTGTAGAAATCGGGAAACAAAGATGATTCCCAGATTAATACTGAAAATGCCGACGTGTAAGATACACAAAACATGATTCCTCCCCCAGTCTTGATATCAAGGATATTAAGGGTGTGATTTTCAAATAATATGTCGTGGTGGCGGTGGTGATGGCGCTCTAGGCGTGTTTTTTCTCTGAATGATTTGAATTTATACACTAGTTTTGTTCATGATGAAGTGATCGTATTCTAATTACCACAATATGCTCAACCGAGGCCGCCTTTGGTATATTATATCGATAATGCATAATGCGGAAGAGTCCAAATGATCGAAACCCTTCAATTGGGATCTTTCTGTCAGATTATGTAGCAATAAATCTTGAATAATATGGAATGTGAAGTCACAAATTATCATATTTTGAGCAGGATGCCTTAACTTGTTGAAACACGCAATTAGAACTTACCAGCTAAGGGTTGTTGAGTTCCAAGCGCAAATTCAATCTGATCAGCTCGAGAATCGGTCCCTGTCTAATGATTAATCACGGCTCCGGAATCAACACGATGACCATAGCATAATAGTACCCATTAATTGATCGTGAAAGCGGGAGCTCCATCTCAACCACCCTAATCGATCGAAGCAAAGATGAATGGAATCTGTCGACTTGCGTGCGCGCCCGTGTCAAGTACGAGGAATTAAAGTCGCTGGTAAATTAATTAAGCTCGACGTGGGGGCGCCTAATTTCTCTATATTAATTAGGATTTAATTAATTAATCTTTTTGGGAGGAGACAAATGCCTCCCTCACATGACGAGGTCCTCACAGCTTATTCCATCACTCCCATGATCTCTCTTAGGCTTCTACTAAACGACTCCCTCACATGACAACGTCCTCGCTTATCTCCATGATCTGTCGTACTTAGCTACCATTCAACTCATCAAAATTTTATATGCATCTCTCTGTATAACACCTGAAGAAGCCAGTCAATCAAGAAAACAAAAGAAATAAGCAAGCCAGCCAAAGCTACAACTTTTATTTTATATGACAGGGTCGGCTCAGATCTTCCGGGGAAAAGCTTTACGTTGACATAAGAAATGTGGAATCTCTAACATCTTCACTAGATGTCAAACATAACTCATAGTACTTGCAGCTCATTTCTCGTCAAGCTCTCTCTCCCTCTCTCCCCTTCGCCGCTAAGAGCTCTTTCCCTGTTGCCGATACAAAAATGAACTCTACAGTACTACAGGTTCTATCAAACTCTATGGATTCATATCGTGTGTTTGGAGTTTCTTTTTCGTTTGGTTCTTGGCATGCGATGTGGGTCATGTTCTGCTTTCTGCTGTCTGAATTCAGGGTTTCACCAGTCCCTCGCCATGACTATGCTCTCCGAGGTTGGCGACCGGACGTTCTGCGTTGCTGCCGTAAGCCCTCGTGCCCCTTTTTGTTTTCTTGTTCCAATACCCCGGAACTTGTTCTTTCATGAAATAGGAGAATCTACAGGTGTTCTCTTGATCTCAATCAAGATCTACGATGGCATTTCCCGCTATGGCACGCTGACATTGCAGATAGTTCAATAGAAAAGGTTATATCCAGCAAATGCTAGGCAGTTCACATATAAAGAAGACCGAACCATGAATATGCCAAAAAAAGATATCTGCATTAGCACTCAACCCATGTTGACCAAATCATGCATCGACACAGATATTTTTCATGTCGACTACATGCTATCTCAGTAAAAGTCAGCCAGGCATCACAAATAGTCATTGACGATTCACATTGGCAGCTGCAGTCCGGTCATAAAAATGAACAGAATTGAAGCTACTCTGTCTCAGAAATTTGGTTAATATCTGTGCTATAGACTCTGGATCGATGCTATTACAAACTGAATCATAAGTAGACCAGGCTTGAATGGACGGTTCATTAGTGATGCTAACACCATTTGTTCTCTGCCTTCATAAGATTCTGGCAATGCGATATCAAGGAAGAGTGTCTTGCTAGGATGCCTAGTTTCAGTAACTGTAAGCATTTTCTTTCTCATTCTTCTCATTTTATGTTCCATTTCTTCACTGTAATTTCATTTAAAAGTAAGCGGTTTGCAATTGTAATCGAAATTTAGGCTACGACAGTGATCTCAGCTTTGCTTGGCTGGGCTGCTCCAAATCTGGTCAGCATTACAATCACTTCTCAATTCTTACCGATTCATGGTTCATTATACGGGTTGGTATCTATTAACTTCGTTGACTGAGCAGCTCTCGAAGGGATGGTCACATCATTTGACCACATTCCCTGTTTTTCCTGTTTGGTCTCAGTCTCTGGAAGGATTCAATGAGGATGATGAGTAATGCTTTTTTTCCTCTCTTTTTGTTCTCTTTTCAAGCCTTTTCTCTCTTTATTGTTCTTCCCTTCCCATCACAAAATGCTTGGTGGTTTTAGTTGTAGCATCAATGCAAATTTTTCCTTTTATGCAAACTACCTTTCTTTTGGCAGTGACAATGAAGAGTTGGAAGTAGAAAAAGAATTGGTCAGTGTTCCTCTCTCTTTCTCTCTCTCTCTCTCTCTGCTTAAGCTGTTTTAAAAAAAAGGCATCATCATTGACCCACACGTTTCTGGCGTTTATTAGGAAAAGGATTTGAAAGCAAGTTCTGAAAAATCAAAAGCAGCTTCTAAAGGTGGACTCCTTGCTCTCATTCTTTGACTTAAACCTACTTTGATAGCCATCCATTTAAGTGCAGGCATTGCTCCAATTTACTGTAGAAATTGTCATACTTCTGCTTCCTATGTTTCAACTGATCGTCTACATCACACTCTGTGCGTCTTTTATTTTTCTCAGGCTGATGACAACTTGAAGAAGAAACAGAAGCCATTCCTTACCCACTTCTTCTCACCTGTCTTTCTCAAGGTGATTCCTCCTTCCCATGCTGAACATAACTTCACCATTCTCTACAGAAATGGTATTGCTAAACGAAAATAAACTCAACTTTATGTAATTGGGTTCCATGAAACCTACATGTTAAGACCCAGCCTAACTCAGGGTGACTGCTTTGCAGAGCATTCTAAGCTCACCTTCTTCGGCGAATGGGGCGATAAAAGCCAGGTAAAGTGCCAGCCAGAGTAAATTATGCAAAGTAGTGCTCATCTAATTCTGAATTTATGGGATCTGCATAACAATTTGGACTAGAGAAACAACTTTGAGAGTATTCACTCTGCTTAACAATCTGACAACTGTAAAATACTGCAGATAGCAACAATTAGCTTGGCAGCTGATGAAGACACTTTGGGAGTAGTGCTTGGCGGAATACTGTAAGTATTATTGTACATAGGTTAACCTAATCATGGATTCAAGCTGGCAACTGCTCAGTATTCATGTTGGCGCAAAGCAATGCAATTCTAATAGTGGCCACTCACATCTTGGCACCATAACTGCTGTTTAAGCAGCTTAATTTGTTCTCTTCACTGGTTACATCGAATCTAGTCCACCAGAATACAAGCATCACTCTAGGACAGATCACTGCTTAACTTTTTCATCATTTTTCAGGGCACAAGTGCTGTGCAGTTGCTGCTGTTATAGGGAAAGACCTGGCTTCTAAGATATCAGAGGCTGGTAGTTCCCCTCATCTTTGCTACTTTGCTCAGCTCACACAGTACGTTTCTTTCTTCTATGTGGTCCTCAATCCATTCACCTTTATGCTTGTTGATGCAGGTGACCATGCTGGGTGGATTTCTCTTCCTAGTGTTTGGAGTCCAATCCCTACTTTCACCACCTAATTTATGGTTTTCTCTCTTTTGTATGTCTATGCTGCTGCTTCCGTTAGTTGAGACTGCTCTAGTGCTGATACCTTAGTGATTTTTCTCCAAACATTCTTATGTGTTTGACAAGTTGCATCGATATGTTTCATGCTTGTCACTTAATATTTTGTATTTCACAATAACCTTTCCATATACAATCCCAGGAAACACAAGCACATACTCTCACAGGAACCATGGTGAAAATGCATACACTATCCTATTCCTAGCACAAAAGTCAAATTTTAATGGCTCTCTCTGCGAGGCAGAGATCAACAGCTAAAACTTTCACCACATCATTTATGAAGGAAAAGTATGAGGCTGAACTAACATTGGTAAAAGCGGGATGTCAATTCTAAGCACAGAAATACTGAAAGGCTCGGGGACTCCAAGTTTACACTGATCCATTGACTAGGCATGAGACTAGATTTTTACAAAAAGAGTGGTGGCCTGGAGCGTTGGTCAGTTTAGTCTTGTGACCAGAACCTAGCAACTTCCATTGAGTGGATACCCAGATCCATATGGACGGCTAAATATGATGAAGGATTCCAGTGTTCTTGGCCCAATAAGCAAATAGACTGGTAACGTTTTTAGCAGGTCTCACTAAAATGTCCATAAGAGGCAACAAGGTTGTTAAAAAACACGACCCACTAACAAGTCAACTGATCTGAAGAAAACTCTCTTGCCAAGCACTTTCTCTGTATCCTCCCTAATATGATCTCCTTAATAGCAAGACTGCAACCACAAGCAACCAAGATGTGGAAAATAAAGAAGAAATTGAGCAAATGGAAACAGAAAAATGCTCTAGTGACTAGCAGATGCTTGCGTTCCACATCTAATAAGATCCTTGCTGTTAGAGATGACACGGTAACAAAAACTCTCATGTTCACTTTGGACTAGATACTTTGCTAACAGCCCACAGCTAAAAAATTCTCAATTACACTGAATTGTCTGAATATTTATGATGACTATGATTGTGGCATGCAGGTGACATACACTGCATCAACCTAGTTTTGATGTCCTGCAAGTTAACTGCAGTAGTCAAATCAGCATAAACCTTTTTTTCTCTTCCCTAGATTTCAAAGGGTTCAAAGCACTATAAACTAATTCACGGATCAACACTGTCAGCCTTGCCAATCAGGCTGGCCTATATGCTAAAAGACTAGAACATAATGAACTTGAGCGGTAAAACTAAAAAACTAACAGAAACAGAGGAAGCGAATAATGTCTGCAGTCCTTTCTGATGATGATAGTAATATGCAAGAGGAAAACCGTCCATTTCAATTTCTTCTTTGGCAAAGTCACATGCCCAAATGCCAGAGCTGTGATGGCGATGTGGCGATAGCCACGAAGCCAGCGTTTGCCAGACTTTCATTCTGCCACACGAAGATGGGCGAAGCCAGGTAGCACTGAACAGACACCCAACACTCGCAATAGGAGAGAACATCAACACGAAGTTGGTCGATGTGTTTCCACCTAAGTCCTGTTAAATGAACACTTGTTACACAAGATGACAAAGCCAAAACGGCACAAAAAGAACTGAAAGAACAGCAACATTAGATGAAGAGGAGGGAGGCTTACGAGGATGGTTCTGTTCACCATCGATGTACTTGTCGAGAGACTAACAAGCGAGTCTGAGAATGATGAGAAATGCAACCAGATTTCACCACCTAAAGAGGGCTCATCAGGCCTCTTCCTTTGGTCATTTTCGAAGCTCAAGCTCAGCTACGAGATAGAGAAATTGGAGCTGATCAATGGACGTTTTGATTTCCCCGTCCTCGTTTTGGTTCTTCGGTCCAAAGAAAAAAAGACTACTCAGTAGCAAGTAGCAGACGAGAAAGCTGACCACTCAAGTACTCAGTCAAGTCCTCACTCCGTGAACTTGAATTGGCAGTGGCACTGCTGATTCTGTGCAATATACGGGTCTTGTCCCCGCTCATGGATGGTATGCTAACAGATTCGAGTGTGCAACGTTCCAAAACCAAGGAGCTCGCTCCATTTGCACGTGGCGAAACTACTTCACAAGGAAGCAACGATCCTTATGTATTCAATGAAAAGCGACAGCCCAATCAAAAGGATTGGGACAATGGACGAGGAAGATTTTGGGACTTGAACTCCCTAAAGAGTTTTCTAACCAATTCCTCATCTTGCAGGGGACATAGGATACCTCACCTATGCTTGAAGTAACACAAAGCCAAAAGTTAAAAAAGTTAACGAATATCTACATTAATTTACATTGGTTTTCATGCGAAAAATAACTTTGAGAAAATGTTTTCTGAATTTTAAATTGTTGTTTTATGGAAAATAATTTAGTCAATGATAATGTTTTTCCGCTATTTGGAAAAACACCTTCAAAAGTGAAAATATTTTCCATAACTTCTTCCACCTCACTTTCTTTCACCAAACACATTTTCATTTTATTTTTATATTTTTTATTATTTTAAAATCGAGTTTTTAATTTTCTTTTTATTATTTTAAAAATCGAGTTTTTTTTTTTCTTGTTCTTCCTTGGTCTTGGCCGATCGGCCATAGGCTTGGCCGAGGCTCAGCTCGTAGATTCGGCAGGTCGAGCCTCACTTGATCTAGTGAAGCCAAGCTCACTCAAGCCGACAGCTGGGTCTTGCCAAATCTAGTGGTGGGTGGGAGCTCGAGCCTCGCCCAAGGTTGCCAAAGATAAATGAGGCTTGATCTTGCCAGCCTCAAGCGAGCTTGACCTTGCCGACATGGGGTGAGCTTGCCTTCACTAGATTCGGCAAGGCTTGACTTGGCTAGAATTTGGCAAGTTCGAGCCTCATCGGCCTATGTTGAGGCCAAAGCTTGCCAATGGTTGGTCATTGGTCGTCCCAAGCTAAGTTAGCTAAGGCCAAGGAAAGAAGAAGATAAAAGAAAAGGAAAGGAAAAAAATTAAAAAAATTAAAAATGAGATTTTTAAAAGATAAATAATAAAAATATTTATTGAAAATGAGTGCATAAAGGAAAAGATTCTTCTTACTGAAAGAGCGGAAAATATTTTTTGGTTTATTTTCAAATTTCAGTCAAATAGTGGAAAATATGATTATTTTCCTAGAATGCCATATTCTAGGAAAATAATTTGCAACGTCATATTTTTCATGAAATGAATGGAGCCTAGTAAGAGGATAATTACCCAATTAGTGCTAAATTTATTGTACATATGTCAATTCAGTTATGAATTTTTCAATTTTGCCAATATAGTTTTAAACAATTTGCATTGGAATTTCAATGTAGTCCTTTTGATTAATTGCCATCGGATATTGTTAACGTGATATCTACTCACCACCCGCCATCCTCACATTGGCACTTATGTGGATAACTTGTGGATTGCCACATCGGCATTTCCTAATGGCAATTGGCTAGATAGACTACACATTAAAATTTCATCCAAATGTTTAAGACTATGCAGCCAAATTGGAAAGTTTAAAATTGCTTTGTTGGTACAATGGGTTTAGGATATAATTTTCCTCTAATTTGGCAGTATCATGGATAAGTGTTTAATCTATTTTTTGAGAGTTATCTATTTTCTTTGTTAATCTTTGTCAATCTCCGTTCTTTACTTATGCAACTTGGTAGTACATGTAGGCGAGAAAAGTGGATAGACGATAAAGAACTTCTAAAGCTTTCCTATTTTGGCTAGAATCGGATCGACACTAGCCTCTCATACTGCTATGAGACATAGTTGATTGGGAAAAGTATCAAAAAAGTCATAACCTTATTATATTGATAACAATTCAAGTTCTAAACATTTAAATTGAACTAATTTAGTCCATCTAACCAATTTAGGCTGAAAATTATTGGCGTGGATGCTGGCCATCCTATGTGGTATAGTTGATCTTGATGTGGACATGTTTAATATTATTTTTAAAATTTTACTAAATTTTTTGAATTTTTAAAAAATAATTTTTTATTTTTTTATTTTTTTCCCTCTTCCTCTTCTTTGATTTTTCTTTTTGCCAATGGCCATCACCCATCATAGGCCACAGCCATGGCGGTGAGGTTCAACCTCATCAACCATAGGCGATGGTCGGCCTCACCGGACTACCCTTGGGTGAAGGCAAGCATCGGTCGTCAAGTGCGATTAAATGAGGCCTCCGCCAAATGTGGCAAGGCTGACCATTGCCTAGGCCGGGCGGCCTTCTTTGTGCCTCGCGTAGCGAAGGTTGCTTCAGGGCTTACTTGGGCAAGGTAAAGGCCTAGCCAGCCTGCGCCTCGCCTGGGCGATGGTTAGTAACTAGATTTGGCGAGGAGGCCTCGCTTGGCTGTGCTTGGATAGCCGATGCTTGCCTTTTGCCTAGGGTTATCACGCCTGGACCTTCCCTTGCCATAGGAACGCGACATTCACAACATTAATTTGCGATGCCTTAAGCAATCGCCATCTCATTACTTTTATCTTTCAATTAAGCACATGTAGAAGTGTACAACTATAACACCCAATCAACACACAATAAACGCATAGTGAGAAAAACACATATACAAATACACTACTTATGTTATGCTTCATTAGGATCGGAAGGTTGCATTTACAAGCCTGCTTAGTTGGGCCATTCTTATTACATCCAAAGGTTAAAGGGTTAGTCCTAGCTCCTCTACAAGGGTGGTGTCATAAGTTGGTATACGGTTAGTTCGGCCTCCTTACGGCTCGAGATGTCGATCACCATCCGACAGAATCAACACTATTGGATCCAGGATTTGTTGAGGCCGTTAGGTGGTTTTGTCATACTCTCGAGAGGGCCAAAATAACCCCCATCGTACCAGACATACCAAGCCTCGAACCGGTGATGAACCAAATGCCCTACACTATCGTCCACCCACACCTACATCTCTTATACTGATGTCGTTCCTACCATTTACTCAACAAGTTCACTTATATTTCCACGGTGCACCAAAGTGAACAAGTGAGGTAGCCATACCCATGGGCCTGAAATAGAGGGAAACAACAACAAATGAGTTGAAAACTCAATAAGTAAATTACCTAAAACTCATATAGGCAGATGCCTCACGCGGAACCATACGAATACTTAATGCCAATATGTCAATGACGGATCAATAGGAAAGCCCTTACTTTGCCTTAACTATGTAAGTGAAGGGGGGTTCTCAAATACCTAAAATACTCCCCATGATCACGGACCCACAAAATGTTCTATAATCATAAAAATTATATACATGCCAAATAATAACTTCTATAATATGCGCATGCTTCTTAAGTCTTAATTAATAACACATAAAATGCGCCCACGTGCTCTCTCAAGTCATAATTAATGGCATATAAAATACGCACTTGCCAAATAATAACTTCTACAATATTTACGTGGCTCTCAAGTCTCCAATAATAACATTTAAAATATTCATATGCCTCTCAAGTCACAAATAATGACATATAAATTATGTGTGTACCTCTCAAGTCATAAATAATGACATACAAATTATATGCATGTGCCAAATAATAGCTTCTAAAGAAGAGTACGTGATTAACGACCAAAAAAAAAAAGAGTGTACGTGATTCTCAAAGGTCTCAAATGCAATCTTGATCAACAATCACATAATATTCAATAATATATGTACATGAGAATCCATAATATGTCGCACAACATCTATTTATTACACACATAACCAAAATCCATCGGTTCTTCCAGAATCCAGGTATCGTCCCACCCCATCGGGCATGGCAATTCTAAAATCCATCAGGCTTTGTTCCGAAATCCATTTGCGAATAGCATTTGAAATCCATTGGGCATTCAAAATCCACTGGCATCATCTTGCCTCATCGAGTCACGGCAATATTGCCGAAATCCATCGGTTCAGCATTCAAAATCCATCGAGCTTCATTTCGAAATCCATCCATGAACGGCATCTGAAATCCATCAGGCATCGTCTTGAAATCCATTGGTGACGGCATCGATTTGAATTCCATTAGTGAGAAAAACCACACATGCAAATAAGCACACAACCGGTTCTTATCTTTACTTTAGTCAATGCAGAGTGCCTCAAGGGAGTGCCAAGCGAAGTGTGTGTCATGACTTACGTACCGCATTGTTAAAACATGTCAAGCATGAAATGAGGACCGTGGCTTGACCCCATTATGTTCAAGTACTGACCTAAGTCAAATCCGGTCGGAAACAATACATCTCAATATGCTTGAACTAAGAGAAGTGACCTGACCCGTGTGCTTCCACATACGTCTAAGACCAACGCAAATCTCTTTTCGGAGGCTCATGTTGTGATTTCAAGAATTGACAATAACGCATAAACAAACTACATCCACTAAACAGCAACAAATCCTTGCAGCCAAGTATAAACAATATCATATGGGCAAATTGCATCCAATAACAACAACAATTCCTTACAACCAAGCCTAGATAATAATGTATAGACAAACCGCATCCAATGACAATACCAAGCATAGACAATAACGTGTAAACAAACCGCGCCGCTAACCACAACAAACCTTGTAACCTCAATGATCACATAACAAGTTCTACGCCTATTTTTGAATCTCATAACTCAAGTAAATCATGAGCAAACCATACAAAATTAGTACATGTTCTACTCTACCTAAGATGCTCGACTCTACTTAACAAAGAATAAAAACTAACCTAAGTGCGAACTATGCAACACAATGGCCTAGCCGACGTTTAGGGGATCTACTTACAAAGCGGGACGAAAACAAAGATGGACGGCGGCAGCTCACAACTCACAGCGGCAGCCGACTGACAGTAGCAGCAACAACAATGGTGTGAGGAAACGGGTGGAGGAGTGAACTAAGAGAGGAAAGGCATGACGGAGAGAAAAGGAGGTAGGAAGAAGGTGAGTGACATTGGCGAAGAAGAAGGGGAGAGAGAAAAAACGGTTTTAAGCCTTCTATATACAAAAACTCAATAATTGAAATAAGCAATGATGGCTAATGATGATTTCCTTGGCTTGGTTTGTAAGATTAAATCTTATCCATCCAAGTGTCAAATTAAGGAATAATCTTGAGCGAGACTTATCCTTTAAGTTTCAATAGGTTAATCATTACTTAGTTTCAAGGGCAACTAAAATTAGTTACACAAACTAGACTTACCTTTCTTTTTTCCTCTTCAAAGTGGCGCCCTCCCCCTCATGGCCATTAAACATTAGTCTCTCCTCCATCCTCAAGAAGCCCTTTAAGTATCACATTTAGGGTTGTTATAGCCTAAATCCCTAAATAAGCCCATCTCAATTATTGCATATGGACTACCTTCAAAAATCTAAGGCTAGGTTTAAACTTTACAAGACAAATTGATCTCAAGTTCTCTCCCATCTTGGCGTGTAGGGACTTTCTTGGCTTCAATAATTATTCGCTTTTAATTGGTCCAAATTCAAGAGGACAAAAAGATAATTAAGGCGACCAACTGAATATTGTTTTTAACCGGATAGGAATATCTTGCAATCACCCATGATTGGCAGCCGTAATTGGACTTAGGTTTGTGGCTAAGTTTTGATCGAGAGTGGCCCCTAAAGCAATCTACACAAATTGGGCTGATTCAGCGGTCTTGAGCAGCCAAACCTAAGCCTAAATCGATGCACATCCCGAGGAGTTCCACGTGTGACCCATGGTTGGTTTTGGAACCGACCCATGTTTGAGCTTGGTTGAGCTTGGTTGAGCTTGGTTGATTCATGAATGACCCTTGGTTGTCATGTAATCGTGTAGGATCGATTGACTTACCTTGGTTCTGATCGTACAAAATCGGTTTAGGGTCATTCACAAACGGTACGGTGACGGGTGCGAGTTACTGCGCTTGGTATATACTCGAGCTAAATCGATCTATACATATCCATTGATTGACCTATAATATCGCATGATTGTCTACATCAATTCTTATGGTTGAGCAGCTTTATGTAATTCGAACACTCTGGTGTAACGTAACCCGATCTTGAGTCATCTCACCCTCAATCAGTTAGTTGGCTGTAAACAATCCCCCTAGAATTGACTCACAGCCCATTCATCACTATTGGCATCGATCCTTGGTCTATTCCTTGTGTCCGAGATAGGGGTCTGAATCGAGAATGTCATAAGGGCAGCCCGGTGGCGGTGACCATGCGCTTTACGGCCGATGAGGGCAACCCAAGTGAGGCCAACCCTCGTCAGCCATGGCTGAGGCCGATGGGCGACAGTGGCCACCACAGCGAAATAAAAAATCAAAGAAGAGTGAGGAAAAAAAAGAAAAAGAAAAAAATTATTTTAAAAATTCAAAACGAAAATATTAAAATATTATAAAAAAATGTCCGTCGATGTCGCTTGTCTTACGTAGAATGACGGTATCCATGTCAACAATTTTTCGGCATAAATTGGCTAGATGAATTGAATTGGCACATGTTTAAAAATGTTTAGGATTAAATCGATCCAATTAAAATGTTTAACACTGAATTGGTACAAATGCAATAAGTTTATGACTTTTTTGGTACTCTTCCCATTATCAATCCTTCAGTTCAAGGAACTGTAGATACTCTTGTCCAAGTTTCACATTTGTAGACATTCCCATATTTTCATACAAGATTTTCACGGTGTGACTTGAGTTGATTGGGGGTCTTATAATTTGATACAATTGATATGCGGGTCATACAACATAGTAGCACATAGGCCCGTGCAAAAGAATTTAGTTACTTAAATGTTTACATTTGGTCGAAAGTACAATATCCGATGAGGCTGTGAGTGATTGTCGAACATGAGAGTTTAGACAAGGAGCTGCTCTGGCAGCGGAGCTTCTAGGATGACAAAGGGGGCAGGATGAACTGAATTGTGTACCAAGCATGGGAAGCGGTTTTGGGATATATAAGTGACAGCTTGAATTAACTCATGAATACGTCTTTTTGATGTAATGACAACTCTTAAACATGCTCAATTTAAAGCATTATTAGGATGGGGATCTATTAAGAAAGTGCCTACCTACTAGTACACCAAAATAAAAAACCATGAGACTTAATATGGGACCGTTTAAGTGAACAATACCTCAAATGAGTTAATCCATGATGTCACAAATATTGGTACTTAATTGAAATAATAAGCAAGTTAAATCTTAGAGAAAACGTTTAATTCATATGATATATAAACTATGTCTCTCGACAAATATGAGTATGTGTTGTCATCCTAAAATGACAATGTCAATATATTTTGTACTATATAAGATTTATTTATTTACTTTAGTGAATATTAAATGTTTATACATTAACAAATTTTTTTAATTGATTTACCGACTGCAAATATCAATGAAACTTTACAAGCGGTGTTTTGCTTCAAGTTAATCTAAGATGAGTACTTTCTTGTTCAGTTTAAATATAAAATTTTAATACCTCAATACAAAAGGAAGGAAATAAAGAAAAGAGGAGAAAGTTTAGAAATTTGTTTCGCTAGAATTGCCCTCACAACAAAAAATATTTTTCATTGAAAATAGTTCTTCAACTTTTTTAAGGAAATCAAGGTTCTCGCTAACTCTAGATAGAGGATATCTCACAAGAAAGGAGATCGATTTCTTTAATTCAAACGATATCATACAATTCCAAAGCGATGCGGAATTCAATCGATGACAAGATTCAAACATAACATACTCGGGATGTAACTATATATAAATAATCTATGCTGGAATTTAATTGACAACACAGCTTGAGAATGTTATTTTAACTA